>VXAU01000929.1:270543-309994 GCA_013399695.1 Formicarius rufipectus | reverse complement strand
GCGCCGTGGGGGGGGACGCGGGGCGGGAGCGGCTGCCCGGCCCTACAAACCCCCGCCCGCCCGGTCGCGGCCCCACAGCCGCTGCCAGAGCCGCTCCAGAGCCACAGCCACAGCAGCCCAGCCCCGGCCAGGTGAGCCCTCGCAGGGCAGCAGCGCGGGGTGCGGCGGGGGCTGCTGCGGCAGGGGTCGGGATGCAGGGACTGTTGCGGGGGTCGGGATGCGGGGGCTGTTACGGGGATCGGGANATGCGGGGGCTGTTGCGGGGGTTAGGATGCGGGAGCTGCCGCAGCCGCGCTTTGCCCCGCCGGCCCTGCCCGCGGCGCTTTGCTGTGCTCGGTCCCACCCCGGGACTGCCGTCGGGCAGCTCCGTGAGCCCCGCACCGGCACTGGGTGTGGCGGCTGCGCTCAGGAAAGAGGAACCGGTCCCAAACTTAGTCAAACTTCCCCAGATACTCATTTCTTCTCGTTAATGTACACAAGGGCTCGGTTGGATTGGCCGTAGTACTGTCAATTCACTTTCCAGCCCCGAGCCTTGCGGAGAATGGGCTATGCCGGCCGCTGAGGGCGGTGTTCGTTCGGTGGAGCGGGGTTTGAGGGGTCGGACCCGCCCGGGGCAGCGGCCCCTTCCCTCTGACCGGTGAGCGAATGCGGCGCAGGGACCCCTCGGACCTGGAGATGATGCCGGGGGCACAGCGATTCCCAGCACCGGGGATGCTGCAGGACGGGCACAGGGATCCCCCTCGGACTGCGGGATTGCTGCCGGAGGGCACGGGGATCTCCCCGCACCGGGGGATGCTGCCGGAGGGCACGGGGATCCTCCGCACCACGGGATGCTGCTGAAGGGCACGGGGATCCCCTCGGACCGGGGGATGGTGCCGGAGGGCACGGGGATCCCCTCGGACCGGGGAATTGCAGCAGGACGGGCACGGGGATGTCCCGCACCGGGGGTGCTGCGGTGCTGCCCGGCTTTGCCCCGCTCGGCCGCGGAGCCCCGAGCAGCAGCTGCTGGCACAGCCCGGCCTGGGCGCGGCTCTCCCGCCCACCCTGCCCTGGCCATGAGCAGAACTGCTCAGAGCTCGCTGCTGCCTTTGGGCTGTGAGTCAGCCTGGACACCGCTTCCTCCTCCCCGGCTGAGGAGGGGCGGTAGGGCACAGCAGTGTTGCCGTGTATTTGAACTGAAAGAACAGCGATTGCAGCAGGGTAGTCACGCAGAAGTGCGTTGTGTGCCTATACGTGGCAGCTTTAGTTCTGCTTGGCATTACTTCTTACGTTCATGTTCGAATGCTGTGTGTGCACAGAGATGTGCAGTCCCCGACATGCAGGTCAAGAGTGAAAGCGTCTGGGAGCCTCTGTGCCCTTGGGTGATTCATCCCTGTGTGTGCCTTCTCTTGGTGGAGCTCATTGTGATAAGCGGCGCTAGGGAGTGTAATTCCCATTAGCTACCAGTTGGTATGGTTTGCCAGGATCAAAAAACACCCAGTAGGTTTTTCTGTAAAGTCTCAGAAGTAAGAATGATTTGGATTTGAAGAAACAAAAGTCCTTAATTCTGAATATGTATAGTATCTTCCTGGAATGGAACATCCTGGGTGTTATTAGCAGTGTCTGTGGAAGAGAATGGTTAAAGCATGTTTGTGGTAGCCTGGTTTTAATGGGTTTTGAAATAGTTTCCTTTAAAGCTGATCTTTCTCCTCCAAATAGTGGCTTTCAATGATTTGCTAAACCTTATTGGGTGATTTGGGGAGATACAAGCCTGGCTTATTTGTACTTTTGGTTGGCACTGTGACTGATTTTGAGTCCTTATTTCATTTACAACAGATTCATAACAGATTTCCCTCATCCCCCCTGTTGACAGGCCTTGCCCCAGTTTTTGGAGACCCAGCACAAATGTATTCCAAGTGAGAGAGTTTCCATTCCCTCATTCCGGGGATGCCGTTTCCTTGGCTCAGATGCCTGGGAACACCCTTTGGTCAAATCTCTCCAGTGTAATAAGGGCTTCTTGAAATGCTAACTCTGCTTATTGAGCAATGCAGTTGTTTGTGCATACCTGAAACTGTTTTCCATGGATCACATGGGGGTTTTTCTCTGCTAATGTATGTGAGCTGCCCTGGGAATGGAGATAAGGGAGTGCTTTTAAACACACCTTCTTCTGTTGCCAAACAATTATGGGGGCAGGGTGGTAAATAGAGACTGCAAACAGGTGCCTTCTACGGGGGTCGAGGTCAAAACATGCCATTTCTTTTAGTAGAATAACATTATGATTCAGGATTGCATCATGAGGATTTAGAACTTGGTTGTAGAAACTTGCTTTAGGGTATTGAAGTATTAGTTTACAGCTGGAAGGTAAAATAAATTTGATTCTTTTCCAGTGTGAGGAAGAACAAGTTAGTGCAAGTATTTTCTATTTACATGTTCAAACCTATCCAGAACTTGTCCAAACTAAATCAGATAGAATCAGTCCATCAGAGAACAGTGAGAGCCTGTTCTCAAATCTGAGTGCCTTACAGAGCAGGATGTGACAAGGGAGGTGTTTGTTCTCTGAGTAAAGATCTTTTTCTGCAAAGATTCTTGCAAACTCTCCCATTTTGCCCTTTGCCAGCTCTCTACTGATGGGCAGTGGGTTGCTCTGGCATTGTTGTGTGCTGGTGATATGAACCTCCCAGTTCCAGCTCTACATGAGGGTGGGTTGGTCCCGTTCCTGGACTCTGATCAAGGTTTTTTCCCAACAAGCCTGATGCAGTGTGGTTTTTAATGGATTTAGAAACAGCAGTCTTGCTAAAAGCTGTTCAGTGATTCTGTGGGTTTTTGTGGGGTTTTTTGGGGT
Source organism: Formicarius rufipectus (assembly GCA_013399695.1). Taxonomy (NCBI): domain Eukaryota; kingdom Metazoa; phylum Chordata; class Aves; order Passeriformes; family Formicariidae; genus Formicarius; species Formicarius rufipectus. Next base: position 307,173 of record VXAU01000929.1, on the reverse strand, counting down.
TTTTGTTTGTTTGTTTGTTTTTTAATGTGAAAGATTATACTGCAGTTGCTTTGCTTCAGCTCTCACTGATGTTTTCTTTGTGACAATCAGGACCAAAGGACTTCAGTTGCTCCTCTTTGGTATTGGTTGAAATACTGTCAGAGTAAAAAGGTGTCACTGTTTAGGCTCTTCATTTTATTAAGAGTAAACATCAAGAATTTCATAACTCACTAACCAGTCAATCCCCTCCAGCCAGCATGGTTAATAGTGCCAACAGCAGGTAGCAGCGTATTACCACTTCTGCAGCCTGTCTTTAAAGGCCTGGGTTGAATTTTTGCTCTGAAAAAGGTTTGTTCTCAAATACATCGATGTATGACTGATTTCTATTCTCTGCCTTATTTTTCTTCCCCTTGAATCTTAATTTTTGAAGTTAAGTTGCTTTAGTTACTTAAACCTGGATCTTTTCAGAAGATGAAAGGTTTTCTTTCTGTGTTCTAAGTGAGGAAAGGTGCGATTACAGCAGTTACACTGGAAAAGCTGTGTAATTGTGTTGATGCATCTTATTTTTATAAGACTTGCTATGTCTGCCAAAAGTAAAGATTTCTCTGCTTTTCTCTTGGTTTACAGGAGCTAAAATAAAAAATAAACACTTCTAGAGTTTTAACCAGGTCTTCATTATTAAGGAACTATTTCAAACTTTTCTGTTTCTCTGAGCTCTTCATTTCAGATTGATCATTGAGTGGGGAGGAGTTTGGTCTGGGGAGTTTGCACGGGTGGCCAGTGCTGCTGGCCTGAGACAGCCCCAATACCATCAGAAGAGTGACTGATGGAGGATACAAAACAAATCTGAAAGCCAGTTGAAAGGACATCCCCAGGAGTGGCTGCACCGCAGCTGGGAGGGCAGGGGCCCAGCAGCTGAACTGGGACAGTGTGGGAGGGAAGGGAGTGGCACCCGGCTGGAAATAGGGCCATTTTGGTACCAGGCTCAGTCGTCAGTGGAGCCTCGCTGGGTCTGAGGTGCTCTGCCACTCTCATGAAGCCCAGCTCTTTTCCCTGTTTGACAGTGCTCTCTGCACCAGCATTGTAGACATCCTAAGAGACAAGCTTTAATTTCACAGGGCAAAGCAATGTTTGCTGCAGATGCCATCCTGGGTGACTGGGTGATTATGTGAGTGGTGGTGCCTGTCCCTTCCATAGAGAAATTGAGAGCAGAGCTTTGAGAATGCATCAAGCTTCTCAAATATTGCCCCTGGCTCACAACTTTGGAAAGCCTTTGAGAGACCCTTCCAGTGAAAGAGTGACCCAGCTCTGGCAAACCTCCCTGACCAGAAACCAGTGTTTTAAGGAGGCAGAGTGTTGTCTCAGAAACATATCACATCAGTGTTTGTGTCTGCAACACACCTGCTGTGTCTCAGGGTTGGGTTTTTCTCCATGCTTTTATGAATGTTAGTGAGATGTTGTGAGGGTTCTGGCAGTGATTATCTTGCCTCAGTGGTCCTTATTTTTGGAGCTACCATTTGAAGGGAGTCCTTGTTACTTGGTTTCTGACATGATGCTGCTAACTGGTGTTAGCCAGACAATGCATCCAGGGAGAAGGATTGAACAGGGTTATGGTTTTGTAAAAATGCCTGCAGGAAAAGAAATAGTTCCACTGCACTCCATGAGTACTTCAGGCACTGAATGTCTCATTTAAATGCTGCTTGTTGGCTTTGAGCTGGACCAGGCTGTAATGTTTCTGTATGATTTTCCTGGAAGCAGTTTAGGCTTAGTCGATTCTGTTTCTGAAGCAGAGGTTCTCTAACTCCCAAGCTTAAGTATTTAAAAGGCTTCTTTAAGGAATTTTTATTGTACAATAGGCTGAAGACCTCCCATTGTTGCATTATTAATGGTGGTGTGGCTTGGAAACTCTTAAATCTGCTTTCTGGCTTGGGATTGGCAGGTCCAGTGGGTGGTGTCACTAAGTACTGCAGTATTTCAAGGCTGTGTAACACACAAATGTAACTGTAAAAGTACTGAAGTCTCATTTGTCTTTTTTTTTTTTCTTTTCCTCTTCCTCCAGCATTCTTTCAAGATGTCTACTGTTCATGAAATTTTAAGCAAGCTCAGCCTTGAAGGAGATGTAAGTATTATTATCTAAACAAGTAAAGTTTGTTTTACTTAAATGTCACATCTTGTTTCTTTTACAGGACTCTGTGCCAAGAGTTGTACTGAGCTGTACAATTCAGAAGATTCCACACATTTCTTCTACTTAAACTTTCATTGGCTAAAGACCTAGTGAGCAGTGATGACTTTTCCTCCACAAAAGAGCTGTAACCCATAGGACAGTTGTATGAGGTGACTGGATTTAATGAGGAACAAATGAGTTAAGGATGATAAAAGCAGATGGAAATGTGTTTGGTTTTGTAGATACCATCTGAATTGCTTATTTTTTAATTAGAAATTGAGAACATTACTTAATAAGAATAAAAATATTGGGGCTTTTATTCCTGTAATGGTTATCACCTAAATCAAGCTATATCTCTTGAAAAAACTTATTTTCTCAAACTTGTTTTCTGTTTTAGCTCTGATTGTATATTTTCCACCACATCTGTAGTTGGTTTATTGTTTTATTGAGATGCCAGAAAGCCACAGCCTTTGTTTGATTTCTTAAATTGCAGCATTAGATGGCAGGTCGCCAGTGTGGTATCAGCATATCACGGCATGAATTTGTGGTCCTGTGAGTGTCACTGAAGAGGAAGTGGATCCTATCTGTGCATTATTTCATCATGTTGCTTATAAACTTGCTGTACTTGTACTGATAGCTGGTAACTCCAGATCTGAGCTCAGTACTAGCACACTTTTGGCCAGTTTTTGTTGCTTGTTGTGAAATCAGTTCTACCAGACAATGTTTGTGAAAGAACTGTTGCAAAGAACAGGCCAGTGCACTGTAGGTAAGTAGTAGAACTGGTTTTGTACTGCAAAAGCAGTCAAGTCTTCAGCTTTCTTGGCTGTGTGGGTTTCAGGGAGAATTACTTTCAGAATAATATTTAAGCAATCTATTCTCAAGGGCAGAAATGTTTCTCCCATAATGCTTGCAAGTGGTGGAAAAAATCAGATTTGAAACTGTCCCGTGTCACCATTTTCATCAGGAACCCTGTCCCAGAGTGTCAGAAGTATCAGGCAGCAGGTTTGTTCTGCAGGTGCTGAGCTGGAAGCCAGAATTACTGAGTAGCTGGCTTGCAGGGAGCATTTGACCAATTCCCCATGACAAGGATTCAGCAAGCTCACTGACATTAAACACAGCGTTTGAACCACCCATTTCTCTCTTTAAAAAGCAAGTTTTTAGCCTTGAGGGTGTAGAATGGTGGTGGCTGGACCCAAGTCCTGTCCTGTGCAATAAGGAACTTGTGTGCTCTGCGTCACTGGGACAGGGATTGGTTTGGTTCAGGGTGAGGAAACTGGCCTGCCTGCTTCAGCCTCCTGCCTTAAGGGCAGGGTGGAGCTGAGCTGAGCCTGCTCTGTGCTGGCAGTTTCTGCATCTATCCCCCAGGGTACAGAAGGATTCTCAGAATACTGAGATGTTGGGATTGTGAAAGGGTCCTGCCGTTTCTGGAAGAAATTAAACCTTTTCAGCTTTTCTGTTAGTGATATTTGCTTCCCCAGTGAAGTTTTGTCCTTCGCAATAGGGTTAGATTTTTCAAGCTCAGAAGACATAAAACAGTTGGAGGACCTCTGAAGTACACCATGCACAGGGAGAAAACATCCTCTGCTTTGGTTTGACCCAGACTGTGGTGCAGTTCCACATCAGCTGGACTTCTGCTGCCACATTGCAGAGAATTTTGTTTAGAACTAAATGCAAAATCAATAGGGAAAGCTCTTTCCTGCAAACATCCAGCACTGGTACTGTGGTGCAGCAGTGTACCAGAGTAATCTGAGCCCACAGTCTGGAATTGAAGTGGCTATTTTTCCCAGGCAGGAACTGAATCTAACTTGTTGCATGCGTTAGGTGGAGGGACAGAGTCAAATGTGGTTACCAATTCAAAATACAGTGTTTTGTTAGTGTATGATGCCATCTTTACAGTAACATACTCTCTCCAAATTCCTCAGAGCATACTTAGGGCTGGGTGGGAGGAGGGGTACCCACCTCTGCTGAGGTCACTTGTGACTTGTTTTGGATCCTCCAGAGTGCTGGTCAATCAGCAGTGCCACCAGACAGTGTGTGCCTTGGGTCAGGGATCTTTCAGGCACATGAGGTCCTCTGAGGATGCCTTACACCTCCCCATTTACTCTTTCTGTTACCAGCTTAAGCTGCTAAAGGGAAAGCCTGTTTTGTGGTGTGGCTGTGGGCCAGACTGGGGCCACTTTCTGGACTGAGCTGATGGTAGGAGACAAAAGGGAATGGTTCAGTTTATCAGTGCTTTTTTTTACTCCCCATCCCCACAGCAATAAACAGACTGTCTCAAGAAGGCACAGGGGTTGCTACCAGAGGAACCTGTACACGACAGTGTGACCTCTACAGGAGAGAGTCAAATGTAGTCAGAAACCACAAAAATCTTCTAGTTAAAACTTGTCCTCTTAAAAACTTGCATATAAAAATATTCTCCAGGGATATTAAGATAGCTTAGTCCTGTTCATGATCATAGCCTTCTGTTGGAGTTAGGGTCTCTGAGGTTTCTGGGGATCTTTTCCAAGGAAGCTTGGTTATCCACTCACTCAGGGAACAGCTGTGGCAATTTCAGGTATTAGTCACTACCCCTTTCTGCCAGAGGTTTAGCTCTCTAAATTGAACTCGGCAGAGTGGGATTTGTGAATATTTCTCACCTACTTGTATGAAAATCTGTGGTTTAGTTGAACCTGCCCAGGGGAGGTGATAAACCAAACTGTTTAGCTTACACTGAAGCAGCTGAGGAGAGCTGAAGCTCTGTTCTGGTGACCCTCTGTGTGAAGCTGTAATCCACAGGAGAGGCCATAAAACACAGCTGATAAAGTCTGGCAACTTCAAAAATGTTGCATCTGTTAATAAGTGAATTTACCTGCAAGTCCAGTCCTCTTACTCTTAGGAGAGGTAATTTGAAATGTCATTTGGTTTTGTTAGCCGAGTGCTGTTTAAACCAAGTGTCTACAGGCAAAGAGTTTCAAAAGAAGCTTGTGAGTAACTTCTGCTTTCTAGAACTACTGGCTTAAAAAGATTATGTGTTATCTTTAAAGTGCATAAGATAGGGCACAAAAGTTGTTCTGACTTGTTAATCTCCCATCTCCCTCTACATTTCTTTATTATTGTTTGTGGCATGTAATCCAAAGCTAAGTATTGGCTTCAAATATAAAATACTTCAGTTGAACTTTCTTTGAATTAGCTTTCTCTAGTAATTTTCCTTCAGATCTAGCCAGAAAAATCCAGAATTTAGAATATCAGGGTTTAGTGAGTAAACTCGGAATGTGGTAGGTTTTTTGCTGCAAAAAAATATACTATTTGTCTATATTCTGTGTTATTATAAGTGTGTCTGTCAGTGGTTTTCTGACAATACACTGCAGGAGAACAGTTTGGTGCCTCTCAGTGGAATTCCATTTTCACAACCTCGTATTTAAGCATTTGGCTGCCCACCAGTTAACTGAGGGCCCTGTGTTTTATTCCCTGCAGCAACTCCCCAGTTCAGCCTTTGAAGTTGTGCTTGTTCTCTCCCTTGCAGCACTCCCTCCCACCCAGTGCCTATGCCACAGTCAAGGCTTACTGCAATTTCGATGCTGACCGGGACGCTGCGGCGTTGGAGACGGCCATCAAGACCAAGGGTGAGAGGGGCTGGGGCTTCCCTGCCTGCAGGAGAGGGACAGTGGTGGCTCAGCACCAAGGAATCAATGTCCTTACTCAAGGATGCCCATTTCAGGAGCTGTGGGATGAAACTGTGACCCAGTTAGACTTTGAACCCTCTGAATGGATGCTTGGGATGTGATTGGAAGTTTATAGCTATGGGTTGTTGAGGTTCTCGTGGAAAGTGTCCGCTTTTTCTCTCTTGACTCGTCAGTACTTCAAATTCTGCCACTTTTCTGCCACTGGGAATGAAGTGTCAGCTTCTGGGGCAATGAGTGGGGACTGGGCTCTGAATCAAGGATTTCTTCTGGATTATTGGAATGGACATTTCTTCTTCCTTTCAGCTCTCCAGACAGCTGCACAGGGGTGCTTTGAACACTTTTCTCCAGTTTTGAACAAAATGCTCATGTGTCTGGTTTTAATTTGGGTTCAAAGAAGGTCCCAGAAACTAGTCTGTAAAATGAGCTTGCAGTATTTCAGGGGCAGGGCAATGTGAGAGTCCTCTGCTTCTCTGAGCCAGGCTGTTAGGGAGGCTTCCTTCTGGAATCCTGGAAGCACCAGGAGGGCAGGGAGTATGAGCTACAACTCTGCAGTAATTCCTCAGTGATCCTCTGTCCTCATCCTGCCCTGGGACACAGCAAGGCTGTGCCAAACTGTCCAGGCTTTCTTCAGGCCACAGAGGCAACAGCTGGGTGGAGTGGGGCTCAAGGGTCTCTTGCCTACATGTCTGGAGAGGGAGAAATTTAAAAGCCAAATAGTGTCTCATCAGGAAGAAATGCTAAGCCTTCCATCAGTGCCAACAAAGCACATGGGTGACTTGCTATAAAATGTAAAGTATTTCCCTTCCCTAACCAAGACTGAAGCATCCTTTCATAAGATTTCTTAATTTAACTGGAGAAATACCTTATTGAAGTAGATTCAATGATTTTGAATTGTTTGTGGTTTGATTTTACTTTAAAATATCCTCTTGTGAGAGGGACCCTTATGCCGTCATGTTTGGCAGAAGATGCTCTGTGTGTATGTAGAGCTTTGTCTGGACTTCATAATGTTTTACAGCTCTGATTGTAGGGCAAACCTAAACATGTCAAACACACCATGAGACTTGCAGAATGGGTACCACTTTACACATTGGAACACTCAAGCTGTTAATTATTGCCAAAGGAAATTGCATTATCCTAAGCAGTAGAGAAGCTTTTTTCAGTCAGGAAAGTCAAGCTCGTTGCTTTTTCATTTTCTTCCAGCAAAGATAAGCAGTTTACTGAGCGTGGTTTTAAGAGAAATGGAAACATTTCATTAGAGAGATGATTTTCAACTCTCTGAATGAATAATAGGGAAACTTATTCATGGCTCTGCATATTTTTTATCATGGAATTGTAAAGAGTGGTTTGACTTGTCCATTTTAAGGCAGAGATAACAGGTTATAAATACACGCGGAAGCTGTTTTGAGGTTGAGGTGACAACTTCAGAAAAACAGGCTCATAAGAACCAAGATTTTGGGGGCTTTACTCTCTGCAGAATAAAGAACTCCTGGTAATGGAAATCATGGCCTTTCTTTGTTTGGGGAATCTGGATCAGCCTGTATTTCACAGTCATCACAGCAGCCTTTCCAATTGTGTCCTTTATAGCAGTGATGACTCTATAGAGGAAATGATACCTCGTGGGGTCTTATCTCTGAGGATATCTGAGAGAAACAGTGCCTGCAAGGGTGGTGGGTGCCATCAGGGCAAGCAGGTTTGGCCATAGAAATTATCATCCAGCTGTTCCTCAGTTATGGAAACTCCCAGAATCAGAGTCATTCGAAACCTCTATTTCAGTGATTGTGTATAAAATAGGGAAAACTTATTTTGCTGCCTAAACAAGAGCTTTGTGTTTGTTTCAGGGCAAAGATCTAGGGCAGAGTGTCTGACTGTTCTGCTCTGTATAATATCTAAATATTTCAGCTTTCATTCCCACCCTTGAGATGAACTCCTCAGAGCTTGGTTAGGCTTCTATTTGTCTGTGCAGGATCTGTGGAAATGCTGTGATGTGTTTATTTGGGCTTAGATTTCTACAAAAACTATACTGGACAAACACACTGTCCAGCCCTTTGCTGGGCTTTGAGAGGAGCTGATTTAAGTACAGGGGATTATGTGCATCCAACAGCCTAGAAAGGGGAACTTGCAAGAAGGGCTCAAGGTGATATCGAACCAGTTTGCAGTTAGCAATTGTTCAACCCAGAGGTTATACAATGCAAATAACTTGTTACAGTCCTGGCTTCTTTTTGTAGTAACTGTCTTGGTCATGTTTCATTTTTGTGCTGTTTAGTGTTTCTGTAGTGAATTCATCTTATGCCTTAGCATGTCCTTTGTAAATGTTGGCTTTTTACTGTATAGGACAAGAGGCTGTTTGATTGCTGTACAAAGCTCTGCTGTGCCCTGTGTGCAGATGAGCTGACACATGTGAGCCTAAACAGGAGAAGGTAAATAGAAGAGCACTAACTGAACTTATGCTGGGTTTTCTTTGAATTTTTTTTATAGCAAAGACAACTGCTGGAGTGCCTCTCTTCTGTTTGAGTCATTCCCTGTCATGGAGACTTTGTGTGTCTCGAGTTCTTGTTAAATAATTTTGTCAGATTGGGTTGTGAGTGGTTAAGTCACTTGCAACCTCAAGTGCAGCCTTTTACTGAGGTCTCCTGGGATACCTTTTTTTCCTGTGACTGGCAGAATTCAAACACAAGTTTGTTGTAGGAAGGGGCTTAAAACACAGGTCTACAATAAAATCATCCTATCCAGAAACTGGTAAAACCATGATGACATGCAAACCAGTGAATTCAGTCTTACAGAAGGGTCTTCTGTTTGTGTAGGTATATTTAATATGACAGACCTTTTAGCAGAGTTTTTAATGTTATGAAATAGAAGTTTTTAGAGGAAACACCAGCTGGTGTGCTGGTGAGGAAGGATGGTGCCAAATAATCCACCAAACTGCATCAGTCACACATTCCAAGTATTGAAAGTATCACTGAGGAAATACCTCATTGCAACAAGGTTTGGCTTTGCTGAAATCTTGCAAAGCAGATGAGCAGAGCTGAAATTACAGTCTTGTTTTATCTAATTTTTTCCCTTTGACTCCAGTGGGATCAGGTTTTTCCAAGGAAAATCAGACACTGCAGAGCTCAGTCAGTCTGTGCTGGTCCCAGGGGTGTGGTGGTGCCTCGTGGGGGCTGCCCATGTACACCCCTGCAGGTCAATGGGGGCAGCTGCTCCCCACCCCACCCCACCCCACCCCACAGGGCCAGGGCTGCTCTCAGCAGTGCCTAGATGCTGCCAGGGCACACCCAGCTGCTGCTGTTCTGCCCATGCTGTCTTTGAAAATGAAGCTCAAGAGAATGGATTTCTAGTGGAGGAGCTGAATGGCAATTCAAGTACAAGTGTCTTATAAACCAAAAACTCAAAACCTCCATCTGATACTTTTGGTTTTGTTCGTTTCCTCTTTTTGCTGATTGAGTCACAATACTGATCTTAACAGTGCAACAGATTGCCTGTTGCAACAGAGAATTTGTTATTAATCAGAATTTTTCTTTCCACTGCCCATTGATAGAAATGCAGTGATAAAATCTTCCTCGCCAGAATAAATCTGGAAATAAATTTGTTTCATTGCCCTGAAATGTCAGAGATTTTAATGAACAGCAATGCAAAGTGTTTGAGCTGCTCTCCTGCTCTGCCCCTCCTCAGCAGAAGTGAGTCAGCATCCTGTCTGTGCTGCAGGATTCCCAAGGGTGCCTTCAGGGACTCCCTTCCACTGCATGCCACAGCAATGAGTTCACTTCATGTTTCCATCCACAAAGCACATGCATAAGAAACTTGGCTGCAGTCGCTTGTGGCCTTCTTATTTATCACAACTGGGAAATGATAAAACTCAAACATGTCATTTACCTCTTTTGAATGCCAAGAATTGTTGAAATGTAGTGTTTATTAAAAAGCTTAAGACATTGGGTTATGCTGTAGCCCTGCAAGAGCTGAAAGGCCCAGTGTGTGTGTGTGGCCATTCCTGGACTGGCAGAATTTGTTTGCCTTTATGACGTGGGAACACTTGAAAACGTGCAGGCAGCATGTTTGCAACCCAGACTTTGCTGCTGAGACACATGATGCTGTCCAGGGCCTTTGGACATCATTTGCAGGTCAGATTGTGGGAGCAGGAGCACTGCTGTAGGTCTGCCTCAGCGCGAGCTGAGTGTCACATTTCAGCAGGAAACATGGGAAGGAGGAGAAAGGCATTTTGGATTTGACTCATCATTTTAAGTGGTGCAGCTGGGCTAGATGGCCTCTTGCACTTTATGTGATTGATTTTTATATCTGCTGCAGTTCTTTGTTTCAAGTTGCTGTAAGGTTGCTTTGGGTAATAGGGAAAATAAATGTAGCTGGATTCTGTCTGGGATCTGAGTCCTGCTGGTAGCTGCTGCTCGAGCCCTTGCTTTCTAGGATTTTAATCAAAGAGTCATCTTTTATAGTGATCTGTGTGCAAATGTTAAACTATTCATAAGACTTGTAATAAATGGAGAGACCTGAAGTGAACTCTGGGCTTGTTCTGACCATCTATTTGCTTCAAAACCTCTCCAGAAGAAGAAGAAAAAAAAAAAGATAACTAGTTACACATTATCCTCCTGTTGATGGAGAATCTGCACTGTTAGACAGCAATATCTTGAAGGAGTTTTAGCTCTTCTAGGCTCCATCCAGCTGATCTGGAAGTAGCCCCAAAGCAGGTGGTTACACAGCAGAGCTGTGGTTTAGCCTGATATTTGAGTGTAGCCATGAGAGCTGTTCCAGGTGTCTCCTCTGTCTGTGCGTGTGTGAGCTCTGCTCACTCTACTGTGGAGCAGAGGTTGTTTTCTGCCTGTGTTTGAATGGCACATCCACATAGCTTTGTTGAAGCCATAATGTACATAAATACAGATGTACATTTTACCTTGAGTCTGAAATTGCTGACACAGGCACAAATGTGCACTGGAGAACCGGGGAGGGGACTCAAATCCTTCCGCTTGTTTCTTTTTGCAAAGCATTCTAAGAAAAGTTTATGATAGTCCTACATAAACAGAGTTGTGTTTGCTGTCTTAAACAAAGTTAGAAAATGAAACTAAAAATTAGGTTTTACTTGAGCAAGCTGTGTGTCCTCACCCAGGCCTTTGGAAATCCCAGCCATCTGCTGCAGATGTACCTGGGCTGACCTTTCCAGTTGTGTTCAGATACCTTCAGTGTACAAGTGTGCCACGCCACTTTTTCTGTTTGTTACTCCAGCCCTTTTTATCCCCTGGCTACCCTGTACCTGTGGCTAAGAAGTCTTTTGTTTCATCTTGTGGCAAGGGAGCTTGTATTTCTAAATATGTTCCTTTGAGTCATGGAGATTGACTTCCTGCAAGAGCAGTTTTGTAAGGTCCATAGTAAGAGAAAGTATTTAATACCATTTTAGTGCTTAGTTAAGGGAATACACATACAGCTTGTTTGGCTTTTCCATTGGTGTGAATAAACCAGGGATCACTGTCTTTGCAGAGAGCTCTGGGAGAGACATGGGTGATTGCGGGGGTGGTGGGTTATGTCCATGGGGTTGGAGCCCTGTCACAGGACACAGAGCAAGGCAGATGTTTCAGGTTCATCTCAAAAAGCCTCCCGTCCAGCAAGACTCTGGGGTATCTATTGAGTTGTCAAGACCAGGCTGCAGATGAGAATTGTGACCAGAGAAAGAACTACCAGCCCCAAGAATTCATGTTTGGGAGAATCCAGTTTGAAAGCAGGAAGTGAAGTGGGGAGAATGAGTGGGAATCTCAAGTCCAAGTTGGTAGCAGTGGGAGGAACAAGTGGAAAAGTCACAAGATGCTGCCTGCAGTGAAAGAACATAGAGTGGCAGGTAGCTGTGTGTGGGAAACATGTGGAAATCCTGCCTTCCATGCAACAGCAAAGCTGTGACTCTGTGCTTCGATGCCCCCACGGGATCTCCAGCTGTGGTGAGCACTGGGTTCTGCTGCCAGCCAGAGTATCTAACCCTGGTTGCTTGCTTTGGCTTTCAATTTACAGTAAATCTTAATGATCTCCTTGCATTCAGCCTGCAGTTGCACAGAAGTGCATGGATTTGAAATGCTGCACTTGAAACTAAACCTTTACTGATATGCAGTTCACTTGTTTAAAGGATAAATTGGAGTCTGAGTGTCCACGTGCCCTGGGCATGCTGGTTACAGCTCAGCATGGACCCCTCAGTGGTGATTTCAGAAGCAGCTTCTGTCTTCTGAGCCTCAGAGCTGCTGGGACAATGAAATACACTTTTAATTTCTCATTTTTATATTTGAGGTAAGGGATTAAATGAGTTAAATAGGAAATATAACTGCTTTACTAAGACATCTTAATTGAAAACACTCCACCGAAATGACAGGACAAGCTTTAGTAAGTGCGGGTTCAACATCAGATTTACAGTCTGTGCTCCTGAGCAACTTTTTTCAGAATTCTGAGTGCCTGAACACAAGTGCACAGACTGCCAGGTGGGGCAGAAGACAGAGCAGCACAGCTGGTCACAGACCAGAGCTGGAGTGTGTTGGTGCCTGTGTTCACCAAGATCTGCCTCCCACCCAGTCTGGGCTGTAACTGGTGGTGCTTCCTGCGAGGCCAGGACTGACAGATCCCAGTGACAGTGGTGAGCTGTGCTGCAGCAGCACATGTGCTGGGAGTGGCAGAGAAGGGGCTGTGCCAGGAGAACAGGGCCCAGGGAGCTTCTCTCACTGCCTGTGTGTCCGTAGGTGTGGACGAGGTGACCATCATCAACATCCTGACAAACCGCAGCAATGAGCAGAGGCAGGACATCGCCTTCGCCTACCAGAGGAGAACCAAAAAGGTAGGAAGGCAGAAATAAAGACTAAAGTAAAAACAAATTGATTATATATCTATTTATATGCTCTCATGAGAGCTCATCCAAGAGCCACCTTAAGGCAGCTCGGGCCTTTAAGGCTCAAGAACTCACACACACACACTTCATACAGTGGATCAATCCAAAAGCCTTTTTTATTAGACCAAGCCTTGTATTTATAATCTGTGCTTTTCAGTTACATCATTATATAAAATGATTGAATAGCTTAAAACTGTCCATCCTCAGGCCACCTAAGTTTTGCAGTCCATTGGTCTTAATGTTAATTAACTCCTCCTGAAAGCCCACCCCATGATGGCTTTCCATAGGAATTTGGGAGTACCAGCAGATGTTCTTCTTATAGATAAGTTCCTACTCCAAAGCTGCCAACTGCTCCCTTGAAACATGTAAACACAGGCCTGCTTTTCCTGGGAACTGTACAATGGATTGTTCACAGAATATTCACAGAATATCCAATTTTCTGCATTCTGTGACAAAGATTGTTATTGAAGGTTTTTCTTGTGGACAGTTTGATTTTGGGGAATTTGTCTTTTCACGGAAATTGAAGTTGTGGCTGCTTTGTCCGTGCTGTCACCGCTTGGGACTGGTGTTGCACGTGCACCACTGGGACCGAGATCTCTTGGAGGCAGTGGTTCCCCAGCACCTCCAGAGGTCAGTGGGAGCCACAGCATGCCCTGGTGAGATGTGCTGACCAATGCTGAAGAGTCATTGGCATGAAAAGCCTCCCTTTGAAAGAAAAGGTGAAAGGGCGATGCTTTAGGGGATTGATTTTTGTTTGTTTGGGATTTTGTTGTGTGGAGGGCTTTTTGGAGGGGTGTTGGGGATTTTGTGTATTTGTTTTGTTAAGACAGCCCATCATAAGGAAACTATTTTGTTCAAAACTGGCTTATCTGAGGAAGGACTGCAGTCAGTTCTGCTACAAACACTGTAGATGTGAACGAACTGATGAGTTGAACTGTCATTAAACATTATCCTGTCAGAAATACCTTAGGTACTGATCTATTGATGGAGATAAATCTGTAAAATGGGTGCAGAATTCTGCAGAATTATTCTCGCTGTCTGGAAGCCTCTTCTCTTTTGGAGTTTTGTGAATCTTACCATAATTGAAGTTTCACACCCATGATAAAAGAGGAAACTTGTATAGAGTTCAGATTGTGATGACTGTATCTCTTTCAGGTTTGCCAGACTCCCAATGATAGTCCTCCACTAGCAGCCCAGAACACTCATCTGAACCCAAGTGTAAATGTAGAGTTAAATTTTGGAAGTTCAGCACCTTTGATGCATGGCTGGTGTAGGCACATGCAGAGGCACAGCCAGGTTGGACACATGCATGTGTGCTCACACCTGCACCCAGCCATCCTCCCCCTGCACCAAAGGGGACCCTACCTGTGCAATGTGTCACTTAAAGCTTTGTTAGATGTTTTGCATGACCACAAAAATGCACAGTCAAGAAAATCTGTAACTTTTTTCATCTGTTTTTCTCTCTTGCCTTTTTTTCCTTGCTGCAACCCAAGAGCAAACTGAATTTATCAAGTTTAGCAAGTGCCAAAGAATAAACCAACCTGTAGAAACAGTGGCACTTTGCTGTAGAAACCACTCACAGAGATAAACATGTGAGGAGACAGTGGGGTATGAAAAGACACGTAGGTATGTCTTCTAGGGACAATGTCTCAGGGTTTTCTTTGCCACTGAGTTGTTCAGTTTTTGTAGTGTGTTGTTCTAGGCTACTTGTTTTGTCTGTTACAGGATTTATCAATACATCATAATTTTTAAATGTCATATATCTACCCCTCTTTAATTCCTTTGAGCTGAGCAGTGTTTGATGGAAACTCTTGGTAAGCTGGAGGAATCTTTCCCCGTTTCCAGTGCACACTAGGCATTCTGCTTGTGTGTCTTCATGTGTGTCTGGTCAGGCTTAATTGCCACCAGTAATCCCTGGCTCTGAAATGAGCTGCTGATATCCAGATGCTCACCTGGGACCTTTAGTAAACCACTTTCTTTTTGCTATTTATAAATAATTGATGTCTGTCAGTTGCTGCTTTCTGCTTCTCCCTTAGAGCACTCTGAGCTGTGGCAAAGAATGGCAGGGCAAAGAGGACTTTATTCCTCCCCAAGCCTCCTCAAGGAAAGTTCTTGCTTCAGTCTGACGTGTTTACTTGCAGTTATTTTAGTGTATGACCAAATGGTTTGAGTTGGAAGGAATCCTGGAGTCCCAGGATGGACACTGTCCTCTAGACCAGGCTCCATCCAGCCTGGCCTTTGGAACGCTTCCAGGGATGGAGCTGCCACAACTTCCCAGGCAGCTTGTTCCCTAAAGTTTATTACAGAGATATGTGGTGTATTTGCTGTTCCAGCTTATGTCTGAAGGAGCTCCTTTCACACAAATAAAGGACAGGCCCTTGTATCCAGCTGTTGTACTAAAGTGGTTTAGGCTAAAGCAGGAGGGTGCCCCCCAGCCCCACTGACTCCCCCGTTGTCCCACACAGTGAGTGAACACATTATCAGCACAGATGAGTGCCCTGCATTGAATGGGTGACTCTGGAAGTGAAATAAATGCCTTGGCTCTCTGGCACAAACTTCTATGCAATTCAGCTGAGGTCCCTTTGACTACCCCTGTTCCCCCCTGCCTGTCTTGCTCACAAATTGTTAGTGGGAAAACCAGCAACTGAAAAGCAGCAATTCCCTTCTGAATGCTACAGAATTAACTTCAGCTTAGGGAATACATGGATCTGGGTGAACCCCAGACTTGACCCCAAGGATTCCACCTTTGGAACACACACTACAGTGGAGTTGATAATTACAATTATTCCAGTTGCATCTATAACCTGTAAGAGGACATGGCCTCTGACTTTCTTGGCTGCAGGTTTGCGTGCATCCTGTGAGTGAACGTACCTGACTGCGTCTTTCTCTGGGACTGACTGACAATACCAGTAGGGATTTTGGCTACCAGATTCTGAGTTTTCTTGAAGACAGGGATCATTTTTCTGTGCTCAGGAATGATTTTTTTTCTCTTGAGTGATGCTGTTTGGCAACTGGGCCTTACAGTGGAATAACTGTGCAGTCAGTTCTCCAGTGTCTTAGGTAGTCAAGGGCTGGGATAATAGATAAAACCTCACAAACAATACAGTGCCCCTGGGAAAACTCTGGGAGTGTGGTGGAGCAGCACTGACCACAGGGAGTCAGACTCAGATCCATCTGTGCTTATTAGTTCCAACAAAGCATCAGGGTGCAGGACTGGGGAGAAGCTGCTCAGATGTGTCTGCACTGAGCTTCCCAACACTTTGTCAGCCACTGCTGCCTTTCTTCTTATTTTCAGAGGATTAGAAAAAACTCCTTTGCCCTAATTTCTTTCTTAGGCTTTCCCAGAAGGAAAGCTCTTTATGTTCTGTTTCCTTGTCAATTGTGTAAGAAACGCTGTTGCAGGCTTGGAGACTTGAAGCACTGCAGGTTAAATTCTCTGGAGAGCAGAAATGAGCTTTAATTTTTCCCTTCTATTGTCCCTCCATTTTTACAGGAACTTTCTGCAGCACTTAAGTCTGCTCTGTCAGGTCATTTGGAGGCAGTGATCCTGGGCCTGCTGAAGACACCAGCACAGTATGATGCCTCTGAATTGAAAGCTGCCATGAAGGTAAATAAGCTTTGACATTTAAGGTCCTTAGTCTGATGTCTGCCTCAAGAACCAGTGTGGACTTCATATCTAAGGCTGCGGTTTTCAAACATGACCACTGATTAGTTCGGTTTTTAGTGCTACAGATTAAGTATCCAAGTGCAAGGCATCAGAATGTGAGAAATTCTGGAACTGTATGATTTTTAAACTGCTAATTAAATCTTCTCTTTAAGGCAAAGATGATTCTTGTCAGCTGAGGACTAACTGATAGGCTGCTCTGGCTGGTTGCTGTTTTGCTGACTGCTCTTGGAAACAATACACAGGTTCACAGCACCAGCAAGCATTAAGAGAGCAGCTGTTAGAGGAGCATTAAACCCTCTGCTGACATTTATAGGCTGAAACAACAGTTTCCAGTTACTGGGTTATTTTATCACTGATCTCAAAAGAACATCCTGTACCTGCCCTTGTGTAGAACACGAGAGAGGGGCATCAAAAGAAGTCTTTGGAGAAAGAGCACAACAGGGTGTCCCTGTATTCCCTCCCTCCAGTCACAGGCAAGTGTGGCACTGATTGTTGGTTCAGAAATATCTGCTCTGCAGGCACTGAAACAGGGCTTGAGAAGTGCTCACGTCAGTACATTCACCTTTTTAAGCAAAACAGGGTTTGGGAATTTGTAGATGGAATCATCACTTGAATTCTGAATATTCTTGATCAGATTATATTTTTAAAATAATTAAAATAATTTTAAATTTAATTAAAAATGAGCACTAAGATATGTCTATAGAAATTCAGAACATGACAAAAACATGTAATTAACTTCTCCAGATGATTAGAAGACATAGAAGAAAACAGAACCACCCCCTCCACTGCATAAACAACCCCACCCACCTGCCCCAAAAAAACACAAACAAACAAAAACCAAAAAAGCCCAACTCAAAACCCAAACCCCCACCCCACATGATAACTCTTGGGCTGTGGACCAATCCCCGTGTGAGTAATCAGCTGCTGCCCTCTCCTGGTGTGAGCACAGGTTGTCCTTCGTCTGTGGTGACTCATTGGTTTGGGAGGTTGGTTGGTTTTCATGTCTCACACCTGATACTTAGAATGACCGTGTACCGTTTATGTTGGATTTGTAGCCCAAGCAGTTGCCTCAGGGTGACCACAAATGTAGCTTATTCTGCTCTCTCCATGCGTTGTTATTCCCAAGTCCCAAACACCTCCTGTAGTGCTCTGAGTTTGTCTCAGCTTGAGTTTGGCTTGATGCAGAAGAGCATTGTCAGATGACATGGGCATCAGAGCTGGGCAAAGCAAGTTATCACTGAAGAGTTAATTGGCTTTTCTGTTGCACATTCTTGCAAAATACTTAGAAAACATTTAGAAAATAGTAAATTTTGTTTGCTTTCATTTCTTCACCAGATACCTGTTCAGAACCATTCTGTGACAAGCTCTCCTAGTTCGCTTAGCTTTAAGCCAATTTTATAAAATTACTAGGGTTTACTCTTGTTTTCTTTTCCTCTGTTGGACTTTTTGTTTGTTTGGTTTGGGTTTTTGTCTTTGTTTGTCCCACTCTCTTCAATACAGACTCTTTATCCAAGGTGTAGTTTTCCACAAAATTAGCTCCATTTTCCACGTGCTGAAGACTGCAGCATGAGATCTTCCCCCAGATGTTACTGCTCTTTGAGTCCTGTGGAAATTATGCCCATTTTAGCCACATACAAATGGCATTCTCTTACAGATGGGCTTAACAAACAGCATCTTAACAGATTTAAAACCAGATTTCCTTCCTTGTGCTCCCAGTGGACAGAAAACAATCACACCTAGGCCATGATAAGTTGATCTTATCCAGGAGGCCACTGGGTGTTTGACACTCACAGCAAGTGCTCACTGCCCAGAGAGAATATCTGCAGGATCTCAAAGCTTCTGGAGGAGCATTTGGCAACCAAAAATGTTCCATCAGTGGTTTCTCAGCTGGCAAAAAAATATCCCTGAGTGGCTGTGAAACTGTTTGAGTGGGAGAGAGGATGTCTGTAAAATATTTTTAAGCCATGTGAGCATGCCTGTTCATTTCTGGCTCCTGACTGGATCTGGGGTGTGTTGCAGGGCCTGGGAACTGATGAAGACACACTCATCGAAATCATCTGCTCACGAACAAACCAGGAGCTTGCTGAGATTAACAGAGTCTACAGGGAAAGTAAGTTCACTTTGAAAGTGGCCATGTACTGTGTTTTTTCACTGAATCACTTGGGTGAGTTCCTGGCAGTGGTTCATTATTAGAAAGCTTACCCAAATCTGCTCCAGCCTCTGGCAGTTGGACATAAGTTACTGTGTTGTACTGGTGTCCTGGGTATCTGTGTGCGTTTTATATAGTTGCATCTTATTGCTTGGTAGCAAACAGATTAGAGAATATTTACTACTCATACAAGTTGTCTAAATGAGTGGTTTTTATAAGCTATCTGCATTCTGTGCATAGTGATAGAAATAACGATGTTGCATATATGGACTTTAGGATGACTTCTGTAATAAGCAGGTGAATCTGAAATCTCCTGAAGCATGTTTGTAAGCTTGTCGGGTAGATCTGCCAGGAAAAAAATACAATAAAACTTCATAAAAGCAGATTCTCTTTTTCAGCTTTTCTAATGTATGTTATCTGGTTGAAGCTAAAATTCCTGGTTGATTATAAGCAGATACGAGTGATCCAAGACCCATCCTCAGTAACACTGCTTGTCCTGTAATAACCCCTGTATTTTCACCTGGGCCATTGCTGCTGGGTTTATTCAGGAGTGCAGCTGTTCTGCTGTCTGCCTGAGTGTCACCGCAAGGAGACTGCAATGTGGCAAAGCCCTGAGTGCTGAAGCACAGCAGCTCTCAGGCCGTGAGGAGCTGAGCCCACTCAGACAAGCAAAGCCAATGGAGTCAGAAGGGCCAGTACCAAGAGAAATAACTGGCATTGGCCAAGACAATGTTGCTGATGAAAGAAAAGGAGACTGTAATTCTGCAGCAGTACAAAGTATGGCCACTTGGAAAGCTTTCAAAGTGTTTAGACACCAGACCAGAACCACACAGAGCCTTCCTTTGATTTATCTTAAAACTTTTTGTCTCTCGCATTCAACTTTTAATTGCAGTTGCTCAGTCATAAACCCACGAGATGAGAAGGCCTGACAGCTGTGTTTATCAAACAAACAGACATTAATTGGGAGCTAAGAATGATCTAGCAGGACATTTTTCTTAATGCAATATTCCATTCTTTTTAATAGTCTCAGGTTTTCCTGGTCTCTTTTCCTGGCTGGTTTGGTGTAGCCAAGCTTGCATTCTTTGCATCGCCTTCCATGTATGACTTAGGTTGTAGCTGCTTGTTTATGTGTATAAACACAGTAGTTAGCAGCTATCTTCTCTGTAAAGGTGTATTTGTGGGACACCACTTGCTTGAAAGGCATTGTATGTTTTCTAGTGTACAAGACAGAGCTGGAAAAGGACATTATATCAGACACATCCGGGGACTTCCGCAAGCTCATGGTTGCCCTGGCCAAGGTGGGTCTGCTCACGTTTTTCCACTTCTCCTGCTGTGCCTGCTCTTTGGTACCTGATGGGTGCCAGTAAAACAGTTAGGTTCCTGATCCACTTTTAAATTTCTATTTTCATCAACTTTTTGGGGAAAAAAAGATTCCAGTGTTGACAGGCAAAGTATTTTGACATTCAGCATCGATAACAGGTTCCTGGTGGGAGTGGAGCTTACAGTTACTCATTTAGCAAATCTGATTTAAAAAAAAAAAAAAATTAAAAAGAAACGAATGTGCAACCTGCTTTGTTTCTCTGAAACCTCTGCTTAACACTGCTATCCTTGTCTGAAGGGCAAAAGGTGTGAGGACACGTCTGTGATCGACTACGAGCTCATTGACCAGGACGCCAGGGTGAGTGCACTCAGCACCTCCAGTTGCTCAAGCTCTGGGGGTGTCCCACCTGCAGATGCTGTGGCAGTGGAGAGCATTGTGGTGGGGGTGTTTGACTGTCCTGCACAGTGGTGTGTGCATGGCCTCAGTGCATCATCACCTGCAATCCTGATCCCCTCAGGGACCAGTGCTCACAGCCTGCCTGCCCACTAGTGCCTGTGCAGAAGCTCTCTGGTGTGTCCTCTAGGCACATGGAGAGAGAGAGAGAGAGAGAGAGAGAGAGCCTTTAACAAAGGGATATGTGGACATTGCAATGAACTTAGTGACTTCTAGTGCTTGTTTATTATTCTGTGTCTATTGAGAGCAGTTCTGAGGGAAATAGAGCTACAAATCTGATTTAAATGTAGAAAGAGGTAAATGCCAAGTAATTAGCCTTGGTTTCAGGTTAGATATGTAGATGATGTCCTGATGACCTGCCCAACCACTTGTTTCTCCAACAGACAAGGTTCCAGTAGGGCTTGTTTTTCCAATGAGGAAATTATTTCCTTCTGCAATGGCTTCTTGTGATTTTCATGATTTTGCTGTTCATTCTAACCCCAGGACCTCTATGATGCTGGTGTGAAGAGGAAGGGAACTGATGTGCCTAAGTGGATCAACATTATGACTGAAAGAAGTGTCCCTCACCTGCAGAAAGGTACTATTCAAGTGGCACTTTTTTCCCCCCTGTAATAGAAAGTTCCAACAAAATGGGAACTATTTTTCCCCAGATATTATTGATAGGAATGTGAAAAGCACTCAAACATAGGAGATGTCACAAATCTTAATTAATGTACAAAATGTTAATTTTTTTTAAAAATAGTTATTTCTATGCATGCATTGATCTCACATTTTGAATATGTGCACAGCTCTCTTTTACACAGGTGTAACAATGCTCAATTATGCCACATACTGAAAACAAAGGCATTGCCAGCCTAGAAAACATGGTTGCAGGAGACCTTGAGAAGTCCTCTAGCTCTTCCCTCTCTGCCAGGGTAGTTTAGCTACATCATGTGTTTAGATCTGGCAGTGGAGATGCCCAAAAGCAGCTCTGATATTGCTGTAAGCAGCGCATGGGAAAAGCCATTTGAAGACTCTTTAGGGCCTAAATCACTGTTGTTTAAAAAAATACTAGTACAGGGTTCTGGTGTGTTTTTCCAGATTATGGAAGTGTTCAAGGCAAACAAAAAGGCCCTGCCATGGGACCTTTACTATTAGCTGACAAACATGGGCTGTATTTAAGATGAAGTTCTCAGAAGGACTTGGGTAGATATTTTTTGGTCCTGTGTCTCTGTGTTCTTGCTTCTGGTGGTTATTTCTGCCAGTTCTGGGTCTGCTTTTAGTTTCACCTATTTTCCTCCCTGTGCTAGTGTTTGACAGGTACAAGAGCTACAGCCCATATGATATGCTGGAGAGCATCAAGAAGGAGGTCAAGGGAGATCTGGAGAATGCCTTTCTCAATCTTGGTGAGTTACCCTGAAGTAAAGACTATGTGTATATAGGAAGCTTTCTGTGCTCTTGCAGTGTGTCATGATAAGGACAGGGCCCAGCTTCACCCTGCTGGATGAGAAATAAACTGGATGTGCTGGTGTTATTGGATCCACTAGTGTGTTTTAGGATATAGCAGGTATTGAGAAGTAGCTGATTTTTGCCCTTTGCAAAATACAAACTTTACTTTCTTGATTACGATGAATTCATGTCTGTTGTGATCTGCTGTTAGTCCCACTTTTATTTGGTACAAAGGCCTAAGGTTTGTTTCCCCAAGCAAACAAAAAGGTTAAAACTCTTGTGTGGCTGAACACAATAAGTATTCAATATCAGCATGGGCTGGAGAAAGAAGAGTGTGTGTGAGAGGAGAAGACAGGCTGGCAGTGAGGGATCACAGGGGCTGTGGAACAGCTGGTTGGACGCTGGATTCTCTGAAATGGGGAGGAGGGTGCAAGGCTGGCACAGTGCCATGAGATGAGGATGATAAGGATGTCACCCTGTCTGAGAGGGAGTTCTCCAAGAGGAAAATCCGTTTCAGACCCAGGGTAAACTGGGATCTCTGTAGTTCAATGGGAGGATACACAGAGCTCAGCCTTGAAAGGGAGGCTTCCTATGGATTGGCATGCAAGGAGTGTTTCCAGAAGAGACACTGCTTAGAGAAGTGAGGAAGGAATTGTGGAGCACGTGGAGGAGGCTTAGCTTTCTGAAATTATATCAACCAAGGAGGGAAATACCTTCTCAGAATGCAAACATTTGTGGTTCAGACACAGGGTAAGAAAACAACTTCTAAGGAACAACTCACGTAAAAATACTTTCTTCATTTCCTCTTTTGGAGGAATTTCTGCTGAAAACCTGGTTTTGACTACTTATCGTATCTTTAAAAATGGTTCCATTGTGTGTATGGGCAGAATATTTAACTCTTCTTATCTCTTCCTTCAGTCCAGTGCATTCAGAACAAGCAGCTGTATTTTGCAGACAGACTGTATGATTCCATGAAGGTAGGGAAGACTGTGATTTCTTTCTATTATTTTCTTTGTTATTGTTTTGTCAAATTTTGATTCCCTAGGCACTTTAATTTGTATGATGTATTACTGTTATGTGAATAAATTAACACAATATTGTTTGAAATCAATCTTTAACAGTTATGAACCTGGATCTTCCATTCAGATTCTTCTGGTGCAGGGAAATACAAGGATGGGGCTCGTAATAATGACCAGAATTAGATCAATTGATTATAACTAATGAAGTTAGACATATCTTTTGCAAGTAACCAAGAGCTGACAGCAGAAAAAGCTGCTTATTGAAGTGCCAAAGTAAGACATTAAATTGGCCTCAAAACATCTTCTCAAGAAAAGGGATGCAAGAGAAATGCCTGGTGACAGGCATCAGGCAAAACCAGGAAGAGCTTCTGGTGAACCCAAACTGCTGCTTACAGTCTAGACTAGACTTGTGACTGGAAGCTGGGCAGTCACTGCTGATGAGAAAGGTATATTCATGCTCAGATTCCTGGATCATCATAATGACCTTAGTTAGAAGATTTAATTCATTATAACCTTTATTTTTACATCTTGGTTGCCTATAGTTTGCTGTCTTAGCATTAGGCACAGTGGCTCTTTATGCATTTCAGCTATTGCAGTTCTCAAGGTGTCTGCTTGCAGGGCAAGGGAACCCGTGACAAGGTGCTGATCAGGATCATGGTCTCCCGCTGCGAGGTTGACATGCTGAAAATTAAGAGTGAATTCAAGAGGAAATATGGCAAATCTCTCTATTATTTCATCCAGGCAAGTTTTTCAGCTTTTGTTTTGTATCATGGACCTTTGCAGTTGTCTTCATTGGATTATTGTACCACTAGAGCTCATGGGAGGTGTTTTAGGGGCTGCAGCGAGAATATTATCTGAAAAACCCATCTTTAACTTCATAGTCTGCAGCTGGTACAATTCTGGCAGCCACTTGATAGTATATGCAGACTTTGTGCAATCACTGGTGTGTTCTGAAGGAAGATTGTGCTCATTTGTCCCTCTCCTCAGATCAAAAGAGAAGGAAAAACAGAATTCCTGTGTGTTGCTGAAGGAAAATAGAGCATTGCTGCTCCCTTTCATTTCAGTGCTCAAGGCTGCTTAGCTCGAGTGACCCTTTGCTTCTGTGAGTGTACAGGGGTTAGAGGTGCTAGGCTTTATTAAACTCAGTGCACAGCTAAAGAGCTTGTGTGTCTGTTTAAAAATTAGTCTTCTTCCCACCCTCACAACAGCATATGATGCATTCTTCCTTGTGTGGATGAAGTTGAAGGAAACCTTTAAGAAAAATCTTAAGCCAGGAGCCTTTCCTAAGGATGTCAGTTGTAGATTATAAACAAATTTTTAAAACAGTGAACTTGATGTATGGTTTTGCAGAGATCAATGACAAGGAACAGAATTGAGTCCTTCAGCTTCCCTTCATTGTGTTACTCCTTTTTCATACCCAGATTTCTGTTCTTGGCCTTGCAATTTGCATTGCAAGAATGATAAATAATTTCAGTTCACACACAAGTAAAACTGAGTCTAGATGGTCCCTTCAGGCTGACAAGGCTTCAGCTGTGAATCATACATTGTCCCACAGGTTTGGAATATAATGCATACAACTATCATATTTTGTGACTGTTCCTCATATGTATTTCATGGGGTTTTTTTTTCCTTGCTTTACAGCAAGACACAAAAGGGGATTACCAGAGGGCACTGCTGAACCTGTGTGGTGGAGAGGACTGAAAACTGTGATGGAAGAACCCCAAATCCAGACACATGCCTTTTCCCTCTTCATTTTACTGTAATCCTAGAAAAAGCTGAGTTGCCTCGCACACCCTGGCTTGCCCTCAGCCCTGCTCTCAGCCCTGCCCTCACCCCCCCGTGTTGTGCTTTCCTGCCCCGTGTGCCCCTCCCAGCAGCAGCTCTGCCCAAGGTGCTAACGCTGCTCAGCCATGGACTAACCTTCCCCAGAGAAACGAGGTTACACGTGCTTGTGAAAGCCCTGCCTCTCTGTGCCATGTTTCTAATAAAACATAATTAAAAATGTAGTTTTACTTTGAAGAGTGTGGATCCTTTCAGACCTTGATTTTAAAACTGTGTGAGCAATGGATATGTATTTATCCTTTGTCATCTGTTTTCTTCGTTGGTTTTCTCGTCTTAGGGTTCACTCCTTCTGGCTGAAACCCTCAAGCCCTTCATCCATTTAATGATTCCACTTCTCAGCTGATCTAAAGCCATTCTCGAGTGGTCGAGGGAGGTGCCCCCGCCCCTCTGCTCAGCCCTGCAGAGCTACAGCTGGAGAGCTGTGTCCAGTGCTGGGCTCCTCAGGACAAGACAGGCAAGGAGCTACTGCAGAGGGTCCAGCAGAGGTCACAGAGATGCTGAGGAGTCTGGAGCATCTCCTGTGGGGAGGGTCTGTGGGAGCTGGGCCTGGTTAGTCAGGGGAAGAGGCTGAGGGGATCTCAGCAGTGCACATAAATATCTCTAACGAGGTCAGAGGATGGGACCAGTGACAGGATGAGCACAAGAAGTTCCACCTGAACATGAGGAAGAACTTCTTTACACTGAGGGTGGCAGAGCCTGGAACAGCTGCCCAGGGAGGCCATGGAGTCTCCTCTCTGGAGACATCTAAACCCACCTGGATACGTTCCCGTGTCACCTGCTCCAGCTGACCCTGGGCTAGGGTATCTCCAGAGGTCCTTTCCACCCCCACCCCTTCTTTGATTATTTCTCCCCCCCAGATAAGCGCCGCTGAAACCTGAGCCCCACCTTTCTCTTCCTGTGTGCCAGGGGCAAACACTTTTGAATCCTTCAACATTTAAACGCTGCCCGAGGGCCGGGCAGGGAACCCTCCTGCGGGCTCTGCAGGGCGGCTGTGCCCGGCAGAGGGGACGGGACGGGACGGGACAGGGTGGGCGCTGCTGAGGGGCTGGGCTGGGGCTGGGGTTGGGATTGGGGTTAGGGCAGGGGGGCAGACTGGGGTTGGGATTGGGGTTGGGGCAGGCCGTGGGCTGGGCGGCTCCGCGGCGGTCCCAGAGCAGGAGCAGGGACGAGGACTGGGCAGGGACTGGGCAGGGACAGGGACTGGGCAGGAGCATCCGAGGGGAGCTGTGGCCTCGGGAAGCGCCCCCGGCACATCCCTCGGTCCCTGTGACATTGTGACACTGTCCAACTGTGACACTTTTCCACTGTGGCGCTGTCCCAGCGTGGCAGGACAGCCCTGACCCGGTGCTGGGGGACGTGTGAGCGGCGGGGCTTTGTCCCCAGTCCCGAGCGGGGCGCGATCCCCTCGCACGGGGAGCAAGGGGGCGGCCGGGCGGTGCGAGGGGCATCCTGGTGCCAGGGCCATCCCAAAGGAAGGACCATCCTGGGGCTAGGGCCATCCCAAAGGAAGGACCGTCCTGCTGCCGGGGACATCCCAAAGGAAGGTCCACCCCAGTGCCAGGGCCATCCCAAAGGAAGGACCATCCTGGGGCTAGGGCCATCCCTGTGTAAGGGTCATCCCTGTGTAAGGGCCATCTCTGTGTGAGGACCGTCCCTGTGGAAGGACCACCCCAGCACTCTCTGTGCACTCGTGTATCCCCATCCCCGCACACTGTGACACGAACACCAGGGCGCTGTTATGAGATAAAATGATTTCCTCCTCCTCCAGGAAATGCAGCGCTGCCTGCAGGTCTCAACTGTCTTCCCCAGTCATTACCTGGTTTGTAGCCCTTTGTCAGGGGCCAGTGTTCTCCTCACAGGTAATTTTGAGACCTTTCCAGTCAGCCTTTCCGAAAGGATAGGAGAAGCACACAGTAGGTTATTTCATGCCACTAGAAAAGGGTGAGGGATCTTGCTTAAGTATCATTGGTTGTAGACCACAAGAAATATTTAGTGTAAAAATACTGCAGTTGATAAAATATTGCTAACTTAAATGTACAAATGATCCAATTTTTCAGGAGCAGCTCCAATTTAATGCCTCATGGAGCAGTGTCATTCACACCTGTTTACGAAATGCCTCTCTGACTAGATTTGTACATTTAAAAACTATTGCTGAGATAGCAAATCACTCTTTGAATCTAATTAGGTAAGTCATCTCTATAAATGTTGCTTGCTCGAATGTGGCCCTGTGAAAGACATCAGACATCAAGCATTTCTGCAGTGGGAGGAACGAGCAGAGAGCTCTCGATGCGCGGCTCGCCTGACCGGGCACCAGAGCCTTGTTAAACAAGCCAGCTGCATGGAGACCAGAAAGAAAATTAGTCTCCTGTGACATCTGGAAGCTTTCTAGAAATTCATGTTGTCTGTTGGCATTGTTGATTTTTTATTTTATTTTATTTTTTATTACTGATGTACCAGAGAGGAACAGATTTGTAAGCTCTGGTGTTGATCCTGTCAGTTGGTTGTAGGCTTGCTAATAAGCAAGGTAGGTCCCTGTGCATGGAAGTGTTTTGCAAAAATCAAGTCTCCAAGAGTTTGAAAGGTAGGAATACCTTGAAGAATGTTTCATTATTTTATTAGTAAATTCTGCCTGGCAAATTAAAAAAAAAAAAAGTAAAAATAAAAGTAAATAAAACGTTCAGTTGCTGATAATGTAATTTTGACCATTAAGACCTATTTGCCTTCAAAAAAATATTAAAATTTGCTTATCCCAATCTTTGCTGTCCCAAGAAAATGTGAAGAAACAGATTTCAATTTTTTTTCAGGTCATATCTCAATTCAGTTTCTTGTGGTGCCTTTTGGTGTTCCCATGCCAATAACACATGCAACAACAAAAAGTTTTACACTTCACTGGCACTGTTTCTTTAACCATCCCAAATGTCCCAAGGAGTAGCAGCACCAGGACTTAATTGGATGTGTAGGATATTCTTACCAGACCTTCTGTTTAACTGAGACATTGGAATACAGAGCTGAAGAACTGAACTTGCTAAGAAAGAGGTGATGTTTCCAACATGGCAAGCTGGTTTCCTTGCTTGGGTGACTTTTACTGCTTTTTACAGAAATCCCTTACTCATACTGCATAGGAACTCATCTAAGTCAGAGTTTAAACTGGCTAATTAAGATAACATCACTAACTCCTTGAAATGTGGAATAGCTGTTGGAATAGCAATGGCCTGTTCTAGGCCATGCCAGTTTCTTGGTGTAAAACTCCTTGTTCCTGCAATTTCTAACTCCATTTGCACAGCACTCAACATCTTATGAAAACAAGCAGTTTGTTACTGCTGTACACGGACAAGAAGTCATGCAATCTGTTTACAAGTGAGAAACAGATTTAGATTGGTTTAATTAGGTTAAAATGTAGTTCAGTCAAAACTGAAGCCAACATTTACATCCTGGTGGAAGAAAGAGTTCCTTGCAAGATGGAACCTTTAAATCCTTGCTGTTAAAATACCTTTTTCATTAGTATTAAACAGCTCTATATCACTTTACTTCTAAAATGGGTAATGTTTGCTCTCAGAACATGGCTATGACTGCTCATAAGGATTGTCCCTTAGGTGTGTCCCTGAGGAGTGAGGTGCTCTTCGAAGCACCACGAAGAGAGAAGCAGATTTGGGGCTTTGGGTGGCGGTGTGGGGGTGTCCTTCTGTTCATACCCCGTGCCTTGTAGGTAAAGACTGCTGAGTTTGGGTAACAAGATAGGGACAGCCGGGTGTGTCCACATGTCCTTTGGGACACAGGCAGGAACTCGGGGTGATGCTGATTCTGGTGCTGATTCTGGTGCTGGTGCTGATTTTGATGCTCGTGCTGATTCTGGTGCTGGTGCTGATTCTGGTGCTGGTGTTGATTCTGGTGCTGATTCTGGTGCTGGTGCTGATTTTAATGCTGGTGCTGATTTTGATGCTGGTCCTGATGCCAATTCTGGTGCTGATGCTGGTGCTGATTCTGATGCCGATGTCGGTACCGGTGCTGATACTGGTGCTAATTTTGATGCTGACCCTGATTCTGATGCTGGTGCCGATGCTGGTGCTGGTGCTGATGCCGACGCTGGTGCTGATTTTGATGCTGATTCTGATGATGGTGCTGATTCTGGTGCCAGTGCTGGTGCCGATGCCGATGCCAACCTCTGCTCCGGTGCAGCGGCCGCTGCCGCTCACGAGAGGGAGCTCCGACAAAGCGCCAGGCGCTCCCGCTCCGGAGCGCAGCAGATCCGTCTCCCTGCGCACGAACTCCGCTCTCTCCAAACATTTACATGCCCTGACTCTGAGCCTTCATGTCAAAAATTCAGTTTCAACTGCCCGTGTTTTTTCCGGTACCCAAAACTCTCCATCTGCTCAGAAACACTCACACCAGTTTCTGTAATTGCTCTCCTTAGGCGCAGGCAAACTAAAGGATTTCTTCCCTTCTAATCATGTGATGAATTTCCAAAACAGAAAGGTTTTCTACAAAGAACCTTTCAAAGAGTGGATTAATAAAGGATTTTTCTCCCTTTTCTTTAATAGGAAGTGGGTTTGATCTTGAAATTCTCTGCTGCTTCCTGATTTAAAACAGGTACATGTTGTTATTTTCTCCGCAGAAAAATTAGATATATCACCATATCTTTTGCTCTATTCATAATAGCACTTCAGGATTTAATTGCTGGCATTGCACACTCTTTGCATTCTCTCTTTGCAAATGATAAAACATATGTGCTACTAAGGTAGATTTTTACAAGGAGATATTTCCATTTACTCATGCACGTTCTCACTGTGACTGCTGTGTTCACAACAGGCAATGTTTTAAAAATTTCAATACAGAAAGAATTTTTTAGATTATGTGGGGTGACTTTGTTTATGTTCACCTTATGCATTTTTAGTGTCAATCGAAGATATTTATTAAATTTCTTTTTAGTATGGCTTATTTAAGATCCTTTTAGATGCTGAACACACCCAACCCCTCCAACACTATCCAGCTGTTTGAGAAGGGTGATTGGAACACCGACTGTGTTGCTGGTGGGTCCTGATTGAATAACTCCTACAGAATGAGGCCAATACTCTTCTCTCCTCTGCCAAGTGTCCTTACCTGGCTGGTTTGTACTTGCTTATTTTCAGGTAATGGTTTACTTGTAAGTTGAAAATAAGCTTTAAGGCTTGTGAAGGCTGTTTCAAAGCATACACAGAGCTTATCTGAAAATCTGCTTTTAATATTATTAATATTATTATGGAAAGATACTCGCTGAATCTATTTTATCACTTGCATGTAGAAATCAGAATTCATTATCTGATTCAATATAGTAATTTTATTAAAAATCTAATTTATTCTGTTTTGTGATTATGTGCTGTGAAAGAGAAAGGTTTATTTGAAGTAGACTCAATACTATTTGATTTTAAAATAAATGCAACAAAAGCTGAAGTATTTTGGGGTTATAAAGAACTGAAGATGGGTAAATACTTTTGGGGAAACATTTTTTAAATAATTTATAAAAAATAGTAAATTAATATTACTTTATAGGTTTTCTATGAATATATAGTAAATTACATCTTTTTTGTGAGAGGGTATGGCAGTTAACTTACTGCAAATGTATTAACAGCTATGTGCCCAAATACATGAGTAAAGCAACAGTTGGCATAGTATAATAAATACATTAATAACAGGGGATCTGAATTCTATGTTTTTCCTCCCCATTAAAGAAAAATAAAAAAGAAAAAAAGGAAATGTTAGGAGCTCTTTAGGCATGTTTCAGGTTTTACTTCCTCATCATAGGGAGGTTTTTCCCTGTGAGCAGGAAACAGGTGGGTGGTTCTGGACTGTGGCTACATCATAATGCCATTATAGCAAATGATGAATTATGGGAGGGTTTTTTCCTGGTCTCTTGGAAATTGATTTTATTGCAAATGCACTCAGCATTTCAAGGTTTTAATAGTTTGTTTTTAAACTCTTCATGTTAAAGGGTCTTATTTAGTATACCTTTGGGATAAATCAAGGTGAAAAAAGGCTGATGTAAGTTGTAATTACATCTGGGACAATGACAGGATTTTTTTTGCTCTAGTTTTGTTTGTGCCTTTTTTTTTTCTCGTAGATAAAGTCTTACTGAAGCAACTCCTTCTTGTCTCCTGGTGTGTTCAGCTCTCACATGCTACTTGTTTGATGTGGGCAGATTTTCCTCTTTTTTTTTCTGTTGTTCTTTTGTCTTGGTCTATTTTATTTTTCTTTGAGAAAACTGGGATAGCCAGTCAGTTCAAAACCTGCCTGGGTATGAGCTGCACAGCTTTGGGTGAGCTTTGTAGAAGTAAATAAAAAAAGACCAATAAGGTGGGATTTACTTTTTCAGTTATTTCCTTCCTCTGCTGTTTCTTGCCATAGACAAGGAGAGAGGATTGTGGAGAGAAATCAGAAGTGCAGCCATTTCAGAAATAAACTGCTGTACCTGTAACTGGTGATGATGCCAATGCAGAGTTCTAAAACAAGTAGCTGGAACTGGGTAGGAGCTGAAAGGCTGAAAATGATGAACTTCAGGAAGGGAACTGATGAACTGACAGAAAAATTCAGGCTCTGTGTGTGCATGGGTCCAGCTCAAACTCAAACAGAACGAAGGGAACAAGGCTGCAGTCTGCTTTTCTCTCCCTTATTTTAAGGAGCTGTGTGACATGTGTTTTGGATTAGTGCTTGTGAAACACTCTGACTTTAGACAGATCAGCTGCAGAGATGCCTCTCTGGGTTGTGTGTGTAAGAACTGTGCTTTAGAAGGACAAGAAGTTGCAGATAATTTACACAGACAGATTGATCTCCTTGGATTAAATATTAGAAAGAAGAGAATGTGGTGTGCAATTTATCAAAAGAAACCCATGAGATGGGACAGTAATACTGTGATCCCTGGTCAGCTGTACGAGCCTCCCTGGGCTGTGCATGGGAGTGAAACACTCAGCAGGAGTGAAGTTCAGGTCTGTGCCTTCAGTGTCCAGAGCAGAGCTTTAGGCACTCCAGTGTCCTTGAGGACCTACACCTGTCATGGTTAGCAGTGGGAATCGGGGGTCCACCACCTTTCAAGGTGTGTGTCTCACCTTGTAGCAGCCTCCTGGAGTCAGTATTTTCTGGGTTCTGAAGTGCTGCAGGCCCTCCAGCCAGCACAGTGCTCCCTGACCTCCTTCAGAGCTCTCTCCACCAGGGCAGACACTGGATGTGCAGGCACTCGGGGTGTTTGGTCCCAGATTTTTGTCTCTCAGCTTAATCTTTTCATCACATACTCCTATGCCAGTAGAAAATCTCAGTGTTTTAGAAAAAATCGTAGCTGAAAGAAGTTGTCACAAATTATAAATAGACATGAATTGTGTTGTGAAAATATTCTTGATTTAGGATTAATAGAGTAGTTTATGTGTTTTGTAAGCATAGCTGTCCTCCTCCCCAGCAAGATCCTAGCCAACATTTTCCCAAGGTAGGCATGAGTGGATGTTTAAAACAGTCTTACCAAGGTGTTGCCTGTTTAATTAGTCTGTCAGCAGTTTGGACTCATGGATAGAAGAGAAAAGGAACACTATGTGGGACAGAATTATCTGACTGCATTTCCCCTTTTGTTCTTCCTCTATTACATGTAACATTATCCAAGTCCCTCACTTTATCTCAGTTTCCCTTTTAAATTAGAAATTAATTTCTTCTTTTCAAACTAAAAAGAAAAATAAAAAATATTCACAAGTAATTCCTGATACAGCAAACCTACTACAGCAGTTGATGAGCTGTTTTCATTAAGTGTTTTCAGTTCCCAAGTTCAGTTCTTCAGGACTGATTAACATTAATGATTACGTTCCAGCTCAAATGCTGCCTGGGAAATGCGTTTGGGAGCTTTGATCCAATTTTCATAGCCTGTGTATCTGAGCTGATTCTCCCAGGTGGACAAGCCCCTTCCCAGCTGTCCAAGGTCTGACACTGCCCTGGGACAAGAGAGTCCTCCGAACCCCCTGGCCCAGGCAGGGAAGGGGAGAGTGGCCAGCCCAGGGCACAGAGCCTGGTGCAGCCCCAGGAGCAGCTGCAGGGAGAGGGCACCTGTCGGACTGAAACGTTTGGCTTTGTTGTGACTGGACTCTTGTGTCTGCCCTGCCAGTGCTCCTGATCCCCTCCCCAGGCTCCTGGAGTTGCTGCTTCATTGCTGCTTCCCAGTGGGGTTTTCTGCACCCCTTCCCAAACAGCTGCATCCTCTGCCATTCTCTCCCAAATCAATGGGCCATAAAATGCACACAGTTTTTCTGGCCTGTTTTCCAATCTACCTGTCTTTCATGCACATAGAGTCAGGGTAACTGGAGAACTTGGCTTTGAGAGCAGATTAAAAGTGTAGTCTGCTCCCTTCCCGATCTTTCTGAAGTACCTTCATCTCTCTTTTTTCTTTTTAATTTTCTTTTTTTTATTTTTTTCCTACAATTCTTTTAATTTTCCTCTTTTAACTCATGTGGAATGAAAAATGAGAGCAAGTGTAGAGCCTTGATCTGAAGCTCAGGAAGATCAGTTAAGAAGGCTGATACTGATTTTGGTGTTCGGGGATATTCAAAAAGGCAAGGTAAAGGAAGGGATTTTACTTTCCATTGTATTTACTGCAGAAGATCATTAGAAAAGAGCTCAGCTTTGTATTAGTGGATAGATTTGCCATTAAAACATTAAGAGGGTCATTAGACTGATTCCAATTCAGTGTCAGATTTTCCAGATGGGCCTTGCTGGTGTCAGTGGTGCTGGTGTATTCAGAGTGGAGTGCAGGAAGTGTCCAGCACTGTCAGCAGGGCTCTGCTGATACCTCTGCTTGGCTCCACTAGGAACTTATTGTCATTTAGTGAAAATATTGGTGAGAACATAACCTTTTGTAATGTGTAATGTTTTATTGGCTATAAAAGATAAAATATAGAGTAAAGGGAAGTAAAATAGTATTTTCTTAGGTCAGGACTTAGATTTATGCTCTTACTTACTGATAGAATAATCAGTGGGTCATAAAGATCAGCCCGCCTGCCTCCTATCTGGCTTTTTGTGTGTGTGTGTGTGTGTATTCAACAATCCCTTCTTTGTGATAGTTAGGCCCATGGGAACTTACCAAAACACCAGGTCCCTTTTGTCCAAGGGTATTAAATTATCTGTTTAGATCAAGCAGAATGCAGTGGATGCTTCTCTTTCAGACGTTAAGCAGTTGGGATAGGACTAAATAGACTAGGATGCTTGACATGTGCAAATGGGGCTCTTGCTCACAAGGGACACTCAGCAGCCTTGTGAGCTAATTCAGCACACACAAAAGTAGACATTAAATAAATTGTGCATTACCATTTTGGTGGGGAGTAATAAGCAAAGAGATCTCAAGTCTTCAGCTTAAAAGGAGTAACAGTGCACATTTCACACTGTTCCACGATGTGTCTGGTGTGCTCTTAGCAAATAGATTAATAGTGGAAAGAGTGTTTGAAGGCTTCTCTGAAAAATGGCACCACATTGACATTTCTCATTACATTGAAAATTCCTATGCTGTGATAAAATTGGTAAGATCTTCTGATCAGTGTTAGAGGAAGCAAAGCCTGAGAGGCACCATGAGGGAATTCTCTTTGGTAGAGAGGGTGCTGTGGCAGAGGAGGGAAGTGTCTTTCTCACAGTGGAATTGTCCAGCGGTGAATCAGAGAATTTCATAGTCTATTGAGATGACAAAGGGCTCTTTTTTTGCCTTTTCAGCAATAAGTGGCAGACCAGGCTGGGCTGCCAGATGTGAGTTGCTCTAAAGACTTTGGTAATTCCATAAGTGTCTTGGAAGGGGCTGCTCTGGACACATGATGTCTTGTTGGATTAAGACTTCATTCCCAATTGCCCTATTAAACCAACTTTCTCAGAGGGTAGAATTAATCCCAAGTATTTATTCCAAAGACCTTAGTTTGGTAAAGCCTGCAAGAGAATACAAGTCTCCGGTGTAGAGAGTGCTTTGTATCATTTTGTTATCTATATGAAGTCTGCAAGAACGGTGTAGCTGCTTTTCCTCTTGAAACAAGGACTTGGGTTTTGCTTCAGATCACTTTTCCTTAGCCCCTTTTTTGTACTCCTCAGTGGAAAGAACGAAAGTCCCTCTCTTTTTCTCCCCTACAAAATGACTGGTGTTGTGCAAGCCAAAATATGAGGAGAGAAAACCTGGAACATACTTGTCATTCTTCCCTTATGCACAAGGTAGTGCATTCCACCATTTCTAGACATGCAGAAAGAGATTTTTTTTATATTCCAGTCTCATACTCCTGCTTACCTGCACTGAAATAATGGCTGCAAGGGAAAGCAGCTGAAATTCTTGCAGTAGCAGGACAATGGTGGGTATGCTGCCCTCACTAAATCCTTTGTGCTCTGGAGGAAAGTCAGGCTGAGTTCTCAGCTGCCCCTGTGGACAGTCACGAGTCAGGATCACACCAGACCTGGGCAGTGAGATGGGACTTCTTCAGGGCTTTCCTCTAAAATCAAGGAATACCCTGTGTGCCTAGCTCACAAGGCTGGAAGTATGGGGAAAAGATATGAAGAACAATACTTGATACATTTTTATTCTGGCTTTTATCCCAAGAGATCCCAGAGAGCTTCAATAACTCCTGTGGAACCTGCCTTTAATGAAGAGGAGTGACAGGCCTCAATTGTTTCAGCACATTTCCAGGAGGGTTTTTTCCCCTCGCAGGGTGGTTCATCTTTCTGTCTCTGATGGGAAGGGGAGGGGGAGGAGAGCTGCGTTTGGGGAGGTTTCTCTCCTTGCAGCTCTGCTGCTATCCCCCTGAGACAGGAGGAGAGGATTTCTGGTCTGTAGCTCCGGGACAGCAGCACACAAGAAGCATGCTCACTGCTCTGAAAGGACTTCTTCCCTGCAAACCCTCCCTGCTTCTGCAGGGGTGATGTGAC
Organism: Formicarius rufipectus; assembly: GCA_013399695.1. Classification (NCBI taxonomy): domain Eukaryota; kingdom Metazoa; phylum Chordata; class Aves; order Passeriformes; family Formicariidae; genus Formicarius; species Formicarius rufipectus. The sequence goes on along the minus strand of VXAU01000929.1, from coordinate 271,737 downwards.
CTGCTGCTGCTCTTAGAGAGAGGTTCATTTGCTCCTGGTGCAGAGAGTTGTCTTTGATAGTTGGAGCAGACACACGCTCTGCTCGAGTTCAGCTGTCAGCACAGTGGAACAAAGCACCCTATGCATCATAGTGGAAGGGGAGGAAATGAAACTCTCTTTATATATGTGGCCTGATGGGGCAGGTGACCTAAATGGCCATCTCTCCTTGTCACTGTCACCTCTCTGTTTGCTTTGAAATAAAATGTAAGGAGTCTTCCCAGGCCAGGTCAGCTATGGGATTCCCTGCAGCATCACCTCCTTGGCTTGTGGAGCATCTTGACTCTCATCTACTTGGAAACTGAACTGGTTAAATGAGAACTTGGGTCACAAGGAAAAAACAAAACAAAACAAAACCAACAAAAAAAAACACACACACACAAAAAAAACCCACAAAAACAAAACAAAACAAAAACAAAAAAAAACCAAAAAACCCCCAAAACCAAACAGACATACAAACAAACAAAAAAATCAACCAAACAAAAAACAACAGAAAAAAACCCAAAAACACAAAAACAAAAACCAACCAACCAAACAAAAAAACCCAAAAAAACCCATCTTAGAACTGAACCAGCCAAGTGCTGCTCTGTTTGGCTCTCAACACTTCAGTTGCTGCGACAGAGCATAGCATCCTTTTCAGAGCCCAGATGTACTAATTAAATATGACACTTTTATTAAATATGTAAAACCAGCCAGTTGTCAAGAACATGCAGTGTGCATCAAGGACAGCTGAGCAGAGCTCTTGGCTGCAGGCAGGGATTTGCAAAGGCTGCAAAAACACCCTGCAAGGAACGGTGACAGCGAGCACTGCAGCACACCCTCCTGCACAAGAGCACTGCTTGTCCTCCTCACTGCACCAACAGGAAAGGACCTGCTGCAGGGGAGGGTGTTGGCCTCTCAGCAGACCTAAACCATGGATGGGCCCAGCTTTAGTGCTCCTGTCCTGTGCAGCCAGTGTGTGTGTTTGTTGTGTCAGTGCAGTGTGTGTGTGTGTGTGTGTGTGTGTGTGTGTGTGTGCTGTGTCAGTGTGTGTGTGTGCTGTGTGTGTGTGCTGTGTCAGTGTGTGTGTGTGTGCTGTGTGTGTGTGTATGTGTGTGCTGTGTCTGTGTGTGTGTGTGTGTGTGTGCTGTGTCAGTGTGTCAGTGTGTGTGTGTGCTG
>VXAU01000929.1:185581-269940 GCA_013399695.1 Formicarius rufipectus | reverse complement strand
GTGTGTCAGTGTGTGTGTGTGCTGTGTCAGTGTGTGTGTCAGTGTCTGTGTGTGCTGTGTCAGAGTGTGTGTGTGCTGTGTCAGTGTGTGTGTCAGTGTGTGTGTGTGCTGTGTCAGAGTGTGTGTCAGTGTGTGTGTGTGCTGTGTCAGTGTGTGTGTCAATGTGTGTGTGTGCTGTGTCAGAGTGTGTGTCAGTGTCTGTGCTGTGTCAGAGGGTCCCAGGGATGGGGTTTGGGGCCAGCCCTGGTTCCGTGGCTCTGCTTGGCTCCGCTCGGGAAGGCAGCGGGGCTGTCACAGCTCGGCCATCTGGCTCTGCTGGATGAGCTGATTAGAAGCAGTGGCGGTGGGACTGTTAGGCTGGGACAGGAACCCAGAAACAGATGCTTTGTTGATGTGTAAAACGTGGCTCGGAGCCAAAGCGCTAATCATGATTGCCTCTGAAGTGTTCTAATCATCTGTAGGAGCGGCGCGGCTCGGGTGTTGTTTGTACAAGCTGGTAGTTTAGAGGTGTTGTGTACAAGATATTTGTAGTCATAATTTCTCCAAACAGGTTAAGGCAAACATTATGAGAATCAGCATATTAATGTGCTGTGTTTCAAATTAGAATTATAAACACACTTTCCTCATTGGAGGCCTAATCTGCTAGGAAGGAGCCAGATGTTTACTGATGACACCATTATTTAGAAGGACCTATCAGACTAAAACAAATTATTGTTGTTTAACTGGAGGAAAGCCTAGTTTTATGTATCAACTTACTAATAACAGCTTTGTGCTGAGACTGAGTGAAGAAGGTTCTTTCTTCAGGCAGTAGGACAAACATGAATCCCAGCAGGTTTGCAGGTTCTCCTCTGGCCTTAGGAAAGCAAAACGAGGTGTGCTTATGTTTCTAAAACCTGTGTGAAATAAGTGAGCACAGGAAATGAATAGTCCTGACTGATTTTTACCAGCAAACCATTCTGAGGCTGAGCATAAACACTACATTGCTTTTCAACATTTCAGTTAGCATTAAAAAAACAGTAAAACAAACCTACAGAAATTTTTTGGGAAAAGGGAATTTTAGATACATTCTGGTTAATTCTGGGGTGTTTTTCTGTTTTTTCTTTGTTTGGGTTTTTTTTTCCTGTTTATTTGGATGTCTTTCTGAGAAGGGGGAGTTACAACTGGCTAAGGTGCATGAATGGTTAAAATCAAGGTTTTATTCATAAATTCTTTCATGTGTTTTGAAATGGGATGTTGTGATTAAAAGAAGTGATGGTTTCAGGCAGGCTGGTTTTGTCTGCTCTTTTTTTCTTTTTTTTTTTTTTTTTTCCCTTTCAAATCTCTGTTTCCATACCTTCTTCACACACAGAACTTTGAAATTAAGGCAACTGTCTGAATCTCTCTCATGATCCTCAGTAAATTTTTGCTTCCATTAGTCTCTCTATAGGGTAAATTCTCATCTTGTATAGCTTTGCATCAAAGCAGCTTTGCTTTTCTCTTTCATTAGTCTTTCCCATTTTGACACCATATGCCAGTCTTGCCTGTAACACCACATTCTAAAAAATGATGTAAGCACCTACTTGAAACACTGTGTTTTTACAGTAGCGTGAAGTTTTCCTTTCTGCTAAAGCATCTGAGCTTCAAAATATGCGTAAAACTTAAGCCAAAATGTTGCTGTGCCAAACACAGGTCTTTGCTCTACGTGGGGAAAGGGAAGATGTAGCACATGGATTGCCTCATGATCCCAGCCCTCTAAAGATAAGATGAAGTACTCAAGATATGTGCCACACTTGTATAATAGATAACATTCTGTCTGTGGAGACATAAATTGATACCTTTGCTGTGGTCTGGTGGACTTGTAGAACTACCAAAGGAAAACTACCTTTATTGAATCCTCTGTGTGTTGTGCGTGTGTTACTTTGAATTGTCAATCTACAAAGTAGGGTATTCAGAATACTGTGAAATACAGTCTCAAAGTGAGTTCACTGTTTTCTGAATTATCTTATGTATGAGAGAAATACCCAAAATACTACAGTTATTTCCATGTAGAACAGACATAAACTGTGCCATTTAAAAGAAAAAAAAAAAAAGAAGGTGGTTTAGCTGTGGGTATTAACAGACCATGAGTTGTAGCTGCTTGGCATGCCAGGTGGCATATAAGAGAAAACAGCAAGTATGCAGTGGAACAGAACCTGGCATCATCTAACTGTATTTATCGTTAATTAAACCTTGTAATCTCTTTTCTTTCCTTCTGGAGTGCAGAAATGTAAAGGTTGGGTAAGTGAAAGCACACCTATCATCCTTTTGATAGTATTAGGGAATTAAGCACTCTCACTTCTGTCACTGAAATCTTCTTAGAGGTTTGGACTTGCAGGGACACAGGAGAGCTCCGAGCACAGCCTGTTACACTGCTCTTAATGCAGCCCTTTGTGGTGAGCCACTGCAGCCCGTGAGATGTGCAAAAATAACTCAGGGCTCACAAAACCCCTGCACCCCCCCAGAGTGTGGAAGCCTAATTGGGAGAAATCCCTGCTGCACCTCCCCTGGCCTGTCTGTAGCCTCACTGGGCACGGGCCTCAAAGCACAGGCACAAAGTGAATGGCTGTTTAATTCTCTCCAGCATCAGAACTTCTGAGAGCATGCAAGACCATAAAATAAATAGCCCTTCCTGGTTTAATTAGCCAGCCCCTCATTTTTGCAGCTGCCTTGCCAAGTGCACCATCGGTTCCCCTGGACTTCCAGAGGGAGGGCAGTGGTACCAGGGCATCAAAGGGGCATCTTTTGCATGCACCAAGAGGCAGCTGTCGTGGTCTGGCCCTGTCTGGGCTGTGAGTGCCATGGTTTGTGTGAGGAGCTTTATTAACAGCCATGTGCAGTTCTCCGGGTATTGGAATTAACACTAATGACTGCAGTGAGGTCAGTGGCATTTATGTCTTCATAATGAAGTGAGGATGTAAACTCCTCCTGTGCTTAGCCATAGCATCACACAGAAGATAGTTGCAAAATTATAAATATAATTGAACCCCTTATTAAGACAACTCTTAAGTGGCATGTGCTATTTAGCTTGATATTTGGTATATTTTTTGTTAAGAGTGAAGAGAGTAAGTGACTGTGAGGCCAGATTCAATGGTCCTGCCCAGAGAAGAGCTCCCGCTGGCTCACCTTCAATAGACACCACAGAACTGGTCTGCGACGGGATGACTTTTACCTTCGTAGGCTGAAAATGTCTAATTAAGGGCCCAAGTGGGTTTTCTTTGAAGTCAGTCGGGGCTATTCATGGAGGGAGCAACTGTTCAGCATAGGGAAAGGTGTCTGGCCCAAAAAACTTTCAACAAATGTTGTACTGTGTTAAAATAATCTGAGAGCCAAACACAGACAAAATGTAACGTTTCAGCTAATGAATCTATTATACTGTGTTTCCCTAGGACACTTGTAATTATAATTAATTACCTCAAATCTGCTGCTAATCCATTTGAGCTTAGAAAAGACATGAATTTTAAAAGTTAATTTTCTGCTGCTATGTTACTGTCTTTGAACGTTTGAATATTTGAAGTGACATTACAACTGAATGACTTTAATTTTACATATATCTTCAAATTCTTCTCAAGCTCTCCCAACTCTACATTTAGCTGCTGTTGAGCAAATGCTTATAAAAAATTATTTGAGATGGGAAGAAATAGGGAGACTGTCTGTTTGCACTAGCTCAAAAATAGTACTTTTCATTATATTTTCAAACTGTGTTAAACCCTGATAAAGTTCCTGCATTTTTATATGCTAAAGGGGTATATGGAAGTGAAAATGCTACCACTTCACCAGTTCTTGAACTCAGTTTCAGATTGAATTCTAGAACCTCCAACTGTACTGTCAGTTTTCTGTCCAAATACTTGCTTGCAGGTGAGCTAATGTTTTTAAGAGTACCTAAATAAAAAGGGACTGTTATAGCAAACACATTATCATACCAAATGCAGGGTGGGTGTAAATCTGTGTGGCTCTGGGTCACATTGTTTTACATTAGCTGGAAAAACCTCAATTGTGGTGTAACAGCGTGGCCTTCATTGAGAAGGGTGGTTATTAAGTGTATTTAGTTTTAGGAGCTGGAATGTGAAAGGTAGAAGAACATTTCCCAGTCCTAGCAGAAGAAATCCATGGAAAGCCCAGGGAACAGAACTCAGATTGGCCTTCCAGAGGGTCATCACGAGACTGAGCCCTGGCTGCTGTGCCTGCTCTGCTGGGGCCCCTGCAGCTGGTGCAGCTCTCTAGCAGCCTTTTCAGGAGGACTTTCAATGATTAAGAAACCGTAGTTCTAGTTTCATTGGCTCTGCAAAAAAAGAACTGGTATTCCTAAATGTGTCTGCAATGGACTCAGCAGCCCCATTCTCAAAGAAGAGTCAAACTTTACAGCTGATGCTGCATATCCTCCCATAGCTGCTGAACTACCAACTGCATTAATCACTGCAGGTTACTCCTGCCCAGGAAGAGGGAAATAATTGGTGTTGCAGGCCTGCAAGGCCTGGCTGGAAAAGCCCCTGTAGGAAATCAGGGCAGGTATTGGCTCACACAGCCCCTCGGGACCCACGTTCTCCTACAGCTTCTTCGCTGGCTCAGAGTTTCTGGAAAGGAGGAAATACACTCATAAAATCTGGTCTACAGAATCACCTGTTCTGACAGTTAACCACAGTAAATGGAAAGAAAATCAGTGATATCTCACTACTCCTGTAAACTGGTTGGTTTTAATTTATAGTGAGAAGTAAGTTACTTGCAGCTGAGCCAAATTGCCCTTACATATTGTCTGTTCTGTGACATTGCACTTCTAAGGATGCTGGCACTTGACCAGTTTTACCACGTAGCACTAAGATGTGTTCTTTATCCTGAAAGAATGCTAAGAAGTTATGGAGCAAGTGTTTAATATATATGTGCTCTTTGCTCACCTTTTCCCTGCAGAACAGCCTAACATGAGACTTGTGCCTTCTTTTCAAAGACTCACTGCTGAATACTTTTGCTCTGCCATTTAAAATGAGTTTTTTAATACCTGTAAAGTCATAATGCTTATGAAATAGATGGAGTAGGAATAGAACTTTGACCTTTACTCACTTTGAAGTGATGTCATAGGTTTAAAAATCTGTTATGATAATTCTCTGCATTTTGGTTGTGCTGCTCTGAATGCACTGTAGGATTGCAGAGTAGGGCTGTCAGATTTTCATTTCTACCTTGCCCTCCAATTAGTTACAGGAGCTGCAGGGCATGGTCTTCACTTCCAACCACTGCTGTCCTGGAGGCAGGAAACGGCTTGGGGGAGTCCAGTCTGGCCCCCAGGGAGGGATCCCTTCAGTCACCCCAGTTCTGTGGAGCTTCTCTCAGGGAACAGGTTCATTTTAGCACCTCAATAGTTGATGTGCTCTGTGAGAAAGTTTGTTCTGAGAAGGAATGTGCTGTTGTGCAAACAGGGGAGGCAAAGCTGGAGCTGGTGGAAGTTTCTGCTCTGCTCTGCTGCAGTTTCTCACCCACTTGCACATGAACCTCTGCCAACCTTTAACTCTTTGTGCCAACAGGCAAGTGGAAAGGTCAGAGGAGGCAGCTCTGCTGCTTCACTGCTCCCAGCCAATGCATCACACAGCAAAACTCTCACCTCACACTGGTATTTGTGTCAGGGCTAATATTTCCTGGCGTACAAGAAAGCATAGAGATCTTGTGCCAGGCTGTGAGTACCTAGGAGTTCTATTTCAGTGGATCTTTGGGTATTTGGTAGGGGCTTGCTTTCTTTTCTTCAGCTTCTGTACCACGTGCAGCAGTGATTTTGAGAGGCATTTGGGGGTTTTGTTTTGGTTTTGTGTGGGAGCTCTTTTTAGTACATTCTCTAAGAACTCCTATTATAGAGAAATACATGAAAAGTGTGCCCTACTGCCCTATACAACCCCATAATCCAAAATGCAGATAAAAAGAAACAAAAGTATTTGTTTAGAAAACCACATACACACAGAAACTCCAAAACAAAAAATCCAACTGTTTTGGTGTTTGACTCCCATGACTCTACTGTTCTAACCTTTGAATTGCAGCTCGTGCCTTGTTCCTCAGCAGATTTGTTTTCCACCACAATAGCCTGTTTTCATATTTGATAATTTAATCCAAATTTGCTGCAGTTATACTGCATCCTTTAATTTCAATCTTTTCGTTATTGTTAAGGGTAAAATCCGCCTCTGAAAATTGGGGATTGCCACCTGTGTGCAAAGTTTCTATATTTAGATAGAGCTCATGCTCTATTAGCAAGTGGTAGAGGTAGCAATGTGTGTTAAGTGACATTAAAGTGAAATCTAGTGTATCAAATGCAGAGACCATTTAGTGTGATACTTTTGATTTGGGGCAGTTCCTGAAGGGGATAATTGTTTTGTATTCTCTGTGTGCGTTATTCGTGTCTATTTATGACAGAGAAATAATTGTGTACAGACAAAGCACGAAGAAAATGGCTTGCATGCCCTCTAGAACTGAAAAACCAGGGCCTACTGGGTGGAACCAGAAGACTGGAACCAAAAGCATTACTGTTCTTGTTGTCTGTATGCTTTGGAAAATGTGTATAAATAAATTACTAAACTATGAATGCACTGAGAATTCTTGAGTGTAAAACACTGATAGGACAGGCCTGATGGTTCAGTGTCTCATGCTGCTGATAAATGTTCATCAAAATGTTGCACCCACAACCATTCTGTTTAAGCCAAGCAAATCCCAGATTAAAAGCTTTAGACTCAAAACTTTGATAGAATTTAGAAAATTGCTGAAACAAACCTTGTGTATTACATTTTGCTGAGTATTGTTCTGTAGCATGCTCCTTCATGGAACATGATGAGATTTTGTCTTTGGGCAGTGGAGTAGAGTTACAAGTCCAGCTAAGGCAGTTATTTGTAATATTCCTTAGATCCAGAACCAATTACAGTGCACCTTCTGTTGAAGTCAAAATGGTTTTATTTGAGTGTATTCAGTGTGGGCAATAGACGAGATTTGGTACCTCTGGGTCTTTGGGTTGTGTATTGTGGAATGAAATTCTGCTTTCTTTATTCAGGTTTAATAGAACCTTGACTTGCCAGAGTCCTCCGATGCCATTATAGGTGACAGTTTTTTGCATTAAAAATTGATTCTGTGAGGAAGTACAGCAAAATGAAGTCCAAAAGTAACTCTGTGTTGGACTAAAGCTGTTGTGAGAATGGGTAACATGGCAGCAGAACAGAGTAGCAGCTAATTAACTGGCAGTTCTTGTTAGATAATAAGAGTACTGAATGTATATACTGTCTCCATAGCACCACGTGTATCACATACACATTCTCAAAACCTATGTGATACACATCCAGTTAAATATATTTGCATTAATTGTGATTTTCCTGAGGACATTTCAGAAAGTAATTTCTCCAAGCCCTGCATGGCTCTTCTGTGGTCTGTTAATTCCAATATTACATCTATAGGAAGACAAGCAGTGTGATTAGGGATTGGCTGCGCTGGAACCTTCCCCTACCAGTGGCACTTCTCCAGTATCGGCAGAGCAGGTAGTACTGGCAGAGCTGAGCACAGCGTGCCCAGCACGGTGCTTCGTGCCTGTGCCTTTGGTGCGAGGCTGTCGGGAGGTCACTGACCCCTCTGGGACCGGCTTATCCCTGTCCCCGCTCCAGGACCAGCTCATCCCTGTCCACCCCTCCGGGACCAGCTCATCCCTGTCCCTCCTCCAGGACCAGCTCATCCCTGTCCCTCCTCCAGGACTAGCTCATCCCTGTCCCCCTTCCAGGACCAGCTCATCCCTGTCCCCATTTGGGACCGGCTCATCCCTGTCCCCTCCGAGATCGGCTCATTTCGGGACTGGCTCATCCCTGTCCCCCTCCCCGAGATCGGCTCATCCCTGTCCCTTCTCCAGGACCAGCTCATCCCTGTCCCCATTCGGGACTGGCTCATCCCTGTCCCCGCTCCGGGACCAGCTCATCCCTGTCCCTTCTCCAGGACCGGCTCATCCCTGTCCCCCCTCCAGGACCAGCTCATCCCTGTCCCCATTTGGGACTGGCTCATCCCTGTCCCCCCTCCAGGACCAGCTCATCCCTGTCCCATTGTTGCAAGTGCTGCTATGTCAGGATACAGGTGGAAGCACCAACGATGCCAATCTGAGGGTCTTGCGCCACGTTGCTGTCCATAAAGTTTCTTTTAAAATTTTATTTGGAGATCATGTCTAAAATGTCTTCTTTTTATCAGGAAAGAAATTCCTGAACAGTGTCTTTTTTTTCCCTCTCCACAAAATTCTGTGGTGGATTGGTTGGGATTTTTTGTTTTGAGTTTGTTTTTTTGGGTTTTTCTTTTAGTAGTTATATCTTTTTCGGAGTTTCCTTATTTTACTTAGCTCCCTGATGTGTTCTTGTGGAAAAAAAAATCAGACTCCAAATACCTTCTCTGCCTCGGGTGGCCTTGGATATGCAAATCTGTCTTGAATAGCAGAGGAGTTGATAACTCTGGCCTACAGCTCTCACACAAAGGAGACAGATTTGTCTTCTTTACCCCCTGTTTGTCTCCTCAGGAACTCTGTTCTTGGTTGACAATATAAAGCAAAATGAAGAAAAAAATGAAAAGCCTGCTCTAAGCAAAGTAAGAGAAAGGGGAGTAGGGGAAGAAAGATCACTGCCTGTGTTTCAAGCAAATAAATTGCTTACTGCAATTTTTTGATAGGTATCTCTCATTGTTTTTATTCTCATTAGTGGAAATGAGGAGTAAAACATTTTTGTCAGACTTCCCTTATTTCCCCATTATCATTGGATTTGTCACAATATGTCACTTTGCAGAACAAATGCTTCAGAGGGGCCCTGAACCACTTCTGCTGGAAAAAGGTATGAATTGTAATGCCTACAATAAACTCAATGTGTTAGAGAAAGGGAAACACTTCTGTGGACGACGCTGGAAAAAAAGGTGGTTCCTGTAAACATATAATAAGAAAAACAAATCAACCTTGTTTATCAGACATGTTTTAATAACACAACCTCTTTGTTAGTCATTTAGAGTTAGCTGGCTATCTAAAGCTTTGAAAGTTCAATTTCTGGGTTAATCCTTCTCGTAGGTTTTTACCCTTCGTTTGTTGGTAATTGGGGGATTTGTTTGTCTTAATTTTCTTTAAACGTGTAGTTCGAAGAGATGAGTATCAGCTCTTTGAATCGCCGTTGGTGATCAAGGCTTTGCCGGGGTTTGGCACAGAAGGTGCTGCAACACCCATTTCCCAGCCAGGTACCCACTTGCTGAGCTGGTGCTGACAGCCATGGCTCACCTTTAATGCAGCACGAGGGGAATGTAGGAGCTGCTAAAACCGGGGCTATCACCACTTGTAAATCACCACTTCTTTTTCTTTTTCTTTTTTCTTTTTTAATCTGATCAGGTTTACAGTACAAATGAGAGCTGCAATACCGTAATTAGGAAACTGTGAAATTGGAAAGGTCTGGTTCTTGTCTGGCACAAAAACCTCTACAAAAGTTCAGCAGAGGGAATTTTTGATGTAGCAGGAGTGTTAACAGCTGCGCTAAATTAGAAGCTGCCTATGGAATCTATAATAAAACAGACGGTGAAGCTTCAAACAGAATTTCCATGACTGAGTATGCCTATGCTCCAGACCCATCTCTGGGTTTTTTGCTTTATAACCTTCATTCTTTCCAATTTTCTTTTTCTGAGTTTGTGTTTTAATAAACAGTAATGCAATGAAAGGGTTCTCTGATGCTAATGATGTATATGCGTTGCTCAATAACAAGGGCTTTTTAAAACTAATTAATAACTTAGTAGGAAAAGTGAGTTAATTGCTGCAGCAGGAAGCCAGTGAGTCTGTAGGAGTTTTGGACTTACCCAGAAAATTGATGAATTGTGAGCAGCAGAAATGAAGTTCCATTGTGCTGCCCTACATAGGTGCCTCAGATGTGCTCCCAGGGAGCGCCCACCGGACACAGCGGGCCTCGTTTCATTCCAGCAGTTCTTTTGTATCTAAAGAGCAATTCTCTGGGCTTACAGAAAATGTTGAGAGGGGAGTTTCCATTTTGTGAGTGTTGGCTCAGTGTTTCATGTCTGCGTGCAGACCTTGTCTCCCTGGCCCACACGCTCCATTTGCAGTCTCTTCCTTGCACTCATGTCTTTCACAGCTCCTACCGGCTCTTTGCCAGAAGTCTGTCGGCTTTGATCCACGTCACATATGGCTTCAGTGTTATTTTTAATTCTGTAAGATTTATCCCTGGGGACCACAATGTTCTTCACTCCACTGGGTGTCCCCCCTTTGTGCTTCTCTCGTTGGTGTGCACCTGCTCAGCACAGCATCCTATCGATGCGCCAATCAGGACGTGATGCACAAATCCCTTCTCCAGCCCGAGCTGCCATTGAGACCCTTTGGAAAGCACCTGCCTGGGCACCTGTCTGCACTGAGGGATGGACTGTGCTAGAAAGGGTCCTCCCCTGTGCCCCACAGGCTGAGCTGTGAAGGGTCAGGTTCTCTCACCGAGCAAATGAGGCTTAAGAAGCATTTCTTGAAGGGCTGGAGATTTCCTCTTGAAAAATTCTTGCATCTTTTCAAGAAGAAGCTTGCTGCTCCAAGGTTTGGTGCTGTGACTCCAGACACAGGGACATTGCCCAGAAGAACTGAGGCCAGCAGACAGGGCTTTAATTGTCATCAACATGTATTTCACTTGGATTTAATGGGATGTGTACTTTCTGTTAGTCGAATGTTAATTTTTTAGATAAACATTTATTGCGGTTTAACAGCTTTGTAATAGATATGTGAGTATCTAAGAGATGCGTTACAGAGCTGTTATTTCTTAATAAATATATTTTAGGTAATCAATGAGTACTTAATGTGCAATTACTGTCTTACTAAATCTAAATTGAATGTGTGGTTTAGGAAATGGAGGGCTGGCTCTTCCAGTCACATATGTCTGCATGTTTTGCTGCAGATGCTGGAAAGCCAAGTTTACCAATAGTGACTGGCCAGGAAATTAATGATTTAAAAAACTTACTTCATTTCCCCACTGAAGCTTGCCATGAGTTCCTTGCTCTGTAGCTCAGCTACTGGGAGTCTGATTAAATGGCCTAGGAAGCAAAGTGCAGCTCTGTGAGTAGAATGGGAGATTCCAGTGTGATAGAATCTCCATCCAGCCTTGCTGGAGTGTTGAAGGCTGGCAGTGACTCCTGCCAGCTGCAGCAAGGAGCTCAGAGGGCTCAGGGGAAGGGCTTTCCCAGGTGGTGCTGCTGGTGTGAGGGAGTTTGCTTGTGCCATTCTTCCTCCCATCCCCACGCCCCGTTCCTCTAAGGCATAGAGTTATTACAGAGAAGGATGTACCAAGGAAGAGATTGAGCAAGATTTGTTTTACAGGAATATTTAGCACAAAGTCATTTTAATAGAGCTACTCTAAGTCTGTTTTTCTACTGGAAACGTGTGCCTTTAGTGAGCTGTAAACTCTTTTTGAGCATATCAGCAGTATCTTTTGTGTCTTCAAGTCAGAGTGGAGACCAGGCAGCTGGGATAGATTTGAATCTAACACTGAAAAGGCCTTCAGGAGGAATGGGTATCTAATCAAACACAAACTGTCTGGAAAAGCAGCTGGCTCCTCCTCACCAAAGGCAACCCCTGCCTTCACTGGACAGTGCCTTATTAAGGACACTCTTGGCAAAAAGTGGTGGAAAGTTGCAAAAGAGCAAGAGATTTCTAAATTTGTTTCGTGAATGGAAGTTGGGCTTGTGGAGTCTCCTACAGAAAAACAACCTTGAGTAAGGGATCACTTTCAGGCAGCTTCTTTTCCAAAAGTTTCATTATTTCTTAGTATTTAAAAGCTTAGGCAAGCGTGAGATGTTTACTTCTACCAAAAGTCTTCTAAAAAGCTCATTTGTAAACTCAAAGCTCATGACTAAGGTTTCATCAAGGTCTGCTGTGAGCTGTGGAGGGACCCTAAAGACTCAAGCCAAGCTCTGAGTTCATACTGCACTAAAGCAGGGTGCCCCAGAATGTGAAAAGAGGGGGGTTAACATTCTTATTTCTGCCTGGGTTACAGAGGCTTCAAACAGTGAGCAGCTGCAGGTAGGAGTGTGGTGAATGGCTAGTGAGGTGTGCTCTAAAATCTATGTGCAAAGTGCTACAGTGGGTAAGAGACAAGGCTGACTTGTTCCAAGGTACAGGACTATTTTGGTTAATTATTCCTCTCTCACTGTATTGTGCTTATCTTCTCCTTCTGTACCATCCCCCTATTAATTCTGGTTTCATAATTAGGTGCTATCTGTTTTTATATGTTCAGATTAAAGCTCTCATGTAGTGGAGTGTCATTCTTGACCTTTTAAATGACCTCTTTTAAGAATTTGGCAGGGAATGAGTAAACAGCAATGAGTTTACTGTGCTGCTTTCTTAGCACTCAACTTCATTTGATGCACTGTGGCCTAGTCAAGAAGGCCAATTATTTTTGAAATCATGCTAATTAGTAAAAAAGCCATGGCCTTATGGCTAGTGAGCTGAGCCAGGTATTGTTCCTCAGCTGCCCTCTTGCTGGAGATGTGAGATACGTGTTGTGAACACTGGGCTAAACACATTCCTCCTAAATTTACCCTGAGGTCCTCGGGGCGCCACTCAAGATGAACACGTTCTGCTGTTCCCAGGTGACAAAGGTACGTGAACAAGACTCAGCAAAGGGAACTCTTCTGGAGGACAGTGGCATTGTAAGCACATCCATGGCACAGAGCTCTTTATTTAGCCAGACAGGTCCATCACTCCTGCAGGAACCACCTGGGGCAGAGCCTTGTCAGTCAGGAATAGCTGTGGGAAACATACAGCTGGGATTTTTTAAGTGGATCATTGTGATCCTTGAGCAGAAATATTTTCATTTGGAAGATGTATAATTGAGGTGTTTCACCAGTTTCTAAGCTCTATGGACTTCTCAATGCTTAGGTTGTTCTTGGGAACCACCTCTTATTTAGATCAGATTAGAACAGTTGTGATAGAAAAAGTAACTCATTGAAAATGCAATGCTTTTTCTTATCTTTCACTGTGTGTAGGGGAGTGCACAGAGAGAATTTGAAAGGCTGAAATTATGTACCTATAGTATTTCAAAGGCACAGGTCTTTCCAACACATTAGAGAGAAAGCAGTTTTTCATGACAGTTTGCAAACAATTATGAATTAAATGAACATGTTTTGGAGGAAGGCTCTGTTTGACCTTTTGCTGCCTTACAGATGCAATAGAGAACGTGCCCTCTGTGGGTAGAGCACCCACAGATCCTCCTCCTGCTGGGGTTTGCAGTGAATCACAGCAGCACAGTGCTGGTGCAAAGGCAGAGCTGCTGGACTTGCCCATCTTCTGAGGTGGCATAACTTGAGCTGGAAGAGTAACAGCAAACCTGGCCTAGGCTGCGGGAGTCTGAAATTCTACCTGCTTTTTCTCCTTCCAACAAAAGATGCACAAGGGTTACATGTAGGGGTTGGCAAAACCAAACAAATATAGGCCTGGACTGTTTCCTTCCATAGCATAGAAGATTACTTCACAAAAAAAGGAGAATATCTGCAGTTACACTAAGAGAGCAAGTCCTTGGTTGCTTCTGGTAAGAAGGACTATTCCAGTTGTTCCAGCAAAACTGTTGCAGTTCACAAAAGGTGTTGTGGATGATGCAAATTCCTTAATGAAAATGTCCTTTTCGGTCTGTCCAGAGTCTATGCAAGTTTTAATTCATGTTGCCCCTGCCACCCCTTCAGTGTGTACAGCTCAGAGGGTGCCCTGGCAGGGTGTGAGGGGCTTGTTGGTAACCCCAGGTCTGGGGTGCTGTGCCTGGGTCAGCTGTGGGCTCTCTGCACATACAGCCTGTGCTCAGTGGGCAGCTGGAACCCAGTGCCTGGGGGAAACACTTCCCAGTCACCTTTTGTGTGGGATTCTGGTTACCCTGGATGCTGAACTAACCATGCCAGTTTGAAGGGGTGTCTAGTGCATGTGTGATTCAAAAACAGAAAAGTCACAGTAGTGGATCTGCACCATAACAGTGGTTTTGAAATGTTACTGCTTAATTGTCTGTCCTTCTGCTTCATTGTTTCCATTTTGCTCGAACTTTAAATACACTTTTGAAGGTCTTTTGAAAGTGTTATTCTGTTAATCCGGTTTGTTCCCATCCTCCATTCCTGTTCCAGTCTATGAAATGAGGTGGCAGTCATTTTTTATGGAAGGTACCCTTTGCTCTCAGCTGCAGATAGAGACAGGACATGTGTCTCCACTGGACTCACTTTGAAGGGACACAATGGCCCATGTGCTGCTCCCCGTGGATCTGAAGACCAGGTGAGCCTGTCAGCAGTTCCCACATGGGCAGCTTGTGACTTCTGAACCCTGGGACCACTGTGGCATGGGAGGAAACACCACCCAGGGAGCTCTGCAGGCATGATCTCATGTCAGCTCCTCCACTTTACAAAGTTCACCCCAGAGTCTTCTCTCTTGGATGAGTCTGTACTTTTGGATTCCTGTCCCTGTGTCTTTCCTGAGATGTGGCATTTTTCTTACTGTATCCAGTCTCACAGCTTCGTGCTGCTTCTCAGGAGGGTGTAGCTCAAGAGGTTCCTGTGTCTCCTGGCTGGGCAGCCTCTCAGGATGTGAGCCCTGCTGTAGGTTACTCAGCCTCAGCAAAGGACCAGTGAAGAGCCCTGCCTCCCTCAGCTGGCTGGCTGCTCGGACTGGAGTGGATTCCCTCCTCCTGTGTTCCCTCCTGCCTGTCCCTGGCAGGTGACCCCCACTCTTTCCAGCAGCCAGTGCCATTCTTAGCAAGGCAGAACAGAGGGACAAAGACAGACTGGTTTTCTTTTAGTCCCACGTGAGTAGGAATATCTGTGGTAGCCCAGTCCCAAATCCAGCTCATGGTCCTATGGTGAGCACAGTTTCCAGTTTGTTTGGAGGCATTTCTCATATTTACATGTGTTTTAAATACCAATAAAAGCCCAAAGTGAACTACTGCACCTGAGTTGTTTGCTGGGTCAGTCTTACCCCTTGTGCTGGATTCCTCCTGAGCTGAAATTCAGTGACCTAAAAGTTACATTGCTCACAACCTCTCCTCATTCCAATCCAAAATGTGATTTAAGTTTTGTGGTGTATATTATACCTTGATGCAGCAGTCAGGAGATAAAACAGCTGCTTCTTAGGACATGCTGAAATGTAAATGAACAGGAGTATGGGAGGGGTGAGGGGTATCCAAGTTCTTGCCTCTTTAAATTTTTATTATTTCCCATCCAAGCTTACTGTTTTTGTTTAATCTTGCCATTCCTTTTCTTCTTCATTGTGTGCTCTTGTTCTTAGGGATATGCAAACTTTATTAGTCAGCTCAGCTTTCAAGCTCTGTGCGCTTTTGTGTTTGAGAATTGGGAATCAGGTACTTTTACAGTTCGCCTAAGGGGAGAGCTGGGCAGGAGGAGCCTTTATGAATAATCAGGGTTGACATCTCCAACGTTGTTCCTTCATTATAAATATTGTTAAAGGAGCTGTGACCACCATGGGCTCAAACAGAACAGAGCATGGAGGGGAAGAAAAAGACAGCCTTTGATATCTGCTCTTTACTAGTTATCACTCCACTGATGACACTGGCACTGACAGGTCTCTTAGATTTGGCTGCCTTTTTGGGGGAAAGTTTTTCTTCTATTAGCATAATTATTCTGTCTGTTGAAGGCTGAGTTCATTGTACGGATTGTAAAGGCTGGGAACACTAGTTAATGTTGCTGCCTGTAAATTTTCTTAAATGTTGTATGCCTAATAGATGGGAAGGAGCATCCTGATTGCAGCAACTGGTTCTGGCTGCTTTCCTTAACTGGGTTTGCTGAACAGGCTGGCCCTTAATGAATCACACGCTCTCTGGATATATAATCTAAATGATTGTTTTGCATCCCTCTTCAAAGTATATATTTTTTCACTAATAGGAAAGTATGCAATGCTATTTAAACAGAACCTTGCTCTAAGCTTTATTCTCTCTCTTTTTATTTTGATTGTGTAGAAAAAGAGCTGCTCAAGCCTGGACTTTTTGAGTATTTTTCCTTTTAGGAAACTAAACCATATTTTTGCTATCGCAGTCAAGCTCTCTGCTGTATTAAATATTACTGAGAGGGAAAATTCTGTTTAGTGGGATGATTAGTTCTCCAAAGGGTTAGCACAGCTTCATGGGACATGAAGCATAAATTTTCTATTCATAAAATACTTTGAAGTTTTAATGGGTATAAAAGTTAAAAATACAATCAGATTATATATTCAGAATGATCTTACTCTTGGAATATAATACAAAATGTTTGCTAGTATGAGCACAAAACTTGGTCTATCAGATTCCTTCACTGTGGCACATCTATTTTGCTTTCATAAGTCATGGACAGCTGGAATTCTTGCCATGGTATTTGAACTGCCCTGGATGTTTCTGCAGAAGAGTTTTTCTGCCCAGGTCACAGATCCTCACCTGGTCTGGGTGTCTTCCTGGGAAAATGTCTGAAAAACTACTTCCATAGATGAGCTTGGAATTCTCCTCCATGCTCAGCATCGCTGCCAGAGTACGAGCTGAGGAGGGAGAGGATGAGAAGAGACTGTGCTTTTCAACTGAGCTGGGGGGGAGGTGAGAGGGGATGTGGAGATGACCTTGAGCACTTTTTGAATCAGGATACCCTTTCAGATAGCAAGATATGGATCTTGGGGGGTGGCAGGGGAAGGGGAGAAAGTGCACCACCCCCAGCCAAGAGTGTCATCGATCAGTCAGTGTGACAATGACACGGGAAATGGTGACAAACTGAAGTTCATTGCGGAGCATGTGGCTCGCAGACTGGGTGGAGTCCGTGGCTTTACCTCTAAATAGGCTCAAAAGTTATCCAGGACAGTCAAGTCTGCCATGAGACAGTTGCTTAAATGCTCTTTTATAAAGATCTGTTCTTACTCTGGAAAATGCTTTGAGACCTACGTATGGGAAAGGGATATGTGTGTCTGTTCCTTGTACAGAACTGACTTTGCTTTGCATCCTGATTGTGTTATTCACACATGGGGAAAATCCTTGGGGCTGGTCACAAGGATGATGAGGAGTTACGTTGGCTTAGAATAAAGTTTGTTGGCAACTTTCAACACTTCTTTCAACACTTCTGTAGCTTTTTTTCTTTTTTTTCAGTTGTCAGATAAAACTGAGCAAAGAACCCTGAATTCAAACTGAATTATAGAAAATGTATTAGATATTACAGTCAGTAAATGTGGGAAAGGAATAGGGTATCTAAGAACAAGTGGAGAACACTGAGAGTAGCCTGGGTAGCAGGCTGTTGTCACTTTGTATAAGGGATAATTCCCTCTTTCTGTAACATGGGGAACAGATAAGGAGGCTCTGAAATCTCTCTCACATGGGGCTAATATGAAATGGCAAAGAACCTTCACTGGAAATCAGCAATTGTTCCACTCACATTTCTTTAGTCTCTCAGTGTACTCCTGGAAAGGGCTGAAGATTGCTCAGAACTTACAAACACACACACACTGTGGGGTGAGGGTGCAGCTCCACACAAGTCCTGCATCACATCCCCTCCTGTCACATCAGGTTTTGTCCCCCCAGCAGTGGAATACCCAGCCCTGGTTAGTACAGTGACAGTGTTCTAAGTGTCATACAGCAAGTCTGGCCATGACAAAGGCTAAGTGATTTTATTTTTTTTTGCAAGACTTGGCACATACTGAAAAACATTTTCCCATTAAGGAAAATGAAACATCAGTTTGGGCTTTTGTTTTGTGTGTCATTTAGAGGTTGTTCAGTGTGATGAGATCCATGAACTCTGTCCAGACTATACATACCATGACTGTGTTCAGGTTGGACTGGATGGATTTCCTCTTTCACCCTTTCCTTGCAGTGCAATCCTAAGCCACACTCACCTGGCACAGTTCTATACTGGCTTCCTATTGATGAGGGTGTGAAAACAAGAGTAAAGAAAACAGGCAGTAAAACCAGAAGTCAAGCAAATTTGCTAAATGAATGTGGAGATTCATGGCAGCAGGGTGAGCCTGTGAAATGTGTATAGACAGACAGTTTTCTCCCAGGCAGGTGTGCAGGGAGTTTCAGCAGCACTACTGACCTGGCTGGCTTTCTAAGTACTGTCCAAAATCTAAGTGTCACACCTCCAAGTCTTCACTTCCATTTTCCTTTACCCTTTGCCCTCCCACAAGCAATCTGACGGTCAGTAACAACTCTTTGCAGCTCCTCCATGTGTTCTTAAAGATGTTGGATTCTGTCCTGTAGAGCCATGCAAGAAAGCACTTTATTTTACTAATTGAAGGCATCTAGTAGATTATTAATACAGTATATCTGATAGAAAGTATTATACATGCTTTCATTCTTTTTATTAACTTCTTAGAGGAAAATGCTTTTGAATTGATCAGATGCTTCACTTTCATGACACTCTGTGGGAAGGACTTCTGTGTATTTGCTTTCAATACAAATCATTCAGTTAGGTAACTACTATTTCACCAGATCATGGACAATATAAATACATGTTCTCTTTTCCTTTTAAATGAGTGAAAGTCAAAATTCTGGTGCTGTGTAGAGGAACAATGAGAGTCTTAGAGCAAGACAGGTGTTTTCTTTTCTTCCAGTAAATCACTGAAGGCAGCAGGACCCAGTTCAGGTGTGTTTCAACCTGGTTTCCACAGAGGTCACTCTATGTAGGTCCTGAGTTTTTGCTTGAAAAATAATCTGAATGTGGATGAGAAGCTGGAAGTGGAATTTTATTTGGTTTGGGTTTTTCTTTTCATCTTTACCAAGCTGTCCATTTATCTCTTGCATAATTCTGAATGTAACTGTTGTCATTTTTCCCTCCTGGGTGGTTGGAGGAGGCACATAAAACACACTGATGGCCTCACAATTCTTTTTGTGTGAGAAAACATTGATAGAGGTGGAATCTTACAGAGGATTTAGTAGCTCTTACATCTTTGTTTATACCCTCTGTCTTCTCAGTTTTGAGGTGATAGACACCCTACCCCAAATTTTACAATTATTTTTTATTTATAAGAGTATTTGTGATACTTTTATATTCTGCCCTTATTGTTAGAAGATAAACAGATGGAAATGTAGGATTTGCTAAAAAACATGGAGTTATTTGTAGTTTCACGTGTTGGTTTGAGCAAGGTAATGTTCCTCAAGGTTTTGGTTTCTGATGTGGTAGGTTGGCTTGTGCTCTGTACAGGGAGAGTCTCTGCTGTGCTTTATGAGGGACTTCTGGCCTGGATTTTCCCCTGTGGTTGCCTGTTCCTTGGTCACTACACAAGTACCCATGAATCTGAGGAGACCTCTACCCTGACATATGTGTAAACAGGGAATTCTTTCTCCTGTTCCAGAATTTTAAAAACACTACTGTTTCTTTATGAGCTGGCATTCTGGGCTTGTGTTTCCTGATGTCAGTGTATTGTTTGCCGTGCTAAGGGTCTATAAACCCCGTGGCGAAGGTGGGTGCTTTGCCGTGGTGCCTGGTTTTCTTTCCTGGCTTGAAGAATTTGCCCTGTCCTCGTTTACAAAACAGGGAGCTGTGACTCGGGGGCCTGACAAACCTTTGCAAAGCAATGTGCTGCTGCAGTAATGGCCTCCATTCATTATTAGCCCAGTTGATTTTCATTTACACTTGGCTCTAACAATTAGCTTGAGCAGGTGTGAAGGTGATGGAGGGCCAGGGACGCTCAGAGGTCAGCACTGCTCTGTGTGATAAATTAACCATTATTATCTACAGTGAAAGTGGCTCTTTACGCTTGTCAGCAGCCAACAAAGGGACAACACATCTCACGTGAAGTGCAATCAGGGCCACTACCGCAAATGTGATGTGTCTGGTAAATAAAGGCAAACCCTTTTGAAGTGTCACACCTGTGTGTTTCACTTGGAGGAGGGAAACCTGTTCTGTCTTACAGATGCATGTATATAAATTTATGGGTATTAAGTTTCAAAGCTGTAGTTAGTGGCTTTTTATAGTAATACATTCTAATCTGTATTAGAAACAAACCAGAAAACTATTAGTAAAGGATTTGAAACATGGTGATTTTCAGCAGACTGGGATAAGGAAATTATCTGAGACTACTGAATTTTAAATTCCTCTGTTACTACTTTAAAAACATCTGTGCTTTCCCGCCCCCCCACGTTGCCTTGGCTTTCCTCTAGCATTTACCTATGTGTATCCTTGAGGTGAGCTGGAATCTTCCCCAATCCAAACCATGTCCTCTTCTGACTTGTGTGGGATTTGGGATCCCCCAGCCCCTGCAGGACCCCAGGGGGGTGCAGCCTCCCCACTTCTGCTGGGGCTTGGGCAGCTGTGGGGGCAGTTCTGCTGCTCTGCTCTCAGCTGGGCTGCCAGCCTTTTACCTGCCAGGAGTAAGGTGGAAATGGTCTGCAGGCCTGGACCCTCTGGAAATGAGAGGAAGCAGAAAAAGGACAATGTGATCACTTTCCTTTCCAGTAAAAGTAGGGAGTACAGGGAACTCGAATGCTTAAATTGTCTGCTCTCTTCAGCTAGCCCCACCCACCCTCATTTATTCTGTCCCTGGAAGGAAAAGTCTTTCAGGACGGATGCCTGAAGCTGTGTTTTTATTCTCTGCCTACCAAAACAGTCTGCCAATGTACAATGTCTAGTGCACGTGAACTCCCTTCTCACACAGGTTGTCTTATGAAGAATATACAGATTTTTAGTTACTCTAACTTATCACCACTGCTGTCTTCATAAAGAACTTTTGAAGAAACTCAGGCTGGTTTTGATGTTGGCTTTGGTTATGTGTGATGGAAGCACACATTTCCTTGTTTTGTTTGGTGGGCAGGAGTGGCACCATCACCCTCCTGTTGCTTTTGTGCTGGCTGCTCAGTGCCTGCCCTGCCAGCCCCAGCCCATGAGCTCCATCCCAGAGGGCCACGTTGTTTTCCTTTGGAAGTGGCATTTGGTTTGCTCTTGGGGCTCTGCAGTTTATCTCCACAATCATAGTGAGCTCCCTTGAAAAGCTGTGCCCAAACACGCACAATGAATTTGCAGAACACTTCCCAAAGCACCAGGGATTTGGGATCCAAGTGCTCTGGCAGCCCAAGCAGTCCAGGGCTGGGGGGCACGGGGTGATGCTGCCCTGGAGGGAGCAGGTTTGGGGTCAGGTCAGAGCTGTGCTCAGCAAAGCACGAGGAAGGGGAGGGGGAACAGACTTTTTTTTGGGGGGTTAAGAAAGCCAAGTGTGTGTAGTGAAGAGCAAAGCCCTTACAACTCGGTGGCAGCAGTTTAGTGTTGTGTAGAGTCTGGTTGGAAGTAAAATATATGTTTAATCATTTGATTTGTCAAAAGGGAGGGTTGAACTCAAGGGAATAAATATAATACACATGGGTTTAATTACCATGGATGGGTAGGCAAAAACAAAGTATGCAAAATAGTGCATTTACTCTTCACATCTGTGTGTGTATATACATATATAATTAGAGTTGGGCAGAAAGTGCATTTTTTTCTGCCACCCACACTTTCCTTGTTTTTTTATCAAAATAAATATTTTGATAGAAAAACATGCACCAACTCTACCATAAATAGTAATTACTTGTCAGAGACAAAGATTAAAAAAAAAAAAAAGAAAACTTTGAAGTTAAACTCAAAGCAAAGAAATCTAATTTTACTCATTAGAAATATGAAAAACCCTAATTGGGAAGGGCACAGAAAGGAACACAAACATTTGCTGCATCTGTATGGTAGAGGAATAAGCACATTGTAGACAAATCCATCTCAGGAGTTTCACTTGGTGGCTTACAGCACATCTCCAACACGGGGGAACAGGGAGCTACAAAGATAATTTCAGTGATTTTCCATGACTGTGTTGTAAATCACTGTCAAGGGCAACAGTAATTTTGGGCTTCTACTCTTGTGGGAGCCAGCAAGCAGTTGTCCCCTCTGTTATGTGTCCCATAAAACGTGGTGTGCATTTTATTTTTATTCGAGGAATTCAGGAAGGTTAAACAAAAAGGTACTTCTTGCCTGAGATGTAAATGGACAGGGATGTTTCTGCACAACTTAGGGAAGTTAACAAGTATGTGATATGGTGTGAAGTCACATGTATTTGTTCTCTTAAGATGGTGTTCAGATAGGTAAAGGTCAATAAAAAACTCTGAAAATGTACTTTTTCTTCCTTTGATCTGGACTTATTAGGACCGGTTTTTAAATTCAATTAACACACTGAAATTCAATGAATTTTAACAGCCTGCTATGGCTGAAGATTTGTCCTCTTCCCAGTGTCTTTGCACAGGGAAGCATTAGTTTAGGAAGTTTATGATTTGGAGAAGATGTATGTTAGACTGGGCACGATGCCAGGTTGGGTCTGCAGAAGTTTTCCTCACGGGCTGACAGGGTAAGGAGGGTGCAGGTCACTAATGCTCGGGGAGGTGTGAACATTTCCAGGTTCAACTCGGGGCCCGTCCTGGAGCTTGAACCATTCCTAAATCTCTGTACTCTGGTCCCCAGTCAGAAGATATCGGTGGGGCTTGTTGGGGGGTTTTTGTGTCTCCTGCTGGAGGAAACTCAAGTATACAACCCCGTGGTCAGAGAAAGGGGTGGGTGGGCTTGCTTTGTTGGTTCTAACTTGTCGTGCAGAAGTGAATTTTACTGAGTGGGTTTTATTCAATCCGAAATTTCAGAAGTTGCTTAAGTGTAGTTAATGTCACAGGACAAACATTTCTCTAAAACAGTTCATGGTATGATCTGGAACACATTTGCATGGGAAGAGCCTTACCTGTGCTTCAAGCCCTGTGAGTGAAGAAGCAACTGTGAAAGTGGACACAGTGCACTTTCCTGGAGAAGGTAGATGATGATGAAGTCATTCTTCTCAATATTCAAAATCTGTATTTAAATCTGGGAGGTTCTGACATGTTATCTCTAATGAATCCAAAGGACCACTCTTCAAATTCAACAAATGCTGAAACCTTGTCTAGGGACAGGGGTGCACGTGCACAGTGACAGGCAGGGAAGAATACTCCAAAATTTTGCCAGGTGGCTTCCAGAGCTGACTGATTGTGTGTGTTTTGTGGGTTGGTTTTTATTTTAGTGGATGTGATTTAAGATGAGAAAAGTTTGAGTTATTTCCTATGAAATTTATTAGAGCATTAAAAATGTTGAAAGCGACTGTATACTATTGAGAAACAAATTCTATTTGCTCAATGAAGACAAAAGCTCCCCTCTCCATCTCTAACCTTGAACGAGCTAATTATGTCCTGCTGGTGGGAAGTAATACTTTTTATTGTTGGCATTTTTAGAGCTGACACAAAGAGCTGGTGTGTGTTCTTTCCTCTGCATCAGAGAAGGAAAGTGCAAAAGCTCAGATGCTGTAGGTGAAATCTGGCCCTCCCTGAAGACGGTGCAGGTGCTACCCTAAAAAGTATAAAGAACAAATTTTACCTTATTTTGAAACACAAAGTATGAAAGAAAATGGATAAGGATGTTGATAGCTTTAGTTATTCTGAAACCATCTGTTAAAGAAATGATGCAGCATTTAAAATACTCAGAGGCTTTACTGCACTGAGAAGAGAGAATTAATTTTTTTCTGAAATTCTCAGATTTGATAATTATCAGATGTGCTGAATTCATAATTAGGTCTTTTTTAATTTTTTTTTTCCCATTCCTTTCCCCCTATTTATGTAAGTTTTGGGGGAATTAATCATGTCTCCCTTTCAGGAATTTATTAAGGCAAATGTGTAGCTTTCGGTACATGAACAGCATCAGCTGGTGATTACCTGAGTCTTTCAAGTCAGCCACATGCTGAAATTCCATAGTGGATTGCATCACTGCAGTGATGTAAAGGAAATCCCTTGGTTTCCTTTTCTTTGGGTATCTAAATATTCTGGTTCAAGGCCTGGTGCTTCAAAGTTTTTAGTTATCGTTCTTAAAGATGCAAACTGCTTTTAAATTGCTTCAATGGTATATGCACTCTCTGATTATATATAGCTCATAATACATTTATATTTATACACTGCAAATTGTTATATATGCTCTGTGTATGAGCTATGCATAGTTTTACTGATGCTTTTAGGCCAAATTGAGGTTTGCTGCATCTCTGAAAGCTTATTTTTAAAGTGATTTTTTTTTTTCATTTTTCTCACTTAAGCAAAATTCCATTGCTGCAAAGTAAAAATTCTATTGCTGGAAAGTAATTGTATGAGTGAGTGCCCCTGTTTAAGAGGACAGTTTATGGTTACTATATTGAAATGAACATTTCAACTTGGCTAACACAACCACTGAATAAACACATATTGATATTATAGAACAAAATAATATATTAGTGCATTGCTCATTTGTGCTCTGATAGTCACCCTGATGCCATTAGTCATGCAGGGAGTGACAAACACAATTACACTCGAGTGCTAATAGAGTGGAAGGGCAGAACTGCCTGACCTCGGCATCCTGGGTCGATTTAAATGTTTGATGTCTCATTGAATTAGTATCACAGTGTGAAAGACAAAGCTCAAACTAATGGAAATGAGCCTGGACATGCAATACTGCTGATTGGGCTGACATAATTAGAATAATATTCTTCACACAGCTAATAACAAGCAGAAGAAATAAATAACCAAGAGATAACTTAATGACTGCATGCTAAAATGCTCCTTTGAATATGCTAAGGTTAGCATTTTCTATTTACTTACGGAGCACTGAGGGTATTTTTTTCTCTGTGTAATCATTAGCTGTGGTGATCAGCTCCATACTGGACACTAAGGCCATATGAAACCATGCAGGTTGACCCAACTTTTCCCCCCTCAACATCATTATTTAACCCTCAGGGCATTGTTACAAATATCTCTCTCTAGAAAACCTGCCCAATCCCCCACAAAAAGAGAGAAGAAAAAGGAGGTGGGAAAAATAGCTGACACATGGTGGATTCATAAACATACAGCTTTGTATCCTCTGATGCCCTTGATCTCTGAGGTACAGAGTCATAAAGTGTGAGGGAGTGACAGGGCCCTGGAAAGCTCTGTTTCTGTGGGCATAAAGTGGGATTTTGATATATTTGATACAAAAGGACAGGTTTTAGAATGCTTTTCATAATAGTTTATCTTAACATTTATCTTTGGCAATCTTACGTACTTTCTCAGCTTGAGGTGAGGTGATGTGGCAGCAGACTTGGGAGAGGTGTAGGTGAGACAGACGTGCAGAAAACCACCTGGCATAACTCAGCAGTCCCATCTAAACCTCTCCCTTCACTGTTTGTTTCTGACAGCGAGACACCCCAGGAATCCAAAGGGCATTTCCTGAACTTTGGGTGGGCAAGACTTTGCTGTTGGTGGAAGGAGTGACGTGTTCAACCATGGAGATGTACTCCCAGGATTTTGTAGGAGGACTTTTGATTCTTACCCAGGACCTACTGAAAGCAAAGCCAAAGCAAAGCCAAAGCAATTTACTGCCTAGTACCAAGGAGTGTGACCCAGATTAAAAAAAAAATTCATTGGATTACCTTGATTAAAAAAACCTTTTTATTTTTTTAATTCCTTCCTACCTACAGAAGTTCACAACTTAATTTTCAAGACTTTCTTCCTGTGAATAAATCCTTGGACTAAAAATGAGAAAGCAACAACAGCTTCCTGGAGAGGCTGAGGATGATTTTCAACTAAAATCAGTACTGAGTCTTTGGCAGGTATCAGCAAACAAAATACTTTTAAACGTAAGTTTAATGTGCTAACTTTGAATTTGCTAAGAGATGTCTTGGGTCAAGTCTTCAAGACAGCAGGTCATCTGGTTTCAGTAAAACCAGGAAGCTTTGTAGGGTCTTTGAAAGCTGGTGCAGGAAGATTCCATTTGAAAGTGCAGGATGTGGCATTGAAGTTGCCTGAGCTCTGGAGCCAGGGCCTTGCTCACGAGGGGATATCACTGCAGCACAGAATTGCTCATAGGATCTCATTCACTGAAATTGTGCTTGCTAGTGGTGACTGAAGCTCTCTGGCCTTAAAGCACCTAAGACAATGTACACGGGTTTTTCATGCCCAGTTGGCCCATAAATTCCTATAATGACAAGCTTTCTATCATGAATGCACTGAAGGGGAAAACATAGTCTTAAATGAGTAAGATGTTGCATGTTGCAAACTTGCAGGTGGAAGAGTCCCAGCAGAGCATTTTAGCTTTGACCGGCACGAGGCAGGGAAATGCTGTTCATCTGTTATGTCCAGAAGCTGACCTACATCTGTGATTTCTCCTCAAATAATATTCATAAAAAGAAGGCCCAGCATTTTCAGCAAATCACATTATTTCACTTCATTAAGGGTTAAGGGTTTTATGTCAGTCTGTTACCAGTTCAGGCTGAGACAGCACTGCTGAGCCAGCACACGGTGCTGGGGGTGGCACAGGGGGGACCTCTGCCCGCAGCACAAACACCCTCACTGCTGGGGGCTCTGGTCCACTGAGGGCCTGGGAAAGGCTCTGTTTGTGCTGTAAACCAGTGACTTTAGTAAGCACAGTTGTTGTGCAGGTAGTAAGGAACACATTCCATGCCACAGATTTGTTCTCAGAGTAGATGACCCCAAACGGTGCCCTCCTTCCCCAAAACCCTCTGCCCTGTGATTGCTGTTGGGTCATTTACTTTGGTCAGCTCTTCAGACCCTGTGGAACTGCCAATCTTAATTCTGTGCTTGCCTGCTCTGGGCTATTTCCACATCCCTACAGAAGTCCTGGCTCCCCTTAGTAGCAAAATCAGTATCCTGTAAATGGAGCAGGAATAACTCTCTTCCTCCACAACACTGAAAAGACAAAAGCAACAAATACAATAAGCTAGTTCCTATTCCCTGTCATCATGCAGAGACATCACCTGTAGTAACACCTCTTTTTCCTCAATCTTCCTCTTTTTCCAAGCATACTAAACCAGTGAGATTAACTATGAGATGATAGTTGACTCGTGAGGTAGTTTGAATTTAAAGGGGAGGGACTGTTTTCCCCCTCTGTTAAGCTCATCTGAATTTATGCTGCTGAGCCACTAAACCCCCTCTGCTCAGCCCCTGCAGAGAACCTTGCAGAGCCTGAGTGCAAAGTGACTGCAAGCAGGAAACAGGTAACTGTGGTCGCTAAAAACAAAGGAGGAGCGTGCAAGCACACCTAAAATGCTCTTATTTTTGCAGAGAGCTTTCTTTAAGCAGATCCTCTGGCTTTTGCTCAGCCTTAAAACACATTTTTGGTAATTCATGTTCAGTGGAACATTTTGAGGCTGGAGTCAGAGGCCAGCAAGTACTCAATGCACCAGAGCTGACATTAACTCCTGCTTGACTGAGCCTGGTGGTTGAACACCTGAGTGGTTTCAGAGCAGGACACAGTGAGTAACTGGCAGCAGTTCTGTGGTGGTATCCAGAGGGAGAAATGTCATTCCCAGGGGTTCTTGCTTCCTCTGTGCTCATCATGCTGAGGCGTTGTGTCTTTGGCAGCCCTGCTGTGTGTGGATGTTCTGTGCTCTCACTGAGAACAGGAGCCAGCAGGGACTGGCCCTACTTGGCTTTACTGTCCAGCTATGGACCTGTTGATCTTACAGCTCAGCATAACTTGCACATCATTTGGCTTACTAAGCTGGCTGAAATTTTTTTTTAAATTCAGTTCTGTTTTCAGTACAACTGGGGGGAAAAGCCTCTTAAAAATAGCAGCAGTTCTTTGGTCTTTTCTGCAGCTCCTGGGGTAGGCAACGTTTTGGTGGGGTCTGAGTTCTGAACTTTCTGTCATAATAAACCAGCAAACTGGGACAGCCTTTTCCCTTTGCAAATCCTTCCTCAAACAGTGACAAGATATGGCTATTGTGATGATATCATGCTGATGAATGAGAGGTGGAATATTAACACTTCTAGGCTGAGCATTTGGGTTCAGCAAAATCAGTCAAATCAGAGTAATGGAACCAAATTCTTTATGCCCTTCTGCAATTTATGCCTGTTGGGACCTCAGCTCCTGAACTGAGGGGTTAGGCTTGTTTCACTTACCTAAAGATGCTTTTCACAGGTTTCTTTTTCATATCTTCTGTGTTTTCTTTGTGCTTGGATTGCATGGAAAATATTTATTTTGTTTAGTGTTATGCTAAGTAAGAATTTAAATGTCAAGAATAACTATGGGATTAGTTAAACCTTTCTTTAGAAGGACTGTTTTAACAAGTTAAGCTTAATTAGTTAAAGGAAAACTGCTCTTTGGCACCCACTAGTGTGTCATTATCCAGTGCCTTGTGTGCTGAAGGGTCATTTTTAGATGGTAGCAAAAGGATAGAAAATGTCACTGTGGTACTATCTATTCTCATCCACAACCAGTCAGTGCTCTAATTTTCTACAGCAATCTTCTCCTGTAAAAAAAAATCTGAATCAAGGCCATGGAGGCAAACTGAAATCTTCTGATTAAAGTACTTTGGATTCCCAGTCACAACCAACGTGCCTGTCAGTTTGTCCATTACTGAGGAACAACGAGGAAAAAGGAAGGGTGTTTTCCAGTAACTCCTGGTACTCACAGGCCAGCTAATGCCCTGATCTAGAAGCTCTGTGTCCTTCCAGGACCTGTCAGTTGGATATTGTTATATTCCAGTCCCTTTTTCTTTCTCCCCCTGCGGTGGCCTCGGGCTCAGGGATGCCTCGGGCCAGGCAGGAGCACCGAGCAGCCCTGGGGGGCTCTGCTGGCAGCAGATTGCAGTGCTGGGCATCCCTTCTGAGCAGCAACCCCCGGGGGCTGCTGGGGGGGCTGCTGGGACGTGGCTCAGGGCACTTGGGGTGCTCTGACACAAAGCACTGATGCCCTTGCTGGACCACAGAGCTGTAGCCTTTTCCCTTCATTCACAAAAGACAGAAACTCGAATAATAATTTGAAATAAAGTCCTTTGTGTGTTCAGCTCTCCTGATAGAAATCCTTCACTAGCAAGGAACGTACTGAAAGTGGTGATATTCCAGTACTAGTTGAACAAAAACAGCCCTCGGCAATCTGGGCTAATAAGAATGAGGAATACTTGCAGATAGAAACAACAAGATTTTTTTTGTTTTGTTTTCAGCAAATGTAGAAATATCACATGTAACTGCAGACTTGATTTACTCTCATGCCATTTGACAATCTGATAATTTTTACAGAGATATACTTAAAATGCTGTTTCATGCCAAGTCCACTTTTTCATTACTTGTTTAAAAAACACTACATCTTTAATTTGCAGGGCTGGGTATTAATTTTGCTGAGAGTACCGTTTATTTCCCTTTCCTTCTACTTTGTTTAAAGTCAGTTGTTGACAACTCTCAGGCGTGTCAAAGTCTCACCACTAATAATTGCTTTAGGATCCTTGAGTTCTATAAATGTTGGTTCCAGCTAAAAACCTCGTGCAATAGCCCTGTTTGAAGGAAAGGGGGATGGGGATGGGGGAGGAAAAAAGGGGTGGGGAAAAAAAGGGAAAAAAAAAAAAAACCTGAGAACTTCTTCTGATGAATTTTTGATTTTCCTTCCTAACAAAGAAATGTCTGTGATTCAAAGAAATAGCTTAAAGTGATATTATAAAATAGAATATGGAGTGCACTGTTCCGAACGACTCTTTGCTTTTAATGCGAGGCTGAAAAATTGTCAGTGCCTTTTTTGATTAGATGAGATTCTTTTTTTTTTTTTTTTTTTTTTTTTTTTTTTTTTTTTTTTTTTTGTTAATAAGTTGAAAGCNGTTCTTGATCTAAGAATTGAGGAGAAAAACATGCTGCTTGCATTTGAATATGGCATGAGCTCGATGTAATGTGTGGAAGATAAAGCAATACCGGTTCTGCCTCAAGGCGGCACCTGCGTGTGTGGGTCAATGCCATCGCTCCTCAGATCGCTGCCGAGCCCCTCTCCTCACTGCTGCTTTATTAGGCCTAATTAGGCAGCCTGTCACTTTTATTGGTGATGGGAAAGCGAGATAAGGAGATTACTTGTGTCATCTATCTCTATCCCGACGTGTCTAAAAAGTCTAAAGTGATTGCTGTGGGCCACAAATATATTTCACAAGAAGGGAGGTGGGGGGGGAAATATCAGAAATGTATTAAACCTCTAGAAATGACTTACCTTTGGCACTACTGTGTGTAATTTCAAACCCACAGAGAAAAGAGTTACAGCACACACGAAAAGTCCTTTTGTTCCGAGGGAGAAGGTTGTCTGTAATGGTTTTTGAGATATCAAAATAATAAAATAAAGGGGCTGTTTTCTGCTTAACATTCTGGCAGTGGTTATATATATTTTAAAGTTAATCCAAGTTGTGATCAGAGTGCAGCATCTGTGGCTGGTGCAGGGGCTGCTCGGATGACAGGCTTGTTGATGTGTTCCTCTGCTAGCTTTGCTCTTTGGATCATTGCTCAGGGCATCTCCAGTTTATGCAGCATGTGTATGTTTTTAATGATTGTTTATAGGAATAATGAATTATTTTCTAAATAAAGTATAATGTATCTTCCCAGATACATTAATTATTTAGAACTAATACTATCAACAGCAATCAACACTTGCAATTTTTTAATTTCTGGGATGTCTTTTGCTTTGGAAGATGATGATATTCCCCAGGATGTTCCCCAATAGAAAAACCTTATTAGCTATAGCATTGTGGTAGGAAAATGAAGCTACACCTTTATGGACTCTTATGAAAAGGAAATATGAGCTTGATTTAGGAGTGTTGATAGGGTCAGATAGTAATTATTAAAAAAACTTCAAGCTCGAGGATGAAACAAAGGGGGTTTTAATTTTTGAAAATTCTTAAAGCTGTCAAATCACAACCAGGCAGGTGACAAAATGCTCTGAGGAATTTAGATTTTTTTCTCTTAGGGATGTGCTCTTACTTCAACTGTGGGTGGATCCAGTCATGTGGGATAAAAACACAGACCCCTCAAAATCTGATTGCAGCCACAGCACAAGTAGCAGAGGGTCAGCCCAGATATCTTTCAGAAACAAGCCAAGGATGTCTGGGTGAAGATCCTTAAAATCCAGTGGGCCAGAGGATTTGACTGTTAGCTAGAAGGAAAATTGTATCGGTATAAGTAGTTTTACTGATAGACTTAAAATCAAACTCAGTCACTTCACAAGGGCAGGACAGGGCCCTCCCTGTTCAGCATTCCTTTCTCAGGAGCATCCCTGGAGGCCTGAGCAGGATGATCTCTTGTGTGTGCTGAGTGCTGTGCAAGGTGTTTAAATGATAGTCTGAACTGCTGCACCATCTTTACTCAAGCCCTCATGTTCCACAGGCACTCAGCCACTTTATTTGTTTGGAAACTTCAAACCTTCTCAATCATGATTCAATTCAGACTATTTAGGGTTTCTTTTCTTTGCCTTAAAGACTCCTCTTCACAGAGGTTGCCTAACCGCATCCATGAATATTGAGATAGCTGAAAGTGCAGTGTCATGGAAATCCACCATGAGGACACACAATTTCATAGCTTGCTGTACAAGCTTTTTTGCATAAATGGAATTTTTTGAGCCATGTTTTGATAGGAGAAAATCTAAATGCAGGACAGAGAGGCACCTAGTGCCAGGAACTTCAAATGAGTTTGAGTTCATCTTGAAGAACTTCATTATTAAGTTGAAGGAATTCAGAAATTTGATGCTATTAATAGTTCAACTGTCTAATATTAGTCCACAGGGTTTTTTCAGCCTGCTACTGTAAACTGTAATTTTTACTGGAAACACAGTTCTTGATTATTTATCTTAATTACAGTTTGCACTCAGAGTGTGAGTCTTTCAAGCTCATGGTCTCAACCAAAGTTCATCACACAGAATTCTTACAGAGCTAGTTGAGATCAGTTTTAGAGACTTAAAATTTTTCAGTTTAAAGCAGCAAGTTGGTCCTTTTCTGTGTTTCCTGTAAGGCCAAGGCCATGCTCTGTCAGCTGCAGTGGGCTTTGGTATCTGAACGATAAGGGTCTCTGAATGACTAAGGAAACACTCTGATACGTGGTAAGTATTTGTTTTCTAAAGTTTGAAGGTTGAAACTAGTTTGTGATACACAGCAGAGGCTCAACAGCAGCCTCCAAGGCAGCCTCTGTCAGGAACTTGGTGCAGCCTTTGGGACAACTCGGGGAACTGTCTGAGACACAACCCCCCTTTGGTGTTCAGCAGGGCTGCAGTCTGGCTTTAGCTCATTCCCTGGGCATGAGGAGCTGTGAGGAACATCGTTCCCAGCAGCAAACTCTGGAGGTGTCAAACATCATCCCCAGTTCCCAGCAGCAAACTCTGGAGGTGTCCCTCTGCAGTGGGCTGCCAAGGGCACAGCATCTCCCTTCCTGCTGGGCTGCTGCTCCCAGCCCAGGGACTTGGGCTGCCACCTGTGGCTTGTGTTCTAATTCTTGTTTCTGGTTGTGGCTTTGTCTTCTGGTTTTAGACCTCACCTCCACACCTGGGGCAGTGCTATCCATGTCTACTCATTTATAAGGAGACTTTGCCCAGGGCAGTGACAGGATAGAGCTCCTGATCCCAGCAGTTCCTCAAGGGAGAACCAAAGCTCAGCTCAGCAAATGTGGCTGATGGGGCATTTTCATCCAGCAGTTGCTGGAAGGTCACAGGTGGGGAAAAGTGAGGTCTGAACTCAAGGCAAGTGTGATAGTTATTATTTATTGTCACTGTGGCTTAGGAGAAAGGACCAAGGTCTCTTCTACTTGGAGAGATGTTTAGTTCTCTGAGTTTACCTTAAGAAAAAGTCAGTCTATATAAAAATTTTTGCAACCACATTGTTTTCTGGATGTGTCCATGTTGTGTAGTTTCTTGATGACATTCAAGGCCCTGGTACCATAGCAGATACTCTGAAAATAAGTTATAAAAATTGAGTTCCTAAAGGGTTCTTCACCTTTTGAATGGCTTTGAAATATTTAGAAATTAAAAAATTGCCGGCTACAACACAATTTTGTTCCATATCAAAATACTTGGTTCCATTATTTCCTCAGACCATCTGAAGTTCACTGGCTTTGGGCTCATTCAACTCAGGCTGCTCTGTAGGGTCAGAAACTGGATTTCTCACTTGAAAGATACGGAACAACATTAATTCTTCCCCTTTTTCCTTCTTCCCCAGAAGTGTGCAAACCCTTGCCATGCCCATTCTCATGCTATCTAATACCCATGACTAACTCAGACTGTATTTCTAATTCACTTGATCAAGAAAACACCAGCAGCAAACATCCTGATCTCAAAACCACATCTCTATCATCTATATCACAGGAAAGCTACTGTTGTGCACCTTTAAAAAATGTTAAAAGCTCCCCAGGCTAAACACAGCTTGTTAGAGTAGGAGAGTTTTTAGAATATACAGTTGTAGTTAAGGTTTTGGTTGTACAAACAGACATGTCAGAATTTTAATGAGAAATAAGGGATGGTGATACTTTGATAAGAAATATCAAGTATAATATTCTATTATTATTTTGTGGTTTTTTTTTTTACCAGGCTCTCTTTCCTTGCAAAGCATGGTGCTTGCCTGTTTCCTGCATATGTAGAAGTAAAAGCCTTTTAGAACATTTTTATTCCCGGTTTGCTCCTGGTCAGTTAGGGCTTGCATGCAGATGTGAACTCGGGTTCATTTGATCACTTGTTGCTGCAGAGAAGGACCAATAAATATATATTGATCACTAGAAAAAGAAATGAGTTGTCTTGTACTGACTTCTCCCCTTTTCACGTTTGCATTCTTGCAGGGAGTACATGTCTTTTCCCAGGTAAAACTGACCCTGTAACTCCTACAAACCATTAAATGATGACATGTAGCCCAGGTAGGCCCCAGTAACTCAGAAGCGCTGGAGAAGGTGCTGGAGCCCGTTCACCGCTAGTGGATATTCAAGATTCCAAGGGGTTCTTGGTTTCAAAGGGCAGCTTGCTTTTCTCTAATCACATTTGTTCATCCCCTTCAGGCATTGAACCAATTAGACGTAGAGAAGTACAGCCTAAAAAGCCAAAGTTTATCCCACAGAATTCTTACAGAGCTAGTTGAGATCAGTTTTAGAGACTTAAAATTTTTCAGTTTAAAGCAGCAAGTTGGTCCTTTTCTGTGTTTCCTGTAAGGCCAAGGCCATGCTCTGTCAGCTGCAGTGGGCTTTGGTAGAATAGTTAGTTTCCATATTTATTTCTGATTCCTTTGCTTTTTGTCTTTTGATATTAACACAGCTCTTTTGTTTTATTTCCAGCTGATGACAGCCGTGTTGGCAGTGCAGGGATGCCTGTGAGGAGAGCTGGGTGAGAAGGGTGGTTCCACTGATTAGCTGCAGATACTCAAGAGCTCTCTTGCTGTGCCCTTGGCACACCAGTGCTGGGCAGGCAGGAGCAGGCAGGGGCTGCCTGCAGTTGGTGTGGCACTTTGTTACCCAGCACTTGGCCACATCGTCCCCTCTGCAAGGCCAGCCCAGGGCACACCTGGACCTCAAGTTCAGCACCACCAGATCCTCGTTGCATTTGTGTTTGCCCTGATTTCTTTCACATCTCATTAGCATTAGTTTTTGCTTTTGAAACATAAAAAGCCAGCACTAAAGTTTACAAATATTATTGTTCTGTATTAATGACTTCTGTATCCAATTAGTGAAGATCATTATTGCAATATGTTTTCACTTGCATGGCACACAAGAGACAATAAACAAGGTTCCTGAGAAGCAGCTTTATAAACAGCTTTTCTGCAGCATTCCCTGGCTCTGCCAGCCCCCGTGGGTGGTGGGTTTGCCACGCAGCACCCCGGGTTCAGTGGCACCAGGAGCCAGCCTTTGTCACAGGGTGAAGGTCTCTCAGTCAGGGCAGAGAGCAGGAGCCACTGCCTTTCCCTGCTCCCAACCTGTGTCTTGTAGATGGGAGGAGCTCAGTCTTCTGGCTGAAGAAATTCACATTTCAGTGCAGGTGATATAACCTATTTGTTAAGTAGGTTTTAAGAGAGACGCTGTATTTTAATGGACATTTAGTAGCTGGCTATCAACAGTCTCTGCTCCCTGCCTGGGGACAGCATGCAAGGTTTATTAATTATTAAGAAGCTGTTCATTACTTTATGAAACTATGACAACAGAACATCTGAATATTTAGAAAACAGTTAACGTTCTTTAGAATAGCTGCTTCGGTTAAGGAAAAGGACTAATGTTTGTCTGGCTAAAGATGCATAAAAATGTAGTGTCTTCTTTGAAGTCTGCTCTTTGCTCCTGCTACTTGAGAATGTGGAAATTAACCTACGCTGCGTAATTTAGAACATAAGTGAAAGCACGATCTCCTCCTAGAAAATCAGACATCTCAGATAAACACTGGTGTTGCAATGTCTTTAAAAATCCCCATAATGGAGCAAAATTCATAGAGGTGTATTGTTTAGAGGTTTATCTGTCACCAGTGGTTTGGAAAGGTGGCTTTTATATCTGTTTGCAGCTTACAGAGGCTATTCAAATTTCACTGCAGATCTCAAGGAAAAGATTAGGGCTTTGCAAAGAGGTGATACCTTTCTGAAAAAAATGTTCACTGATTTTCTTCTTTTATTTTTTTATTTTTCAGAAGGACTTCCTTTGCTTCAACCAGAGTTTGAGCCAAGGTGAAAGCTCTATGTACATCAGCTATTTGGGGCTCTGGAATGCTGATGTAGGCAATTACATACTGTATTTGTACACATTTTCCTTGTGTGGGATGAATCAGAGAAGAAGAAAAACTAAAACCAACCCAGAGCTCTCTTTGGTCCTGATCTTGCCGGCTGTGCTGAGTGAGCAAAATCATGTTTCCATGTGGAGTAGCTTGCAACAAAATTCCTTCAATGGTTACCCTGGGACATGAGATCTTTTTAAATGCATCTGTTGTGAAGTGTAACAGGACAGGCAGCAGAATTATTTAGCACAAGACATGATTTTATCTGAAATGTATAGAGTTCCAAGGGTCCCAAATGAATTATCACTCAGTGATACGCAGCTACTCTTTGAAAAGAGTCTGGGGAGTGGGGGAGAACCACAACAACTTGTAGTGCTCTCTGGGCTGTTCTTCCAGAGGTGCTTTTCCAGGCTTCACAATATGGAACTAGGGAACTTGTTTGTATGTTTTCC
The DNA here is from genome assembly GCA_013399695.1 of Formicarius rufipectus. Lineage (NCBI taxonomy): Eukaryota > Metazoa > Chordata > Aves > Passeriformes > Formicariidae > Formicarius > Formicarius rufipectus. The sequence goes on along the minus strand of VXAU01000929.1, from coordinate 234,040 downwards.
AGTTCAGCACTAAAAGTACTGACAAAGAGAAACAACATTAGCTGGCACTAAACAATGATGTCTGAAAATTGGTACGCATTGGTCCAAGACACATACTGGGTCAGGTGTGTGTCCTGAATGCAAGAAAAATAGAAGATGAGCATGGACTGAAGTAGCCCTGAGTCATCTCTCTGCCTCATACACCAAGCTGGATCCTGACTGGCTTGTTTGTGCTGTCGTGGCAGCAGAAGGACTCCCAGTGAGCACAGCCTGGAGTGGGACATGCGGGACAGCTCCTGGTCCAAAGGGGCAGAACTGCCCGGAATACACCTGTGGGGACTGAGGATGTTAGGGCAGGCTGTAGGATGGCTGTGTCACAGCAGACACTACTGTTTACTTTCAGTAAAAGGCAGCAGCAGTGGTAGGGAGGCTGATTTTGGTGCAAATCTGTGTCATGGAAAGTTCAAACCTCCTGATGCAAGTTGACACTGTCAAAGCACGGGTGGTTCTTCTGGTGAAGTTTAGGTGTGCTATCTAACAGTGCCTGGCAAAGACAGGAGGAATTTGAACTGCCAGACTCACATTCCAGCTCTGTAACACACACAGTTCATTTCAGGGCTTCCTTCTGGGTAATTGCTTTGCTCTTTCATTAGTTTTCTTGTTCTGTTGGTCCCCTGGACTGGGAAGATGAGCTCATGTCTCCTGTTTGGGCAGAAGCCTGTCTGCTTCCACTGACTTCACACCTGTATTTTCTTTGACATCTTTCTGATCTTCTCTGTTTCTCAGATCTTCTATTTGCCCTTTCCCCCTACAGACACTTCTCTTCCCTCCCTCTGCCAGCAACTTTAATTGTTCATGTCCTACACGTCTTCCTTAAAGTCTCCTGCCAGCCTCCCACTTCCACTGTCCTTTGCACTCGAACTTCACCTGTTTTCAAATCCTTCATCTTCCTGAGATCCCTGGCTCTCCATGGCTGTTTCTCTTCTGGCCATATACGCGGCCCTCTGAAGGATCAGAGCACTCAATGTCTTCCCTGGAGTCAGAGGAAGGTGAGGACCAAGTCCAGGGCACAAAACCGCTGCCACTGAGGAGGATCTGAGTGTGTGGGTGAGCTCCCTCTGCTCCCAGCCCTGCACAGCGAGTGCACAAAACCGGGCACACAGCCATTTGAACCATTCCATGGTCTGATAACAGGGAAACTTTCACAAGAGCTGCTCTGCTGGGGTTGCTGGCAGCTGGGCTCTTGCTAATTTGACGCTTTCACTGCTATATTGCAAAGAGCGTCATTTAGGGAAAGGGAGAAGACACTCTACCGAATCAGCCAGAAAAAGCAAGGCAAGGATATTTCATTTCCTTCACTTGCTGCATTTAATGAAGAAAGTGGTGTGTGAGTGTTGTAGGGGAACAGAATAGAAAAGGGGAAGAAAAACCTCCCTGGGAAGCCAGAACTCTCAAGAAATGCTTGAAGATTAGCTGAGGGGGGAGGGGAACAGCTCTGGAAACTTTTCAAAAGGAAGACCTATGATGGTGCAAACTGAGGCAAATTTCTGATTTTTCAAGTCTCCTTGAACTTGAATTTTTCTCATCTGTGTATGAAATAAAGTTTAGAGCATTTTCTCTTTTTCTGATCCTGCTTTCTAGTAAGTTTGAGAGTCTCCAACTTCTCTCTGAGCCTTTGCAGTGTTCTTCTCTAGTGGGAACCATCCCTTGGGTTCTTCCCCCACAAACACTTCTTTGGATTATAAAGGAAGTGCTTTTATTTTGTTTTTGTTGCTGCCGTCCAAGACTGACAAATGGGTTTAGTCCCAGGCTCTTCCTTCAATTATTAATGAAAAATATTGTATTACCTGAGGCTAACCCAACATTGTGTTCCATTTCCAAGCCTTTGGCAACCAGCAATCTCATTGCTGTCTAAAATGCAGAGAAGAAAATCTTTTGCCGGTTCCTTTCTCCTCCTCTGCTTCTGCCTCCCCTCCCTCCTTATAGAAATTCACTGCATAATTGCAGGATGACTCCAATAGTTTGCTAAGAAGGCATTGTGATAAATAAAAGAGAGCATCAAGCAGTCTGATTGTCACTTGGTTAGGATTTAAAGTATCCATTTCTGAACATTACAGAGATTTAGACATGGGTTAATTAAACATTTACATACATGTGTAGAACAATATATTGTATGGTGCAATAATATGCACTTTAATCAGAATCTGTGGGTGTTGTGTGTTTGCTTGTTCCATGTTAATTGGTATCGTGCTGGCTCCTAGCTCAGGTCTTTGGCTGCATGGCACAGAATAGACGTGGTGTTTTAAATATTTTAATTAGGACCAGCAGTTCCCGGCTCGCTCATTTCTCATTGGATTGTTTTTCATGCATGAATAAATTAGCTAGCATGGAAGTACTTTGCAGAAAGTAGTTGCCCTCTAGCCATAAAATGAGTCCTGTTCATTAATACTTTAATGAAATTAGCTGTGAGCAAAATATCATTCCTTTTAACTGTGTTCTAATTTCTTAATTTTAATTAGGCACATAATTGTAGTATACTGAAATTATCTTAATGTACAGCAAGAAAAGTTCTATCACCGTGGGCCTGTGGCTGAAACTTGAGCATACTTGCAGCTTATTTCAGCTTGCAATTTTTCTCTTTAACTTTTCCTAGCTAGTCAAAATCTTTTCCTTATTTCTTGTTATTGCAACATGATGTCAGGAACTGACTAATGCTTGCAAATACTAGAAAAATTAAGGGAATCACTGCTGCTGTTTTGTTGTTGGCAACATTCATCTGACAGCCCAAATCTGAAAGTCCAGCATAACCCAGGAGCACCTCTAGGGAAGCAGAAAATACACAAAACATATTTGTTATTTTGGCTTTTCCCCCTGAGATGTTTCATGTTTTGCTAACCTGGAGTTGCTACATTTAATTTATAATTGTACAAACTGGGATAGGAAGCAGCGAGGATGTATGAGAGTGAAGAAATTTAGGTTTTGGCAGCTCTAGTTCAAGCCATCTTTAGTATAAGTATAATTATGCAAATTAGTCTAGCTTGCTTTATAGATGCATCTTGTTTCTACTTGGGCAGATCCCGTTCTGGCTGCAGTTTTTGTCCTGGAAGGACAAATGTATTCTGACAGAAATGTTGGTTACTCCATCTGACAGAGTTTGGCACGAGCCTCGGGGGTGACTGTCCTTTCCCTGGGAGAGAACTGCAGGCTGAAGCCCTAAGCTGGCCACCTGCTTCCTTTAGGAGACCAAGGATCTTCAGCCTAAATCCCTGTCAGTGGGGATTTCAACTTCAGCATTTGCTCTCAAAATCACAGAGAACTGGAATAAGAAGCCAGAAACAAAACTTGAAAGTCTTAAAATGCTGCAAAAAGGGGCACCTATTCAGCCCTGGAGTTTTTTACATCCAGGCCCATTGAAAACTGTGGTTTGCACTTATCGTGGTCCTAAACAAAGAGAATCTGAGCCAGCAGTGACAGTCCAGAGCGCAGTGGGACTTGGCCCCAGGTGACTGAAGCTCGGGGAGGGGAACCACTGGGTTTAGGGAGTGCTCTGCAGAGGTGTCTGTGACACACCTTTCCAGGACCCCTGTGAAATGCCCAGTGCAGAGGGCAGGGGAGCCCCAGGCCAGCCCACCTTCCCCACAGAGGGCACTGCCCCAGGGCTGGGGGCACCTCACGCAGCCACAGGGGCCTTTGTCTCTGCTCAAAGTGAGTTTCTAATTGAAATCCTCTTTGCCTGCAGATTTCACTGCCTGCTGTAATTGGCACCTGCTCTAAATAATATTGATATTTCTTATTTAAATAATAAATTATGGCTAATTGTAATACTTCATTATGCCCACAATTAAGTGAACTGAGGTTAGTTTACAATTAATACTAATACTAGTTGATGTGCAATTTGAATGTAATTTGCTGCTGTTAGCAGATTGCCAGTGGAAAGAAGAAAGCTAAGGGATTTCTTGTTTCCAGTGGCAATCTTGTTTTTCTAGACAAACAATTTTAAATAAAATGTGAGTTATATTCAAATAACCAAGAAATTAATTAGACTAAACATTCTGGTTTTGTTTCTGATCAATCATTGTCACTGTTGTGTTGGTAAACACACACTCACATCCTCCCTTTGGAGACCCAGTTCCAATTATCATCTATTAAATACAAGCAAAATTAATACAGCACATCTTCAGTTGTTTCATGTTACAGGAGGCACAAGAGAAGTTTGGATAACTCAGGTTTCACTCAGGCAGTCTTAAGAGTGTTACATTTGTATCAGAATGATTAGCTTGTACTTGATTACAGATTGCTCTAATAGTGATAAGGAAGGCTCTATAAAGGAAATGGGCATGCACTGGAAGTTTCATGTGGAATTTCAGCTGCTGATGACAAATGCTACTGACACAGATTATTCTGAAAATCCTGTGGTGTTTCTTTCTTGTAAAAAAAAAAACACATTTGAGTGTAAGTATTCACTGGCTTCCAAGTTACCTGTTCCTTGAAGATTGTTTGCTGTAGGGGCAAATGACTGGGCAGGTGGCTGGTTTGCTCTGTTCACCAGGTGAAGTCTGTCAGGTCCTTCCAGCAGCAGAAAGCACCTGTAACTTGTGCTGGAGCAGCACATTCCAAACTCATCATCACCCTGCTCAGTTTTCTGCCTTGAAATAATCCCACTGGAGAAATGACCAACCTGCACTTCCTAGGGACTCACCTGCAGTAAGGCTCAAAGGCAAGTTAAACTTCCTTCAGGCTTTTGTGTGGTCAGGTAAGAAACCATTGAATCAGAGCTTAAGTGATGTTCTGCAAATTCAGGAATCTCAAATCTGCATGGAAGCCTGAAAAGCAAAACAAAAATGATAACCCCTGAGTAATGAGTAGCATGAAGGGGTGGAGGAAAAGCCTGTTGCAACAGTCAGGTGCTCACACAGATGTAATTGGGGCCCCAGCACAGTTACTCAGCACTTGGGACTAAGGTAGTGGACACTAATATGGTATTCAGCTTCCAAAAAGGGAATTCAGGCAGTGGGAATCAGTTAGCTTATATTGGAATTGGTTGAGAGAAGAAATACATAAATGAGGAGGGGAGTTCACTCTGTGGCAGTGTGATGTTCAACCTGCACTACAGGTAATTTTGTGGCACAACAATGTGTGTGTCTGGAGGAATGGGGAGGGAAATTCACTTCCCACACTCTGAGTCCAACAGCTCAGGAGGTGAGAATGGGGAGTCACTGAGAGCAGGACATGGGCTGGAACTGCCCCAACAGAGCAGGCACCTGTCTCAGCACCTTGTGATCCTAGGACTGATGTTTGGATTAAACATGGTCTCTTAGAACTCCTAGTTATAGTTGCTTTTAAGTTCAGTTACAGACATTTTTTAAAACATGGAATCTAGACCATAAAATGCCAGAAGTGTAACAATGTTGGTTTCTTTGACAGTTTACACCACAATGTTGCTTTGCTCAGTGATCTTACTGCCACAAAATTCTTGGCTGCTTTCTTTAGTTTGGTTGTTTTTCTGAAAGCATGCTATGACTTCTTAAATAGTCATCTGAGTCATCACTGCTCACTTAAAAATTATTTGGGGGAAGAAAAAAAGAGTGATCAGACAGGAATGAGGAGAAATGCTGGAGTTGTGGAAGTCCTACTTAAATCCAGACAAGCTATAAATAAATAAGCTGGCACCACCATTTTTAACTTAGTCTTATGGTTTCCACATCAGTCGGAAGCTGCCCCAGGTGTTTCTTTTTCTGCAGGACCAAAAGCTAATTTGGGAGAAACTCCAGTTCCTTTGCCAGGTCAGAAAATAACCCAGAAGTTTCAAGTGATCGTGCCAGAAGAGGTGGCTGAAGTGATCTGCAAGGAGAGTTAGAAGAAACATTTTAATAATGAAAATTCTTTATTGAATAATTTTCCCTTCATCCATCTGCCTTCTTAGACAAAAAATTAAGAGATTCTGTGACAGAAAAACTCTACCCTAATCTTGCTTCCCTCTGTCTTTCTTAGTAGCTGTATGTCATAGGATTTACTTATCAACTGTAACATTAGCATTAAAAATCCTTTTAGGTTGCCTGTTGTTCTTCCAAGAATGCCATTTTTAGGGCACCAATCCCTCTCCTCAGACTGCTCCTGCCTTCAATCAATGGTGCATCTGATTTCATTGTAATTATGTTATCATTTAGATTAATCAGTATTTTGCAGTTTCAGTTGATTAGAGAATTACAAGTTGAACACAGTATTCATAATAAAAATACAAACTAGATGGTAGGTAAAAGAATGCTGGAAAGCAGTGGGTGTTCAACAGCCTGTCTCTACCTCTGAAGCCAGAAAATTGCCGCTGACTGTTGCCCCAACTTCCAGAAGCCCTTGGCTACAAACACAGCATCAATGCACCGTCACGCTGCCCTTCAGAGGGTGGATGCTGTTCACTGATACACTCATGGAAAATTTCCTTTTTCCAGTGTGGATAAATCCCACCCTACCAATGAAACAGCTGCTTTGAAGTTTTGTGCCTCTTCTCTTTTTTATCAGAAATTTAGGAAAACAGTAAGCCCTCCCTGCTGTTTTCTGATGTGGTTTACAGTTCTGGTGAATTCTTGTTTGTGGTCAGCTTTGCACGCTTTGAGGAGGCTTTGAGTCTGCGAATGATGAATTGTTTAAGAGATTCAGAGAAGTGTGTTATGGAGTTAGGCCTGGTGAGTGATGTGGCAGAGGATCAGAAACTTTTATCTTAACTGTTCTTTACCACTTTTTCTTTGATATTGGTGTTAATCCCTCCTTTATGAAAGGAAATAGCAAATATTAATATTTCTAATAGTATTAGTTGGACTAATTGGAATGTCTCTGCTAAAAATAGTTCTAATAAATAAGGGGGCAAGGTATCTGTCCTGCAGATGAGATTTATTTACTGCTTGCCATGAGCATAACTGCATAGTCATAAAGCTCTGCGACAAAATGGGTTGAACTGCTGGTTGTGCTACTCCAGGTGCGCCTTTGTCACTGGGGGCTCAGTGGTTCCAAAAAACCTCATGTGAGGTTTTTCCTTTTCTTCTTGCTTGTGTATCCTCTTTCAAATTCTTTCTTTTAAGTAGATTTTCTTCTTTCAGAAAATGCAGCATCAGCCACACCTTCTGCAAGCTCTTGAGTCCTCTACAACTTTCTCCTTTTCCTCCATGTAAGCACAGGAACAATCAGGTGCTGTTATCTGTTGTTGTTATCATCTGTTACATACTTACATACCCTAATGCCAAAGGGCTCGCTGTCACACACAGCATCAAATGCTTGGAAAAGAAGTTAGTCCTTGAAAGCTTTCTAGTGATTTGACCCAGTTTGAGCAGAAAATACAAGGTACAGTACTGAGAAATGTAAAAACCCCAAAGAGAAGATTTTTTTCATTTCATACTTTTGCCAAAATGCAAAAGATGACAATGGGCATTAGACCAATATCCATCCTGGGATCCAATTTTCCTTTTAGATACATTGCATTTTAGAAGGTATTGATTTTTTTTTTTTTTTAATAGGAAAAGCAATGACTCCTTTAGTACCTTTTCTACAGGTTGAAATTGTGTTGCAGAGTATAAATTACACCCAGCTTCATGGTGAGCATCCACTGGCCCTGGACATCCAGCCTTATAAAACGTCAACAAGGAGTGTCTGTGTTATCACTCCCTGAGGATATGTCTCCCTCCTGTAATCATGAGCATATCTCATGAACATATGCAGTTGTTTTGTGAAGCCTGTAAGAACAATTTAAGAAACCACAATCCCATCCATATTTTCCTGGCAAATACTTTGAGCCTTCACAAGAGAGGCAGTGGCAGGAGTCTGCTACCACGATACCACTGCGTTAAAGTACTCATTAAATTTATGCAGATGGCAGTTTCTTTCCAAGGAAGATGTATTGATGTTTACCATTATGAATATGAAATTGTTAATTGTGGGTTTTGAAACTTCAGGAGGCATTTTGAGTGTGCAATTTATCTTATGACAAGATTTGTCCTAATAGAGTTGTGTTGAGCTCTCAGAATGACAAAACCAGCAGGGCAGCCAGGCAGACTGTCCCTGGGGAAAGGGAACTGTTTTGACATCTGTCTGATGACAGTATTTCTTCTGGTTTTTTCCTGTGCTGGTGCCACAGATGCTTTGTTTGGAGCTGTTCAGGGCACGGTGCTGCAGCCTGGTGTCTGGTACTGATGACTTTTTGCACTGACACAGCTTTTAGTGTCTTAGTACGAGGCTTATGAGCCTGAGCTGCTTAATAAGACAACCTGACTGCATCAAAAACAAAGCTGAGAGTTTATTATAATTTGTCTAAAAGTTACATTTCTATTCAGGAATGGCAGAAAAGGCACTAAATGTTTACATTCTTGCATCTTTATGTTCCACTGTGTAGGGATTTCAAGAGTAGAAGAAAGGACTATCCTAGCACACAATTATGCACATTTCTCAAGCTAATACACTCCATCAAAACTATCTAACAACACAGCTATAGCTAAGTATCAACCAAGATATATTTAGTATTTTTTGTGAATTCATATAGTGCTTATTTATCTTCATTTTAACTTAATTAATAGAACCCTTTGCTTGTATCATTCTGTGGAACATGAGCAGATTCTCCTCTCAGGTCACTGTTGGCCAAGGTCATTTTGCAGATTCCATCGTTATCACTGAGGCCTCTGTCTTGGAATCTGCTTCTGACTCCTTAGTCTGAAAACCTGCACAGGTTCCAACAGGTGTCTGGGGCTGCAGCTCTGTGAGAACAAGTGATGTGGCTTAAAAATCAGTTATTATTTAGGAGTGGGGAGATTCCTGATGTCTGAAATGGATATGCCTCCAAACCAGGCGTCCTGAGGTTCAGGCTGTGCTGTCTCCCAGGTAAGGCAGGTCCGTGCTCTGACGTTGGGTCGGGCTCATGGCTGGAGGAGGGAGGGCAGTGGGAGCCTCCTGAGGCCACCAAGGGCTCATGGCCCGTGATAACCCGGTGTCCTGGTGGTGGCTGATTTCAGCTGTGTGGGATTCGTCTCTTGCCGAGGTCAGTCTCCCGATCTGCCCTCCCCCAGCGACTCCTCCTCACCGTGCTACAGTACGAGGTGCTTTTTTAAAACAAACAAGCAAAAAAACCCCAACACAAAACAAACTTTGTTTGCTTGTGACGTGATCTTTTCCTACCGTGGTTCAAGGGGAATGTGGTTTGCTGTGTGGGGAAAAATGGTTTGATGCAGAAGAGAAGGTCAGGTGGATGGGTGGAGGAGTGGAAGGTTGTGTTGGGACAGAAGAACATGTCTAAGTTAGAGAACTTGTCAGGAGAAAGACAATTTCTGTGTGGAGGAAAGAATCAGAGGGGTGAGTTCAGAGGCAGGACAGCACAAAGGGCTGGAAGTCCTGTTTTTCGTGGCTCCCAGGGATGCTGCTGTGGTCAAAGGGGGCTTAAGTGCACATTTCCAAACACCTGAACGGAATTAACCCTATCCTGCAAAATTAGGGGATGTGGGTGGCAAACCTCAGTCAAAGAGGCAAACAGAGAAAGAGAAGGACCTAAAATAACGTAAACTCAGTTGTTTGCAGAATTTTACGTTAAAATTCCATCTATACGATTGTCTGCAATATTTTGGGGTCTTGAGATTTAGCATAACATCAACCTTTTCTGCATTTAACGGACATCTGAAATTTTTAATGACAGTTTGTCGGGACCGGGGGTGCTCTGTCCCTGTTTGCACCCTCCCCACCTCGCGGGCGACGCTCCCGAGGTGGCGCTGGCCCCGCGCCCCCGGGGGATGCTGTGCCGTGCCAGGGGATGCCGGACCGGGCCGGGGGATGCCGGGCCGGGCTGTGCCGTGCCGGGTCGGGGGATGTCGTGCCGTGGGATGCCGGGCCGGGCCGGGGGAGGCTCTGGCCCCAGAGAGTCTCCCGCAGTTCCTCGGCGTCAGCCCGGGTTGGAGGTCAGGCTGCCCCGGGAGAGCAGGTGCTGCTGACCAGAAGGGTCACAGAAAACACGCCGCTCATGAAGCTGCCGAAAGGAAATGTGGAGCCCGAGCACACATCTGCCTTGTCAAAAAGCTACGGATGAAAAACTTCGTTTCCCCCCAGAACAGGAATCTTGAAAAATTAATTTAATAAAAAGCTGGCTGGCTTACTGAATATAGGAAACATTATTCTGGACTGAAGAGTTTGAGCATTTCTGATTTTTTTAAGTCCCTAAGAGTTCCACTTAGGTCGTACATTCATTCACATAAGACGATATATTTACTGAGGGTTTTCTCTTTTGCTTTATTCTCTTGCTTTTTCCCATTATTAATCGATTCATTGAGAGGGGCAATTAAGCCAGAATAAATAACGCAGATGTTTAACAGTGTAGCTAACCATGGGAATAAAATCTGTAATTCAATTTTTTTCCGAGGGGTGTATGAAAATTCAGCACTGGACATGGTTAAACACAATATATGGCTTGTCTACCACTCACGAGCTTCCTGTCCTCTCCACAAAACTGAGGAGAGCCTGCAGTGCAGCTCATTCCTCCACCTTCCACACTGCCGTGGTTCAGAGATGGTTATCTCCCTGCCCTCTCCAGCCGCTGGCCCAGCCCTTCTGGGAAGGGGCAGAGGCAGAGAAGGTCCCAGCCCGTCCTCGGAAAGGCTGCCAGAGAAGGGGCTCACACCGACTCAGAGCACTTAGAATGAACATCTTTTTTCACACGGATAGCGTTTTGTGGCAGATCATTCTCTTAATAAGAATCAATTACCTGTTCTTTTTTTTTTTTTTTCCTTCTTTTGCGAATCCAGTTGCATGGAACAAGTCTCAGGGGAAGTGTAAGATTATGGTTTTAAACCATTAATTTCTTCTGATTATCATACTGCTTTCCTCGTGCTAATTGCTAAACCCTGTGGGATCTCACTAACATGAGATACAGCCAGGAACAGACAACAAAATGGGGAGATGGCAGAGGTGGTGATTTTAAACCCCACTCCCAGGCTTCTGGCACAGCACTGAGAAATGGAAAAGGCCAGCCCATGTCTCTTGCTGCTCAGGATTGTCCCCACAGCACTCTGTGGATGTGTTCTGTCTCCTGTGCCTTGTCTTTCAGATGATGTAGGGAGTTTCCACACTTCTCTGAAGAGATTGTTCCGTGAACTTGTGCAATTTATTGTGAGAGGCTTGGCCGGTGTTCTACTGTAATCTGCTCATTACTGAGATGTAATTATCAGTAATGTAATTATACACACTGTAAGGGATTTCTTTTCTCTCTGTGGTATTTACACCACCTTAGAATCATAACCATGTTTCTTTGCAGCCCTTTTAACTAATACATGCATTTATAGCTTATTGTTGAAATGGTTCAGCGTTCTTTATTCAAACTTTTTTTCCTTTTATGAAAAAGTTTAATGAATTATTGTAAAATGTGACTTGGTTTGAATGAAAAACTTTCAGCTAGCCAAGACCTTGCCATCAAAAATTTTTTTTTAAGGAGAGAGAAAAAAAAGAGTCTTTTGAAAAGGCCTTTTTGTCTTTGAAGAATCAGTAATCCCCTAATTACTTGAAGGTTTATAAATATATACTAACTATATATAAAATACATATATATACATATTATAAATTGCTTTCATGGCAGTGTTTCCTCATTGGTGCTCATTGTCAGGAGATACGGATACTGTATTATGCAAGTGAAAATTCGTGTTCACAAGGACTACCATATCATGCACTTGCTGCTTTTAGGATAGCTGTGCTTTGCTGTTCCACGCGCTGCTCCGGATCTTCTCTGTGGATGTGGATGGCATTAGTTCCCTAACTTGGATGCTGTGAGTCTGTTTTGTCCTCACTTTCCTGCCCCTGGCTGAAACAGTAAATGTGCTGGTTTATATTTCCAGCTTTTTAAGCTCTTTTTACTTGACTAGTGAGAAATTTGGTCCTTTCTGTGGGGGAGGTCACTCCATGATTGTGCAGCAAAACCCAAAACAGACAAAACCCAAGTTTCCCTGTGACTTGGGGTGTTCCAAGAGGAGGATATTCATGTAAAGGACTGCAGGCTGGATGAAACGAAAGAGTATTCCTGCAGGATTTGTCTGTCAGGGAAGGGAACTCAGTGTCTGTTGCCAAGAAACTGTCACACTTGCCTTAATTATGATTAACAACATACACATGTATCTGAGAAGAATTTTTTTCCTCATTGACTTCTGTAGAATGTCCATGTTATTGCTAAATATTATTTCACTGACATCTGCTATTGCAGTTTTTTACGATAAGAACTGGTCTCTGGTGCATCATCCATCTATGAAGAAAAATTATATGCAATGCCTGCATCTATTGCCAGGTCCAAATGTCTCTCTCAGCAGATTTGTTTTGGGTGCCCCTAAACTGCACTTCTTTGTACAGCTCTGGGCAGTTGTGTGGTCCAGTCCTGGTCAAGGAGTGACAACTGCTTTGAACCATGCAGAATAAAGCTGTTGCTCTTCCTGATCCAGGGACTTATCAGCATATTTAGCTCCTGGCTCTGCAGCCCATCAGAGTATCCTTAATCTGTATTGATGAACTGTTCAGTCTCACAATCAATTCACTCAGTTTGCACTGTGGGGATTGTTACTCTGTCTTTTCTGTCTCAGTTGTTGTAAGAGGAGAATCAGTAATTCATAGCATGCTTTTTAAAGGAAAAACATAGTCTGATCCAAACACTATTTGCTTACAAGGATGCTTTTAAACACTGATATTTCAGGACTATGAATATTATTACAGCAAAAATAACAGTGCTACAGGTTCTTATTTCAAATTTACTTTATATTTGAAAGTGATTGTATTCTCTAGAAGCCAATAGAAATCAATGAAAAATCACTGGAAACCAATGATTGTTTACTCTAAGAGAAACTAAATATTGAGAAATCAGTTAAGAGGATTAGAACCTGTGTTATATATATATATATGTGCCTATAGCTACACACATTAATGCTGCCCAGACATTCCCAAACTCATTGAGAAAGTGAAAATTAATTCTCATCTCATTGTGGTGTGTAGGTAGACTCATTGGTCAGAGCTCTCCAAAGTCAACAGTGGAGAACTCCATTTATTTCTTGTTAATTAGACACTCAACCTCTAATTGGCAATAGTTAACACAGGGGGTTAGGGAGTGTCTATAGCATTCCCTCCCAGGGAACTGCAGAGGCAATTGATGTAATCAAGGTTTGTACAGCCCAAGCACTGATTTGTTCACAGCTGAGTGGCTCTGAGACCCAAGGACAGCTGGTTTAGGTACTCACAGATGCCCAGTGAGTGCAGAAGAGCATCACTGCCATTTCACATCTGACTGCCTTGCAGTGGGAAATAAGTGTGTGGGCACATTTTGAGTTACAGTGCACGTCAAACATGCTCAATGAAAATGGTTTTGTAAATGAATCTCCATGAAGAGGGGATTCCCTGAGAGTGCCAAGCCAGGTCCCAGGAAGTCTGGTAACTAATACTTCTGTTTGCTGGGGAGGGAGGGGGAGTTTAATTCAGACTTGAGAATAAAGAATCTCATGCAAGGTAGTGGTGGAAAACAAGGAAAATTTTGGGAATATCTTCTCTTTGGAATTACTGGGAAATTTCTTTTCCTTCAGTAGTACTTAGGTTTCTGCTTTGCTCCAAGTGATTTGGAAGCCAGTCTTGCACACCTGATCTGTCACTTCAGTTACCAGGAGCTAATGCAGTGCAGAACACTGTGCACTGTTCTTTGCTGCTCTCTCTTATGCATCCTGGACCAAGAGCACGGTCGGGCAGAGGGGCAGTGGCACCTTGGCAGTGAGACACAAGTTTGGCCTCTATTCTTGCTGCTTGGCACTTGGTGCTGGTATTAGTAAACTACTGAGCTGACTTAGTCATCAACGTCCCTGTTAATGTGTTACAGATTTTTCACATCTGAGAGAAAATTCCAAGTCATTTTGCCTGCTGGAACTGGAACTGACTTGTAGTTGCTCAGGAACCAGCGTTCCATACCTGTAGAAGTGCTGGTTCTGCTCAGTGCTCCTGAAGCTGTGACTGCAGCGAGGCAGGCACAGCTGGAGCTTCCCAAGCAGCAGGTGACCCTGCAGCTGCAGCAGGGACCCCAGTGCCCTCGGGGCTGGCACCCTCTGCACCACAAAGTGGGACAACCCATCTCACTGCTCCTTCCTTGAGCCAGCGACCTGCTGTCCTCCTCCCCAACACCTGGGAAGGAAGTGTGACCCTCAGCTGCCGGGCTCAGGGCTCAGCCAGCATCCTCCCCGTGGCCAGGATGGATCGGATGCTGCTCCTGGGTGCAAAGGAAGAGGGCCCTTTACAATGGGATGTGTTCAATGCTGTTGTGCTTGATGTGTTTCTGCAGTGGTGCTGTTAAGGGCTTTGGCATGCAGAGGAGGGGGGTGGAGTATGCCATGGGTTTCTGTGGCTGAATTTTAGCAGAAGGGGGGCTTCCAGGATGGTCTCTGTCGGAAGCTGCCAGAAGCTTCTCCTGTCCTGTGGAGCCAAGGACAGCCAGGGCCAGGAGGGACCTCCTGCTGGTGGACAGAGTTGAGCCAATTAAGAATCACAGTCACAGCTCTGGGATAACACAGTTAGGAATTAGGAGTGTGGGGCAGTTGGAAATTCCAGCATTGAGAGAACAACCCAGAGACCAAGGTGGGAGCAGGAGGAGGTGAAGGAGGGACTCCACGCTGGATCAGTGGAGGGGAAGGACTGAAAGCTATTTCCCCCACCTCTCCCTGAAGCCCGTGAAGATCCCTCGGGGTGCACAGACCCCCCTGCAGCCCCTGGAGGAGCAGGTGGATGCAGAAGGAGCTGTTGCCCTGTGGGAGGCCCAGGATGGAGCGAGATCCTGGAAGAGACTTATGGCCATGACTCCTGGAGAAGGAGCCCCACCTGGAGCAGGTTTTTCCCCCAGCAGAAGTGTTGCCCGGGGGATGGACTCACATTGGAGAGTCTATCCAGGACTGTCCCCCATGGGAGGGACCCCAGGGGAGCAGGGGAAGGACTCAGAGCTGTGGCCCCCCTGCAGCCCGTGGGCAGGACCGTGGGGGAGCAGGTTGTCCCCCTGCAGCCCACGGAGCCCATCGGGGGGCAGAGACCCGACTGCCCCCCATGGAGTGACCCCCAGGACAAGAGCAATGGCAGCAACAACACCCACCTGCAAACCCCCATTCCCTGCTCCCTGGAACTGCTGGAGGGAGGGAGGAGTGGGAGGAGAGGGGTGTTCTTGGGACTGATTTATTCCTTACTTTTTAGTTTTAGTGCTTTTAGTATTAGTTCTTGTTAGTAATAAATTTAAGTATTTAGCCACTCTGAGTTTGTTTTGCCATTATCTCTCAGCTGTTTTTTGCCTTTTCTCCTTTTTCTTTTCTCTCTGGGAAAGGGGGGGCCTGGAGGTTTGGGGGGACACCAGGTTAAAACCACCACAGTTTTCAACTGAAAATGAACGTCTCAAAGTCACCACGTTTCTGACCCACCATTCAGCCTCTGGATGGTGCCTGGCCATTAAAATCTTTCTTCCTGTGGTTCCTGCAGAGCCTCAGCAGTTTTCTGGGTCCTCCAGAGAGCTGGCAGGCAGCAGGCTGGAGGGAAGGTGCTTGTGCCACGGTCACCACCGTGCCTTAGGACAAGCTGGTCTCACTCAGTTTAGAGAGCTGGGAACCTGTGAAGTAAAGCAGGCTCTGCTCTGGCTGAATGGGCCCACCCTGAGTTGTAGTTTGCCTTGGCCAAGGGGTTATATCTGCACCTTTTACCACAGCACTTCAGAAGGCTGTGGGCAAACAGCTGAGCAGAAAGGAGCCAGGTCTGTGCAAGGCTCTGTGAACACTGTCTGCACATTTACATTGCTGGGCTTTGCAAAGTGCAGGAAAGTGCTGAAAAAGGGGGGGGGGGAACTTTGGGGGGTAGTAATGTGCATTTAAAAAGAATAATTCATTTGAGTTTAGTATTAAAAGCAGCCTAGTGGAGTTTGATTGTGTCAATTTAAGAGCTACTTGCAAAATTTGTCAAGTAATGCTAATTTGGATCATAGCTGCACAAACCAGATTATCTTATTGCATATGAAATATATTGCACAGCACTGAAGAAATGCTGTGGAATCAACCAGAGAGTCTTGCTGGCCCACTTGTACTTTCATACCAGCAACAAAGGTGGCAGGAAAGGGGCTGGGGTGATTCAGATGGGGCTGGAGCAGAGGCAGAAGTGCCACTGCTTTCAGCAGAACAAGAGCTTGTCCATGAGGAGGTGAGTGGGAAGGAGCTGTCCATGATGCTGCTGAGACCTCCCTCCAGTCTGGAACAGCTGGACAGATAGGCTTAGGAGGCAGGGGGCAATCTTATTTTAGTGTAAGCATATTGTACCTCTTTTAAGTTTAAAGACAAAGGGAAAATTGTTTTGTAAAACATTTTTTTATCACAGTTTTTTAGTACATGATCAACTAGAATCTAGAATTTGAAGTGCTTTGATAATGGAGAGATTTCTGTAAATTCACGTACTAAGGTGGCTATGCCAAGAGAGCTGCCTTGGAGGGATTTTGTGCATTTATAGAAAGATGCCAACGATTTTAAACTTCCAAAGACTCAGTTAACTTGCAGTCATAAAGGTGTTAATTTTACAATGCTGCTTTTTTCGGTCTGCTTAAGTGTTGATCTGTGCATCCAAAACAGTAATCATCTTCACACGTGGTGCTTCTCTGTACAGCTGTCCAGTTACCAGAACAGAGAGGGAAAGGTCTGTGGGTGGGTTTTGTGTTTGCTTATTTATTTTTTGATTTTTTTCTTTTTTTTTTACAAATAAATAAATCTACAGTCATAGTATGCTTAAGATACTTTTTTTAATTGGCAAGGATGATTATCAGTGCAAATCTCACATTTGAAAAACTAAAATATTAAAACCTTTACTCCTCAATAGGAAGCATAGCTTTTTAAGAAGAAGCAAAGACTGAAGTTTGCTATTAAGAATTAAAAAAGCCATTGCACTTGCAAGTGGTGTAATTCCATTTCCTGCCCTTGCTTTAGGGATGTGAAAATCAGAGACACCCTCCTGTTTGCAAGGTGGTGGGCACGTGCCTGTTGTGCTGCTTTGGCAGCCTGCAGGCTGCAGGTGAGCTTTCCACAGCTGGCAGGAGTTGTGTACAGACCCAACTGGAATGACTGATTTTAACCCCAAGGAATAACAAGTGTGTCTCAGCTTTAGCTAAATTGCACAGTCCCTCAGGTCCTACAGCCTTTGGAGAGCTGTTGTCCTGCAGGCTCCCCTCTGCTGAATCCAAGGCCCTTTTTCTTTTGTCTCTGTGATTGCTCTGTTATTTATTTCTGCTGGTACATTCCCAAAGTGCTAAAAAGTACCTGTAAAGGCACAGCTGCACCACTCAAAGCATCTGTGGTCACCTAAAAAAACTTAGAGAAAAGCAGGAAAATAGAGGAGATAAAAGAATGCAGCTGTTTGAGAATTATTTCTTCTAAACACTCGACTTATTTGGGGAGCTTAGTCCTTTCCTCTCTCAGAGTTCACCTGATTAGATCAAGGTTCCTTTTTTTGAGGATATATTTTCAATTTCAGAATTACTGGCAATTTTTTATTGAAGTGGGGAGTAAATTGTGAGCAATTGACAACCCTTTGCTCTTCACGTGGTGACTGTGCCCTGCCCCCATGGCAGTTCCCTGCCCTCTGTGTTGCCCCTGGAAGCGTCACAGCCAGATGTGGGCACAGAGGTTGTGTGCACACATGGCTATCTGCAAAGTTGGTTCTGGTAGGTGGGAGCTGCAGCTGCAAGAACTCCCTGGGGGTGATGGTGTCCCAGTGGCTGAAGCAATGAAGCCCTGGAGTGCAAGTCCTGCAGTTCTCAGCTGTGCACATTCGCGGGGCTTTCCCACCATCAAGCTCTGGGTTGGGGACTGGAGCTACAGAGCTCCTTCCTTTGCTGTATTTAAAATTCAAGTGGAAGGTGCAATTCACCTTCCTTTAAGAAAAGCAAATTTTTGCTCTTCACTTTTCAAGGTCTCAGTTCTTTGTGTCAAGAGAGCAACATCACCTGTAGTGGAGAAAGTATATCCATGGCTGTACTCCACTCTGTCCCCACAATTTCCTGCAGTAAACCACCCGTTTCTGTTATCACTCTTCTGAAAATGTGCCTGGCAGGTCCTGCACGATTCATTTTGGCTGAGCTTTAATTTATACCACTGCTGGTGTCAAAAAATAACTTCTCTTTTCAAAAATTTTAGTGGTTTGAGATGCACTTGCCGCTCTTAGGCTTGGAAAACTGGTATTGTGCGTTTGAATGTGACACTGAATGACAACAGGTACAAGCAATTCACGGTGTTCAGTGTGTTTAAATGCAGAGGCTGTGTGGTTTATTTTTTTAAGTACCCACTCAAAGCAGTGTAAATTTATTTTTTTCCCCCCAGAGTTTACCTTACCTGTGTTACTTTTGTAGTAGTTCTGAAGAACTCAGTTCTGAGCTTGCAGGAGTTCAAGAAGTTGCAGCGTGTAAGCAAGTTATCCTATAGCTCTGCAAACATCTGCCTGTTTTTCACTGTGAGTGCATACACTGTTTTTTCAGATAATAATCACTGAAGTAGATGCCTGAGCTCCAAGCCATTCAATTGCAAATAATTTCAACCTTGCTTCTTAAGTAGCAGCCCAAGTTGCCTTATGTGGTGGGTTTTCAGTAAGCAAGTAACTTGTACTCAGCAGTTTTATTCAAGATGTTGTTCTTGAAAGAGGCTGTTTGTGGCCATATCATTGGCACCAGTCCCCATGTCCCTGACCCAAAGCCTTCTTTAAAGCTAATCTTCAGAGAAACCCATGCTACATTTAACTTTGGTGTCTCTCCTGTGGGTCTCAAATTTAACCAGACACGGCCGATCTGAATATTTCCTGCATGTTAAACAGACCATTGTAAGCCTTTTCCTCCAGGCTAGATTGTTATAAATGCTGTTTATGATCCTGCTATGACAACTGTGAAGGACATGGCAAAGAATTTATCACAGGATTATTCATCCACCATCAGAATACCTAATAAGATTCTAAATGACCCAAGATGATAATAAGATCTTGCTTGTAGCAATAAGGTATTAATAAACTGGGGTTTTTTTCAATAAGGAATTGTCCTGGCATCATTACCCTGACATATTTGTTTTCCTTATATTTTTCTGGCAACGTAGCTCTGGTGCTTTATACAGTGAATTTATAAAAACCCATGATGTATGAAAAATGCACCACATATGAAGTGGAACCCATAGGTTAAAGTCAAGAGCATTCTGTTTGCCTATGCCACAAAAGGACCAGATTTTTAAGTCATGGATCCTAATTTTTCCATGCTCTCTCTCTTTGTATTTAAAAATTATATATAGAAGAACACATACCCTCCACACAAGGCCATAATACAAATGAAGGGTTTTTGTCAAAACCAGAAACCCAGAAAGTGTAAGTTGAGTGATTAATGACTGGCACTGGAACCCTGAAGTCATCCTGAGCTGGAATTACACCTGCAATCCTTATTTGCAATGTCTCAGACTTTAAAACCATTAGCTTCCTGAGGTGTAGGGGAAAAAAAAACATGCCATGAAAACCTGGCCTTTTCTATTGCTCTAAAAATGACCGATGGAAAATACATGAAAGTGCAACCTGGTCTGATTAGACAAGTAGTCTGGGCTCTTCTTGTAGGCCTGATGGCAGCAGAAGCTGTTGCTGTGCTGGGGCAGAGAACCTGGAGCTCCAGAGGTCCCCACTGGCCCCAGAGGAAAGACTCATAATGAGCAGCCAGACCATCTCAACGTGGAGCTTCTGAGGAGCTGAGAGCCCAGGTCCAGGGAAGAGCAGACTCTCAGAACCACTGCTTCTGCTTTAAACCTGCTGAACTGGGAGCAGATAGTTGCATCCCTCCTTGGGAATGAGAGCTGCTACAGCTTCCACAAATGGAAGGTTGTGCTGGATGAACTCAGCCTCTTCCAAGCTGGTTCCCCTCTTGCATTTATAGTAAAGAATGACCCAGGTGGATTGTTTTGCTCAGAGCTATGGCCTGAAACAGTGATGGGATTTGTAATTCCTTGGCTCACTCAGTTCCTCTGTCCATCAGTGCACATTGTGACCAAGGCTGTTTCCTTTGAAAAGCCAAAGATGGGTGTTTATCTCCTTATCATTTCAGCTTTTATCAAAGTTTATTCAAGTTGGAGATAAATGAGACTTAGTGCAGAGGGACATGAGTGCTGAGGCACAGAAGGGATTTGGATTGTTTCAGCTCTTTCCTCTCAGACACATTCCTAGTTGGAGAATTGGCTGTTTGCCTGAACATCCAAATGACCTGGTCACCTCACAGGGCTGCTCATGGTAAAGAATGTTGGCATGGAACACAAGAGACTCATGTTCCCTATGCATTTCCTTCACAAACTTCCTTTGTGAGAACTGCAAGATTGCTCTGCTTGGCTTCTTCATCTGCAAGAAAGAAAATAAATGTATTTCCCACCTCAAGGGAAGGCTGTGAAGCAACCACCACGTATTATGGCAATGGAGATGCTCAGACATTACTGCAATGGAAGCCTAATTGCTGACCCTGTAGCTGGTGCACTTTTCTTTCTGGTGCAGCAAAAATAATCATTTGCACCCCTCTTTCCCATATGGGAAAAATGGTGATGTGTTTGTGTGGATGCTGTGGGTACAAAGGGAACATGTGCTGAAGTGTGCAAGTGTGAAATTAAAGGACAGATCTAGACAGGCTGTTCTAAATGAGAAAGGAGTGGGATCAAGGATTTGATCCCATTTAACTCTCTTTTCCTCACTGACCTCTGATGTTTTTGTAAGCAGCTATTCACTGAAACTTCTGTTGTTCTTTATAGGGAATAAACAGGGCGTTAAAAGAATTTGGGAAATAAGTAGAAAAACACATTGTGTGTTTTTGCTTTATCTTCCTCCTGTCTGATGGTATTTAATTTGGCTCCATCTGAGGTGGTGTCGATGGTGATGAAACATACCCATTAGGAAGCTGCAGTCTCACTCATTGCTGGTGTCCCCTCACACAACCATTCCTTCACCTCCCCAGACTTACCAATACATTTAGGAGCACACATCTGCAGGACTTTTCAAGGGCTTGTATAAACTTTGTGAACATTGTAATATGAGGAGATTGGCAGATTTTTATGAAGAGAGGGATTTGTGGCAGCTCTGACGAGCCCTGGAAATAAAGGGAAAAAACTCCCTTTGCTTTGAGGACTCCTGTATGTCATCCCATCACAACCTCCTCCTGCCAGCTTGAGCAGTCCCTTTGCAACCACTGCTGTTATCTGTGTGAAAAGTCAGAACACAAGGGGGGAGAGAAGATAGCTTGAAGAACAGGAGCAGCTGTAGAAAGGATGGGTGAGGGCTAAACCCAAATATTATTGCCTATTAGGCTGAGAAGAGCACTCGTGTCTTTGGGTTCTGGCACAGCAGTGAAATGGTTGAGGAAGCCACTCCTCTCCAGTTCTGTTTTTTGCTTCTGGTATGGATGATTTCCTGGAAAAGGTGAGTACTTGCCATGGGGCAGTCTGGGAACACACCTTCCTGGGCACCTTCCTGCTTATCAGACTCCTCTTAAGTCACATTTGGAAAAGGGGCATTTTGTGACAGCAAGCTGTGAGAGTGTAGGGTGATTCTCAGTTTTCCAGGAAGCAGAATTTGCTTTCCCTTTAAGCAATAATGTGTGAAAACTGCAGAGACAGAGAAAAGCAAAGGCTGTTTTAGACAGAGCCTGGCTGTGAAGGTGGCTGAGGCACACCTGGCAGTGTGTCCTCAGGGAGGACAGCCTCCTGTCAGACTGGAAACAGAAGCCACAGCTGCACCTTTCCCCTCCTTTCAGGGCAGTGGACTGCAAAGGCAGGCAGGCCATGCATGTCTGCAGTATCTGAGGTGACCCTGCTGTTCCACAGGGCTCGGGGTGTGAGGAGCAGCAGCTCTGGGCATGGGGACAGACCCCTGGCAGAGTGGGGAGGGCACAGCGTGGGGTCACTGGCATCTCCTTGAGCACTAACCTGCCCTCGATGGCCTGAGGATCTTGTGGGATTGTGGTCAACCACAGCTTTGTACATCATTTCCTCAAATGGTAAGAATGACAACAGGTTAGCAAAGGCAGACAGAGCTTTTGGAAAACTCCATAAAAGAGTCCGGCACGATAAACACCTGAAGAAAAGTACAAAGATCAGTGTCTACAGAGCCATCATACTGTCTAACCTTCTCTATGGGTCTGAATCTTGGGTCATCTACCGCCACCACCTGCGACTCCTTGAGCACTTCCACCAGCGCTGCCTCCGGACAATCCCAAACATCCCCTGGTCTGATTACGTGACTGATGTGTCTGTTCTGGAACAGGCAGAGGTCACACATGTGACTGATGTGTCTGTCCTGGAACAGGCAGAGGTCACCAGTGTCGAGGCCGTGCTGCTGAGAACGCAGCTGTGCTGGGCAGGGCACGTCTCCAGGGTGGAGGATCATCCCTCCCTAAGGTTGTGCTCTGTGGTGAACTCGCCACCGGCTGCCGCAAGAGAGGAGCCCCCGAGAAGAGATACAAGGACTGCCTGAAACAACACCTCAGCCTTGGCCATATTGACCACCATCAGTGGCCCACTCTGGCCTCCAGTTGGGAGATGTGGAGACACACCATCCATAACGCTGCTGCCTCCTTTGAGAACACCCACAGAATCAGCCTGGAGGAGAAAAGACACTGCAGACAGAGCCGTGCCTTGACAGTGCCACCTTCGGAGACTTTCTGCTGTGCCTTTTGCAGCTGGACTTGCCTCTGTCGCATTGGCCTTATCAGCCATCAGCGCTTGCAGCAAGCGTGGGTAAAACCCTCCCAAATCTTCGTTCACAAAGTCTGGCCATGATGATGACCCTCAAACAGAAATGTGTTCCAGTCCCCAAGGCCTTGCACTATGGACTGTTTGGGCTGGTCCTCTGCTGTCACATCTGCAAGGAGTTCTCAAATGTCATTCTCAACTTTCTGAAATGCTCTGTGTCTTGTCGTCAGCGACGCCAACACAACAGAGAAAGTAGCATAAGAGAGGAGGGAAGGCATGTTGATCTTTTTTCCTTTAAGTTCTCAAAATAAATTAAGGAGAAATATTTGTCTCTGTAGTGTTTCAAATCCACTGCATGGCTTCATCTGTGTAAGTCTGCACTCTCTGTAGTGTCCTGTTAAGCTCCAGTAAGTCACAAGCATATTGAGGGCAAATAGTTGGTACAAATCTGACAGAAAGCTAATGAGCTCTCCTGTGATTATCAGTAAGGACTATGACTCATTAAATCTCATTTCCTGAGAAAGTCCACATAAGGAGAAGAAATTATCTGGAATAAAGGTCTAAAAACCTAATTCAATCAGATTTATAGGTGTTCTTGCTGTTGGTACAAAATAGTCAGTGAAAACAGAGAAACCTTTTAATGAGACCTTTTGAAATGGTTTGTGTTCAGAGTGAGGGGGGTGTTTCCCTTCCTTTTAAGATGCAGACAAAACAGCTGCCTTTCTCCTAAACTAAACAGGTTGATGCATGTTGGGAGTTTTTTCAGGTTTCATTTTAGATGTGATTGCAACTGATATAATAAATAGATGTTTGTTTGCAATATGACTTTCATTCAAAACTACGCTTAAAAGTGAACCTGGCTTGTCCAGTTTAGGATAGGCTGAGACTGTCTCGATACAGTATTTTCTTCTTGGGCTGCATCTCTTTTTGTGGTACATTTTTCATACATTATTTAGAGAGGAGATGCCTCTTCCCTGTTGCAGTGAAGAGATACTTCCACTGGTTTTAATGAGCTTGGCATCACCTTCTGATGGTACTTAATGAAGTGTTTGTTTTGACAGTTGTATCTTTGTGTAGACATGTGTGGCCACAACCTCGCAACAGCAGTCCACAGACAGTGACAGAGTTCATGTGGTCTCACAGGGCAGTCAGCAGAGACCATCACTGCCTGACAGGCGGGTGAGGAACACAGGACGGCTACTCACACCTCTGATCCATGGTGTCGTCTGAAGCCTTCAGCCACGGAGCTGACTCACCTTCATAGCCACGCTGCTCCTGCTGTTGGAAGGACCTCACAGCAGCTGCTGCAAGCTCTGGGTCTGGAACACCATCAGCAAGTGTTTCTTTATCTAGAACAAGTGAAAATCTGCAGCTTTATATGGCATTTTAAGTTAATAGTGAGTAGAGGATTGAAAAGTTAGAAGAGAATCCTGGGGGTTTTGCAGTTTTGGTTGTCAAGTTGTTGCTTTTTGGATTGGAAATTGAAGCTTAAAATATGAAAGACTAAAATATAAAGCAATACAAAGAAGCAATGTTTGTAAGTCAGGAAGGCCTTCAGTGTTAAAACACTGCAGCCTGAAGGAGGCTCTTTAAAACTCTGATGTCATCTTGGATCTCTTGGTCGTGGCACAATGACCTCTTTGGTTTAATTTCAGTAGGTAAATGTGTTGCCATTCAGGCCATTGTATTGATGTGTCACATTGCTACAGATCCTGTGGTAACAGCTTAAAATAAAAAAGCCCAGCAGTTGTTGTGGTCCTGCCTCCCCCCACCCCGAGGCCAAAGCCATTGCAGCATCCGTGCTCTGTGTCCTGGGAAGGGAAAGCTGCAGCTCTGGGGTTGATCTCACACATGCTGAGTGGTCTTCAGATGATATAAAATGTACATTCTGCAACTAAAGCAGCACCCAGGATTGGGAACACAGCTTTGCATAAGAGTATTCCTGGGGGTATTTCGGCTGTGCTCCCACCAGGGAGGAGCAGTACCTGTGGAGCTCAGGGAAGGATTCTACCCAGCTGTTTTCACTGTTTCAATTCAATTACTCTCCCAATTCGTTGGTGCTAAACGGGAAAACTCCTCCTGTAGAGCCTAATAGAACTTCACTTTGTTGAAAGGGAAATGTTAGAATTAATATAGGCAATGAACTGGCTTTTCAGGCAAGTTTGGGAAAAAATAAGCCTCTGTGGGTTCATCCGAGCTGATGTGGTACTTGCAGAGGGAAAGAGGAGTTCTGGCTCTGACTTACAAGGGTGGGGGACAGAGTTAGAGCCAGCAGTCAGCCAGATGGGGAGACAGAGAAGGGATAAGCTGGGGGAACTGTGGAGATGTGTAGAAAAGTGTGTAGATTAAATAACTGAATTTTGAATTTTGAGACTCTGTGTAAGTGTAGTTCACTGGAGAACTGGGAAACTCCTTTTTATTTCTGTGAATGTATCTCTGGACAAGTAAAGGACATTGTATACAGATGGACTATGGCAAGGAAGGCTGTTGGAAGAACTAAGCATAAATTCTGTGGTTTTTTTTAAAAGCTTATCCATAATTTAGCCTCATCTCTTTCAGGCTGTGTAGGGGGGTCTTGATTTTACTGGTGCCTGACAACAGTATTCAAAGATGTCGCTGGTGCTTGGTGGTAAAGGGTGGAAATGTGAACCAAAGGTTCCTGTGCCAACACTCTGGAGAAACACCATGTTGAGGATGGTGGGAATGTTGCTCAGGGTGTGACTGTTTCATGCACACATCGGATTGAAAGCAGCCCCCCAAGGCTCATCCCCTGCCTCCTTAGGAGCCAGTGACGTTCCTCCAGCATCAAGCAGTGTCTTTAGACGTGCTTTGGCTTGAGACACTCTGATTCTGGAGAATCCTAAGAAGTCTGGAGAACTGTGGACTACAAGAGGACAAGCCAAAGGTGCCAGAAGCAGAGAGCAGTGTCAGAAGTGGGGAAGCACGATGTTGGTGAAGTGCTGAAGGGCGTGGGATCAAGGGGAAGGGGCTTTGATATATTAATAATATTCAAGCATAATGAATTTGTACACCACCTACAATTTACACAGGCTTAGATAAGCTTGAAATCCATCAGATTACCCTGTCAAAAGCACACACTGTGTATTTGTTCCACCTAATCCTCACTGGTGGTTCCATCTCTTCAGAAGGGATAAATCAGGAGCAAAGTAACTACATGAGGTTACTCAGTTACCACCTCAAAACTATTCCTAAGCTAAACATGGACCATCTTGCACATCCATCAATCTGCCTCCCTCTTTTTCCACCTCTCATTGTGCAAGAGGACTGGCTTTTTGGCAAAGTGATAATAAAATTAACAAGGTCCAATTTTTCAAATCAAAAGCTGGAACTCTGCTTTGGGGCTCCATTTTCTTCCTAAGAGTCTAATGAGGAGGGACAGGCAATTATTATTATTTATTTCACTAATTAGCTGGATAATCATTCATTGTAAAACTCTTCTGTGTTAGAAATATGTTCCTTGTACACTTTGTTTAACAGTTTCCTTTTTATCAGTCTGAACCACTGGATGACATCTATTATTAGTGGGGCAATGGGGGGCACTTGGAAAAAAAAAAAAGGGGGAGGGGGGGAAGGATAATTTTTGATCTGCAAAGATAATGCACCAAGAAGCAACAGTCCATAAAAACATCTCCTTTCAGTCTCTGAAGACATAATGCTTTATGATAACCATAAAACATTTTAGTGCAAAATAAATTGCTGTCCTATTCAAATCCTTAAATGTACTACAGTGGATGTCACTGAAGACATACAGCTATTTTTTCCAATACTGAGATATATTTTATCATAATTTGTAGTGTAGGTGACAACCTTGCACACATGATTGCCTTTTCTTGCTTAGTTAGCTTGCCAAGGTCAGAGTCCTTTGGCCTTTTATGGATGTAGAACTATTAGGAAATAAACAGGCTAACCAAGCAGTGTAAAACAAAACTTGTTTCCTTGACTAGTTAGTCAGATACCCTTTGAAGATTTCATAATGTTCTGCATATGTACTTACTGAAAATGATTGCTTTTTAAGTGCTGTAACAAAGTCTTCTTGTAAAACATAGAGGTGATTCTTCTCATTTTCTTTTCTTTCTCTCTTTCTTCCAAATGAATTTTTGTTTAGTTATATTGGGTTTTATCTTTCTTAGCTACGTGATGGCATATTGACTTTGGAGCTGCTGTGAGGAGAGCAAGGAGTGGCCACTGATGGAAAATCCTGCAGTCATTTACAATTCAGCCCAGGAGTCCCACCCAGGTTAGCACCTCGATGTCCCCACAGGTCAGTTCGGGAGGTGTCACTTCACGTGGTGCCACTGGTGAGGTTCCTGGAATGGACATTCTCAAGGAGCCTCTGGGACTTCAAACTCACTGTTTGCATCCAAGCAGTGGAGAAGAGGCTTTATGCTGAAGTATTTTTGTGTTGCTTCTGCTGATGATTGTGTGTAAGTAGGACTGCATGGAGAGTATAGGAAAATGTTAATAGTGGTGAACTATTTAGCAGCATCATTTAAATAAACATATACCCCTACCCCTATACTATACTATACTATAGGATAATAAATACTATAAAGTATTTTCCTTGGCTGATTTGTTTAACTTTGATATAAAATGTGACAGCTTATTGAAGGAAATGAAAAAATACGTTGATAAGTCTATACGGAACCACAGAAATGTGTGAGACATGGTTGTTGGCATTTATGTAAGTTCTATACAAATGTGAAGGAAAATAAGTGTATAATGCATTTTATATGTTTGCCTTTACAATGCACTGAAGTTTTTGAAACAGAAAATTGGCCACAATAAAACTCTATCATCTGTCATGAGTTGTTGGGATGTAATTGTACCTCAAAGGAAACCAGTGGGGTTTTTAATGTAGTTGAAAATTCAGCCATGAGGGTTCATTTTTCTGTTGATTGGGGGTGATGCTGTATTTAAAACCTGGATTTTTTTCCACTCTGGTGTGGAATACCCCTTATTCCATGGGCAGTGAACTAAGGGTGGTAGCATTCAACACTCTGCCAATATCCTGAAAGGATGGGTGTAAAATTGTCTGGTAGTTTGCATCAAGTAACTGTTTCCCCAGATGAAGGAACCACCTTGGAAAGTTCAGGAATCCAAACAGGTTTGATTTGGAAGAAGGATATTTGAGTTTGCAGACCTGTGCATTTGTGTGACTCACCTCCTGTGAAACTCTGGGCAGGACAGGGCTTTCCATTCTTCCTGTACCTGCTGCTTCCAGCCAGTTTTGTTCACTCAGAAATGGCCTAGAAAAGGTTTTCAGTTATTTTCTGTGTTACCAATAGAGGAAAGATTGGTACTTTTCAAATAA
The DNA here is from genome assembly GCA_013399695.1 of Formicarius rufipectus. Classification (NCBI taxonomy): domain Eukaryota; kingdom Metazoa; phylum Chordata; class Aves; order Passeriformes; family Formicariidae; genus Formicarius; species Formicarius rufipectus. Next base: position 206,011 of record VXAU01000929.1, on the reverse strand, counting down.
GAGGTGTTAGCCAGTAACTGATGGGTAAGAGAGGGTTATGAGCAACCTTTTGATTCTCAACCATGTATTACAGCATCTATAACTTGTATATCCCTTATTAAACTATTTAGAAATGTGCAATTAATATAACATGGCTTTCTTGATGTGTACATGATTTGATTGGCATCCCATACCGTGTGAGAAAAGAGTTACCCGGGGAGATGAGGACACTGGGGCTTTCATTATCTCTTTTTAAATGTTTTCCCAGTTGTTGTTCCTTGCTTGTTGGCAGTTTATTTTAGATTTTACAAAAAATAAAAGCAGCAGCAGTAGTAATGTTTAGTTTTTGGATTCAACAGACATGTATTTTAATCTAAATGACAATATTTAGCAACAAAACTGCTTCGTTTTAACTTCACTGCATTTCTTAATCTGTGGGAACTATAATTTAAAAATAATGAATGCAACAGGGTGAATATATGTCTTCCATTAATTCCAAATACTGCTTATTTTCAGCACTTTTTAATTATTTGAATATACTTCTCAATATATTTAACTGTAGTGGAAAAATCATTCAAACCTCAGACCGTTTGCAATTGCCAGTGTATCTGTAACTGTCCATCCAATTTACTAAATTTCAGAATAACATTTCATTTTGAGGACCTGTTTTTCTTGTGTATTAGAAAGTGCTGCAATAGTTGAAAAAAAACAAAAAAGAGTTGTGAAAGATGCAGGTTTCATCAACAATGAACATCATAGGATGTGAAATAATAAATTGCAAGTTCTGCGTGGAAATTGTGTTAAAGGGCTGACTTAGACCCAAGGACATGAAGTATGATAACTGAGGACGTGTGCTGCATCTTGCACTCTTCTTTTGTCTTAGAATGGCTCTTTCTCAGAGAAGCAGAGTTCCACAGATGAATATATTAATGTTTCCGTCTCTTTTTTTTTTTAATGTATTCTTGTGCACTTGTTTGTGTTCAAATAGACCTGGGCCATCGTGAAGACTTAGTTCAGACTTTGCCATGTGGTGGGTAATCAGCATTCTGGCAACTCAGCCCCACTTCCCTTGCTGCTTCCAGAGAGAAAGGAAACAAAAGGATCTCCTTGGTTGCTCCTGGGTCTGGTCACAGTTGGGTTTTACAGCAAGAATTTGGCCTTCTGTTCTTAGGCTGGACCCTGCAGCAGAAACCAAAACACCCATTGGAGGGCTATTCTGGCATCTTCTGGCTTCTCATGAGACCAAAACCAGAGAACTTCTTGGAGAGTCTCAGGGCAGCCTGGTGCTGGCTCTGTATCCATACTCGGTCTGGCTTGCTCAGCTTGGTCATGTTCTTGCCTGCCAGGTGGTGAGACAGAGCCAGCCCTGGGCCAAAGTCTTCCTGCTTAGGAGGCTGGGGCAGTTTTCTTTTGCTGCTGTGCCACCCGAGTGTTTTGTCAGTGTGAGTAGGGTAATGGGAGCTGGGAAATGAGAAATTACCCTGGGAGGTTGTTTCAAGAGCCTCTACCTGAAAGGTGTTTCCTGTTGAATCCCTTCACTGCCTCTGAGGTTATTTTTACTCCTTTTCTTCAAGGTCCTGTGCTCTCTGTCTTCTTTGGCACAGAAACTCAGAGTGTTGTCTCCTCTTGTCTCCTAGACCAGCACGCCAGATCTTCTTACCTTCGTGCTGGCTTCTCTATCCCTGTGATAGTTTGGGGTTCTTTAGCTCCAGACCATTATTAGTTTGCTGTCCTTGTGACACAGAAATCCTGTTTTGCAAGGGCACTCAGAGTGCTGTGGGAAGCCATTCCCCCTGGCCTGTCCCTCCAGGCCCTAGTAAAAAGTCTCTCTCCATCTTTCCTGCAGCCCCCTCAGGTGCGGTTGGGTCACCCCAAAATGCACAGGGGGCCTCACAAACTTCAGCCTGTGTTCAGCAGAAACAGGCAGGAGCTGAAGGGCTGTACCCAGGCTGTCTTAGATACCCAGCAATTACTCCAGATACATGTGGAGATAATACATGTAAAATTAGAGGCACTGGCATTGTCAAAGCTTGTGTGGGTATAGGAATCATTCACTTGTATGACATCTCCTTATTTGCTGGAAGTTGGGGTTGGGAGAACCTGCAGGCCAGGCCAGCTACTGAGACTGTGCCTTCCCTGTCTGCAGAACATTCCAACCAATTTGCAGCAACTCTGTGGTTATTTGCAGGCTCGGGGCTCAGAGCTGGGGAACTCAATAAATAAGAAATGTATATAACTAAATATAGCACCTCTACTTAATCATTTCATTCCCTTCCACCTGCTTCCAAAGAACAAAGTTTCAGGCAAAAATCCCTCCTGTCAAGTTTCATCTCCGTTCCCATATTTCTGAGTGAATTGCTGCTCCCCACAGCCCCTCCCAACAGGAGTTCACACAAGTGCAGAAAGAGCTTATTATTCTGTTTATGATGGGCTGGTCTATTCCAGCACGAGGCAGTCCACAGTAAATCCATCCACCAAATTAATTCTGGGGCTGGGAGAAAGAGAGCCAAGTGAAAGCCGAGATGATTTACAGTTTGAAGGCACAGCTGATAGGAAAATAAACATTGAATCAGTTTCTTCTCTATGGCTTCGTTCCATTACAATAACGACAGTAGGTGACATTTTTCACATTTTAATTGGTGTTTTGCTGATTTTATCAGAATTTCTGCTGATCAAAGCAAATTGGCTATTTATTTATTTTGCAGTGATGCTAACTAATCAGTGGAAGTTTAATGTACTGTAATGAATTTTAAATATCCTCCTAGTCACTACATTAGAATCTAGACTCTCTTCCTCGTCACAGTTTAAATAATTAATTACTTGAGTAGCAAAAAAGGTAATATTTAATATAATAACATTTTCTCTGAAATATTTCAATGCATGTTTTATTGTACCACCTCTAATTAGCAGAGGTTAGTTCTGACCAGTGTAGCACCTCTGCATGCTCACAGCTCACTTGAACTAATTCTGGCTGCATTGGTTTAGATGGATAATAAATACTGGATAGCAAATACCTTAATTTTTAATTTATTTCAGTAGTTTGCTAAATTGTATTTTTTGCTTTATTTATACTTCCATGCCTTTGTTTTAATTGGTTTCTTTTTTGTTATTTATCCACACGTATATCATACAGATTTTTTTAAAAAGCAGTGACACATTTTATGTCATAGTATTGTTTCCTACCAATCATGGCATGCCATAAATTGTTCTCATGACTAGAACAGACAAAGGAAAGTTTTAAAAAGAACAATAGAATAATTGGTTGGTTAACTTCTTGATATAATCCTTCGCATATCCTCTTGCTCAGGAAAGAACTTCAGCATTCTTTTAAATGTTCAGGAACAGGGCATGTGCCCTGAGTGTTACTCCTGGAGGACATAATGCCGAGTTGGAAAGAATTGGGTTTCAGTTTCCTTCTTTGTAACGCACACCTGTCCTCAGGCCCTGAGGCACTTCTAGGCACTACATTGTGGGCTTCCACGCCTTGCTCTGAGCTGGAGTTCTTGCAAACACATTAACTGCATGAGAAATGGGAGATTAATGGCTGGCACTTAATGTGTTTGTATTTCTGGGGGTTGGTTCAGGCAAGACAAACAAACAAAAAAACCCTCCCCATTGTTCTCGTTGTGCCAAGAATGAGCCCAGTTCTGGACTCCCATCAGCTGAGCTCTGGGAAGGCTGTGCTTTCTGGAGGGGTCTGGGCAATTTTCAGTCTCATCCACATGTTCTTCTGCTCTGGCACTTTCTTTTGGGTGGGATGTGTGAATGGAGAGGGATGAGGTCCTCAGAAGGTGCCACAGGGCTCGTTCCTCACACGCAGGAGGGATCCTGTGATGTGCTGGTACAAGGCGAGGATGTGCAGCCATCAGCAGAACAGCTGTGTCACACTGTCCTTGCAGGGTGGGAGCTGGGAGGTGCCTTTAAGAGAGAACGAAATTTGGGTTATTGCAAACTGAGTGAACCAATAGAAGATTTGTGCTGCTTGAAAAAAAGTGCTTTAGGTATATTATTAAACACTCCCCAAAGCCGTGGAAATCTTGCATCTAAATCTCTAGGTCAGATACAGATCCTGTGTATGGGGAGTTGAGGGTTTTCTTAAGTGTCTGTTTGGATCATTTTGAATGTCCAAATAAGAGATTTTAGCCTTCTCTGAGAACATCTAAATGGGAAACTGTAGACTGATTTCAAAGTGCAAAGTGTAAATACTTAAATTTCAGCTAAAGTAAGAATCCTCTCAAGGCTTTTTTTATTTATTTTTAAAATTTTGGTTTCTTTGAGATGTGTGGAAGTAGTTCATAAATTTTGAGACGTTTTGGTTTTGTTTGGTGTTTTTTTTCTTTTTTTCTTTTTTTTTATTTTGCAATGATGATTTAATAAACAGTAACATTTTAATAAAAAAACATTATAAAGTAATGGGTCGACTATTATGCCATAGTTAGATTTTGAACTTGCTTGTTAAAATTCATCTAGCACTGTCTATAACTGTAAAATAAAGACAAAATGAAGAGTGAATTAGTGTTAGTGTAACAGAAAGCACCCAGACTCATGCAGGATTCATCCCTTCCAGTGAGACACAGAGTCAGCCTAATTCTAGGTTTGGGTCTAGTTTGAGAAATGAATTAATTTGGTTTAGAGAACTGTTCTGGATTTGAATTAAATTACACAAATGGGAATTACAACATAAATATCCAATTAACTTACGGACAGATGGTTTCTCTCTATCTCTGACCAAAGATTTTTGGACATGGATGGATTTGGAGGAGCCTGGGGAGGGTTATCCCTGCCCATCTGGGCACATCTGGACACTGCTGACAGCAGGCAGTGACCTCTGCAGTGGTTCAGCCTGATGGATGGCCTGGCTGGTGACAGGTTCATTCCCTAACTCATTCCATTTCTCATTCCCTTCCTCATTCCCTAACTCATTTGCCAGGCTGGTAACCCACTGCTTTTACAATAACTTTCCAACCTGGAGCTGGGCAGCCTCTTGCAAATGCCCTCAAATGGTCCAGTGACACAAATTGCCGTAAGTGCCACTTCTGAAAAATGAAGCACCTGTGTGGTAACTCCGCTTGGGCATTCCAAAAGTCATGAATCCCAGATTACTCACCACTGTGAAGTTTGGATCTTAATTTGCCAAATGAAGGATGGAATCTGAATGGGCTTCTTTTCTTTGAGGTGGGCAGTCACCCTGACATGCTACCAAGAAAATGTGATTATGATGGGCTAGTTTGTATCTGAGGGCCAAGTGCCTTTCCTGCAGTTGCTGCAATGATGACATGGAGCCAGTAGAGCTTCTTTGATTATGAAACAAACAATGAACAGATGAATATGTGTAAGGTGTTCTGATTATTATTTACCTCCAGAATATGTTAAGTTTTACCTTTGCTATCACAGCAAAATGAATGTAATATTCCCAAAACAATACCAATAAAAGGCTTTCTCAGGGGCATTATACAAAAAGACACTTAAAAAGTAAAAGGGTGAATATGATATATTGTGATTTTATTTGTTGTCTGCTGCTTCTTGTAGTGCATTTCACATGTGAAAAAGATAGAGCTGTGATTTGTGGAATGAGACTCATTTTGTACCGAACTTTTTCCTTACTTATCAGTAGCTATGCTGGAATCTCTCTGGTCTGTTGGGGTTTGGTAGCTTGAGGAATTAATGAATATTCATTCCTTTTCCCTGGGTACAAAGTAAAATAACTAGTAATTAGTATAATATTTAATACTCCTATTCAAAATAAATAAATCTTTTGTGAAAAAAATCTAATTATTATAATGTAGCAACTTCTGCGTGTGTAACTGAAATTGGATGTGCTGTTTTGAAAATGCTTTTAAGCCCTCATTTACATGTTTCCAGATCAGTTAATTATTCCCCTTGTATGCATAAAACAGAACTCTGGATTGTACTTGCATATATTATTCATTTTGCTATCTATCTTCTAAGTTTAGCTGATTCTAATATTTTAATTTTACATTATTATTATACCACTGATATTTGTCTTCTGCTATGAAAGTTATTCTTGTCTGCACGTAGTTTTATGCTCATTTTTAAATGAAATTACTTGCATGGTGGTAAGTGTGACTGTTACAGCTTGAGTCTTGTGTTTTGCTTATCACACTGAATTGGACATGCCCTGTGTTTCTGTGCAAGCAGAGTTCACTCGGGCACTTTGGCTTTGCTGGTGAGCTCATGGGCTGCAGGAAAAGGCAGTTGATAAAATGAAGGGCAGGAGCCTTGAATGGGGACCAGATGAGCTGGTTTAAACTGGCAGGAGAAATGAATCCAACTCAGAATGAAATTGCAAGTCACAAGAACAATTTAATAAAAGATTACAAAAATACACTGAGACAGAAGGGAAAAAATTTGTTTGTGCCACAAAAAACAGATGTGCAGCCCAGCCCACTGGGGCACGAGCAGAATGGAGCTCACCAACCCCTGTGCTGAGCACCACGTGGGCCCCCTGAGTTCAAAGTAAGAAGAAAGGAAGAAACCTGCTGGTGACAATGATGGTTGCAGTCTGGTGGCAGTCTCAGTCTGGTCGAGGCTCTGGTCCTCCTCTGGATCTGATGACATATCCCAGTCCCAAGCCCCAAGCTTATCTCTGCTTGGATTCAGATGGGAATGCCCAGTCCCTCGCCCAGGGTGGGGAGTTTCACAATTGGTGGTTTACTCTGTGAAGTGAAGAAAGGCATATNACAAACTGCTCCCCATGGCCCATTGGCAGCAGCTGCCCAGGGCACACCCCACCCCTCAGGGTACAAGTTGAGTGTTCAGGAACTTCTGTGAGATAAGGAAGCTCTCCTTCCTCCTTAGGGGGAGGAGGGGTCATATTTGCCAATGGACCATCAGAGATGCCAAAAATATGCCATTGTTCACCTCACAGCATAAATCACCCATTGGGAAAGTCTCCACCGAGGGGGAGGGACTGGGCGTTCCCATCTGAGCCCAAGTGAATATAAGCTTGGGATTTTGGGACTGGGGGCTCTCTTCAGATCCAGAGGAGGACCAGAGCCTCGACCAGACTGAGACTGCCACGGAACCGCAGCCATCATTTTCACCAGCAGGTTTGTTTCTTGTTTTCTTTCTACTTTGAACTCAGGGCAGGGCCCACGTGGTGCTCAGCACAGGGGTTGGTGAGCTCCATTCTGCTTGTGCCCCACTGTGCTGGGCTGTACATCTGGTGTTTTTGTGGCACAAACGAAATTTCCTTCTGTCTCAGTGTATTTTGTGATCTTTTATTAAATTGTTCTTCTGACTTGCAAACCCATTCTGAGTTGGATTCATTTCTCCTGCTGGTTTGACTCTAAGCCAGTACATGCCCCAACAGGGCCAGGCTCGAAGCTTGCTGAGAGCCGCAGGAGGACTCGGGGTCACTTTCCATGACACCTCTCATGTTTGTCTCAGCAGTAGTCACTGAATTCAGTATTTCCCTGGTGTCCATGAGGTCCTCTCTGCCACAGCCTCCAGACCAGGCTCATTGCTGGCTGTGGGAGTGCAGAAGGGGCTGCGTTTGCCCCCGGCAGCCGTGCTGTCCCCGTAGGCACCAGTGTGTGCTGACCCCAACGGGCAGGCTCTGGCAGGTCCACGTGTGCTGGCCATGCAAGGACACAGCTTGGACATCGCTGTCACCTCCTGGCCTGCCAAAGGAGTCAGTTCCCATTCCGTTCAGGACTGATTTCCTTCTTCAAGAGGAAAGCCTAAAGACATAGGAGCAGGCTCTCTGTGTGCCAGAAGATGGGCACTGCTCTGACTGTTGTGGCTGTGGGTGCCTGTTGGGATGACAGATGAAGGGAAGGATCCTCCCATCCATATCAGAAGCCTGATGAGGTAAGAAGCAGAAATAGCCTCTTACTAATTCAGATTTTTCCCTGGTTTATTTTATGTGTCTCTTGTGTATCAGGAAGAAAACTGAGCAAAACTTACTTTGTAGCACTGAAGGTTTTACTGACCCCACCCAGTCACATATTCTTCCTTCTTTTTCGAAGGGATTAGAAGTGACCTTTGGATAAGTGGAAGGGCTCTGGCTAGAGCTGGCAGCCATGGAGCATGAGGAACTGAGGGGTGGGGAGTGCTCCTGTTCAATGGAAGATGAAGTTTGAGGGTAAGGGTGCCAGAAAGGATGACATAAAATATAGGCAGGGGATTCAGGAGGAGCTGTGCAATGCTGAGGGGTAAGGGCTAGGGAGGAGTTCAGAAGCAAAGACATGTAGCTGGTTTAAATGAGATTAAGATACCACAGCATTTTACAGACACACAGAGAGCAAGACCTGCTGGCCAAACAAGAAATTGTATTAAACAGACATGGAAGACAGAGGTTTGCCACACCAGATGATCTTTTCCTCTCTCACAAGGCATTTCTCTGTTTTGTAAGCTATTGCTGAGAACACAGAAGGAAGATTCATAGAACTGTGATTAGCAAGATGGAGGTTTTTGGTCTGTTTGGATCTACTTACACTCAGGAAGCCACATTCAAACCATGACCAACCTTTCCAAGTCAACCCTGAGTGCTGACTTGACTCACCCTTATGACAGGTAATGCAGGCTTTATCTGTGCATGAGTATTGCAGTAATATTTGGTTTTCTACAAGACCCTGTCCATTTCCAGGGCCAAGAACATGATGTTTGCATTTGAGTAGTTTCTTTTCTTTACTCAAGTATGACACATTTATTTAGTATTCAAGTATGACACATTTATTTAGTATGTGCTTTTCAAACTTTTCTTTGAAGAGTAAATGACTAATTTACCCAGGGGGCTATTCAGCTTTTCCAAACATTAATGAAATTGTTTTCACCTTTATGAAGTGAATGAATAGGATTATCCCCATTACAGAGATTATTGGTTGAGATACAGTGTTAAAAAGTAATCTCTAAGTTTGCATGCACAACTCAAGTTGCAAGATATTTCATCCTCTTGGCTTTAAATACTGTGTTTGTATTCAGACACAACTCCCATTAATTTTGGGCACAAATGAAGATAAGATTTTGAGATATCAAATGATGAATCTAGAAATGAAGGGTGTGCTATGGAAAAGGATCTCTTCAAACTTTGATTTGATCCTACTTTGATAAGGAACTCAGTGGTGGTTTGGAATAGATTCCAGTTCTCCCAAGCAAATTCACATTAGTTAAATCAATAATTGTTCATTTAGTTTTTTAATGTTTTTCAACTTCAGTAAGAAATGCAGCTGCAACTTCTATAGCTAGTCTGGTGGACAGGAATACTCTCAGACCACAACCCAGATATTTACAAGGAAGAGAAATACAGATCATGTAATTTAAAAAAAATTCAAATGTACGTAAGGAATTAAATAGGTTATTTATGGATGGCCTTTATCCCAGTGCTGAACTACCTCTGAAGGTTTGGTTTTGTAAGACTGAAAGATTTCACCAGCACCGGGTTTTGTGTGTTACAGCTTTGTGATGTGCCACATCCCCCCTGATCTTTGTTCTGTGGGGGCATCCTGAGCCCAGAGCAGCACGTGAAGCCACGTGTCCCGTGTCAGACTGATCTGCTGGTACAGTTTGTGCCCACCCCATGGGGCTGTGCCAGCCACAGCCACACTGCAGCCCCTGGCACCAGGAAACTGTCCCTGCCTGGGGCAGGGGCCTGAGAGGCAACACAGCAGCACTAAGCTGAGCAGTGGTGACATTTAAGGTGTCTTTGATCCTGTACTGGTTTAGAGTTAAACCAGCAGGAGAAATGAATCCAACTCAGAATGGGATTGTAAGTCAGAAGAACAATTTAATAAAAGATCACAAACTACACTGAGACAGAAGGAAAATTCATTTGTGCCACAAAAACACCAGATGTGCAGCCCAGCACAGTGGGGCATGAGCAGGATGGAGCTCACCAACCCCTGTGCTGAGCACCACGTGGGGCCTCTGAGTTCAAAGTAAAAAGGAAACAAGAAACCTGCTGGTGACAATGATGGCTGCAGTCTGGTGGCAGTCTCAGTCTGGTTGAGGCTCTGCTCCTCCTCGGGATCCAAAGAGAACCCTCAGTCCCAAAACCCCAGGCTTATATCCACTTGGGCTCAGATGGGAACGCCCAGTCCCTCCCCCTCGGTGGAGACTTTCCCAATGGGTGATTTACGCTGTGAGGTGAACAATGGCATATTTTTGGCATCCCTGATGGCCCATGAGCAGACATGACCCCTCAGGTGGGTGTGGAGGCAGGAGAGCTTCCTTATCTCACAGAAGTTCCTGAACACCCATCTTGTACCCTGAGGGGTGGGGTGTGCCCTGGGCAGCTGCTGCCAATGGGCCATGGGGAGCAGTTCGTGAGAAAATGACACAGAGGGTTTAGAATCCACCCCCACCCAGTGACAAACCGATCCTGGCTGCTAAAACCAGGACAGATCCCATCACAGAGCTGTGAAACGGTGGGAACTCTGGCAGTTTCCTTTGCCCACATGTTGTGCTTTGCTGCCTCCTTTCTGACCTCTGTGGTCCAGTCCTGTCCCATCTCACACCTGCTTTTACCACAGTTTCATTCTCTCTCTGATCCATCCCTAGGCTTCCTGCTCATCTTTCTCCCACAGGATGAACTCCACTTGTGCACATACCAGCCAAGAGGGTCGACTGCATGTTCACAGCATTACTGCACTTGTTCCAGCTCTCCTGTGGAATTTTTTCTGACTGGATCTTCCTCTTTGTGTTCCATGTTTGTGTTTTTGCACCCTCAGAGACAGCCTGGACAGGCGTCTCCTCTCAGAGCCATGGCTTTGCCAGGTGTTGGCAGACCTCATGTTTTTTGCTCTTGGCTCGTTTTTTCCAGGCTGTCACATCAGCTGTCATGACTCTGTTGTTAAGTGAAATAGTAAATTGAAAAGAAGGAGCTGGAGTGAGGGATGTGCCAGCCTGCAGTTTTTCATGTGCTGGCCCAGAGTGCTGCCTGCACACAAGGAGCTAAAGAATTGCAGTGGGGCAAGAGGGGTTTATTCTTAACAGTAAATTTGAGAAACCCTTTTTCTTTCTTTTCAGTGCTGAGATGACTAAAGGCCCATTCTCTGTGTGAATAGTTTAAAACTCTTTGTTTTAGTTGTATTGCACAGTACATTTTGCTTCAGGTCCTGTGAACTTTAGTATCAGTAAATTGTAACTGACCTCAAGGTAAAAATGCTTTAGAAAGCCCTTGAACACTGAGGAGTTTTGGGCAGTATTGTCAGAACAAACTGTTCTTTTATTTAGGATCTGTAAGTAGGTGATTCTTAATAATTTATTTCACTTCTTTCTTAATATTTCCTTTTAAAACTTTGCATTGAAGTATATTAATGTAATAAATATAAAGACTTAAGTCCTTGGGGCAGGAACTTGCCTTATCAGATTTGTAAACCTCTGTGCGTGTTTACAACGCTGCAGGAAGAATTCCTGATGGCAATACTATAAATTGTTTCCTAGTAAATTTATATGGAAAGGTTGTGCTAGAAAGTCTGAAGAGAGAGGAACAACAAAGATGAACAGGCTTAGAAGGTGATGTTATAAAACCCTTCTACAAAGCACTTTATTGAGTGGAAAGTAAGAGAATTTACTGTGCTGCTTCTAGGTAGGATAGAACTATAGTCAGGGACAAATAAATTTTGACTTCTAACATGTAACTTCACCCTGCTGTCCTTCAGCTCAGCTCTGTCCCTGCTTGTGCTGTTTCAGAGGTGTAGTGGTAAATTAAAAAGATGTAATTAAACTGTGTTTGTGTTCACCATCTCTAAGAAGTTCATAAGCTCTGTCTCTGTTTTGATGAAGTCAGAACTAAGTGGACTCCTTTTATTCCCCTTGTGCCATGGCCTAGACTATAGGACCAGGTGCCCCAAAAATCATGGAACGGTTTGGGTTGGAAGGGACCCTACAGATCACCTTGTTCCAATGCCCTGCCATGGGCAGGGACACCTTCCATCAGTCCAGGCTGCTCCAAGCCCCATCCAACCTGGCCTTGGACACTCCCAGGGATGCGGCAGCAACAGCTTCTCCGGGCACCTGTGCCAGGGCTGCCCACCCTGCCAGGGAAGGATTCCTTCCTAACATCTAATCTAAACACGCACTCTTTAGGTCTGGAGCCATTGCCCCTTGTCCCAAGTGCCTCTGCAGCTCTCCTGGAGCCCCTTTATGCTCTAAGGTCTCCCCAGAGCCTCCTCTCCTCCAGCAGCCACACGTCTCCTGGCCCAGGTGCTCCAGCCCTCGGCGCACCTCCGGGGGCTCCTCTGCACGGGTTTGCCCTGTGCAGGTGCCCCCTCCAGGGCAGGGCACACGGGGACAGTGCCCTCACTCACCCTGCTGCCCACGCCCCGTGTGTGGCAGCCCCGCATCGGGGGGCTCTGGGTGTGGGGCACAGTGTGGGGCACACCAAGGGGTACATTATGGGGCATGCTGCAGGGCACAGTGTGGGGCACACCGAGTGGTACATTGTGGGGCACACTGTGGGGCACAGTGTGGGACACACCAAGTGGTACATTGTGGGGCACAGTGTGGGGCACACCGAGGGGTACATTGTGGGGCACAGTGTGGGGCACACCAACGGGTACATTATGGGGCATGCTGCAGGGCACAGTGTGGGGCACAGTGTGGGACACACCAAGTGGTACATTGTGGGGCACAGTGTGGGGCACACCGAGGGGTACATTATGGGGCATGCTGTAGGGCACAGTGTGGGGCACACAAAGTGGTACAGTGTGGGGCACACCGTGGGGCATATCATGGGGCACACCAAGTGGTACAGTGTGGGGCACACCGTGGGGCACAGTGTGGGGCACACCATGGGGCACAATGTGGGTCACAGTGCAGGGCACACCATGGGACATACCAAGTGGCACACCATGGGGCACACAATGGGGCACACCAAGTGGTACATTGTGGGGCACACCATGGGGCACAGAGTGGGGCACACTGTGGGATATACTATGGGGTACACTGTGGGGCACAGTGTGGGGCACATCATGGGGCACACTGAAGGGCACATCATGGGGCACACTGTGGGGCACAGTGAAGGGCACAATGTGGGGCACACTATGGGGCACACTGTGGGGCACACCGAGGGGCACACCATGGGGCACTCCATGGGGCACAGTGTGGGGCACAGCAGCTCTCCTGGCTGTGCTGCTCCCAGGGTGCCACCACACTGTCCTCCACCCTCCCAGCCTGTAGTGGCACTGCCCTGCCCCCGACAGCCCCTCCAGCCTGCCCTGCGACCCCCTGGGCTTTGCACCTCTCCCTGCTGCCCAAATCTTCCCCAGCTGACCCGAGTCACCCCTTTTCAATTCCTCTTGTGACCCACATGAAATTGCAGCAAATGATTCAGCAAAAAGAGAAATATTCTGATGATATTCTGACAGGAGTAGCCTTTCTCATTTTGGCAACATAATTATGATTGGGTTTCATAAAATTTATTGTTGATAAGAATGTATTTATTCAAAATGCTCCGATCTTTATTAAATTTATGTTTTGATAGGGAACACTTCTGTGAAAAACAGACTAGATATGGTCTTATTTTAAAAATACTTCACATTGGCCATGTGTACATCTGTTTTTGGCAGACATATGCCAAAATGTATCAGTAAATCTGTGTTTAAAAACTGTTAGTAGAAAAAACTGCATAGCATTTTACATAGAAAGCCCAAATCTCCTTAGAGTTTTACTCCCTTCCCTCTGGAGCTAAAAAATTGAAAAAAAAAATATAGAAAAGAAAAGAAACAAAACAAACGAAACTATTTGGCAATAAGAATTTTGTTCAGTTTCTACTTTTTCTCTGGCCTTTCAGGGGAAGGTACACAAGTAAGAAGTTTAGAAACTGCAGTGCAAAGTATCCAGCATTATTTGGGCTTCCAGTACTTCAGAAGGCTTCCCTGGAAACAGGAACTGTTGGCCACTTGTGCCGCATGTCCAAAGACTGGTGTGTCTTGCTGCACTTGCTTGGGGTGTGTTTTATCAGTACTTTGTTTCCTGATCAGCCCAAGGGCCCCTGGGGTATCTTTTCCTTCATTTTGAAGTAGCCAGTTCTTTAAAAAAATCAGTTTGAGGCGAGCGCCTTTACACCTCCAGAGAATTCTGGGGCAACTTTTCCCTGGTATACTTCGGGCTGCATGTTAAATTAAACTGAAATTCATGTCCCATTGGGATATGTCAACTATTAGGTCGTCTGTGAATGTTTTAAAGTCAGTGGAACCATATATTTCTGACTTCTGCTTTTATGCACCCAAACCTTTCACAGCAGGGAATTCTCAATACTATCTGAGTTTGCCCCATAAAAACATTTCAGGTGTTCAGGAATGTAGAGAGCAAAAGCCTCTGGGAATCATCTTGCTGCTGGGCACGATTGCAAACCTTTTCCTTCTCCTTCCAAACACCCACTAGTCAGGTAACTGAGATGTGCTATTATTGATCTGCAGATGTACCACTGGGCTAGTCACTTGTCATACAAAATGTGTCAAAATTTGCACATCAATTGCAGCACTTACTTCAAAAATCATCCTTCTCTATGAAAGGAAAACAGAGAATCACACGCCACTTAAACACCTCAGCAATAATTCTCTTGCTCCGGGCACCTGAGCTGTAATAAATGTTGGCATTTTCATTCCAAATCCCCCTTTCTCTTTTTGGTGGTTTGTGGGGTTTTTGGGAGGCGGGGTTGAGAAATTTAGAAGAGCACTGTCAACTGACACCCCTTTGAAACAACCACAAGTTGTCTGAAGGGCCACAAAGCTGCCAATTAGGCCGGTCAGCTGCCCAGGGCTTCAATTCCGCCTAATCTTGCCATCCTGCTTCTCTTTTGTGCTCTGTTCTTGTCACTTTGCAGGCTGCGGTGGGTTTTTCTCAGCTGCATACAGAAAATTCTCTTAGAAAACTGCTTTGGCATAACAATACTGTATCCCACCACGTGCCCAAATCCAAAACAATCTATTAGTGTTTTTCTTGTGGTTTGGAGATAAATAAAATGCATCAGTAATGTAATCAGTTCTATTGCAATTCAGTCTTCAGCAATACAGTTCTCAGGCTGAACTCATCCCNCAAAATTTCAGTTGGAAGAGAACTTAGTTTAAATTCTTAGGTAGAGCAAGTTCTTTATTGTTTCTTTTTCTAAGATATTGTTACCTTAAAATCTTCCAATATTTTATATTTATTTTAGATCCATGTTTCATCTTTTTTTTGCACTTATTTTTTTCATTTATAATAACAAGCATTTCAAGACTTCAGACATTTCTCAGAGGAACTATTTGGCTACTAGGTAGCCAGAATAGTAGACAAAGTACAAAATGTAAGTGAAAAATTTGCAGAGAAAAGTACTGTAGGTGTGCACCTTGCAAATCAAAAGGAAGGCTCTTGAGTCTTACTGTAGTTAGAGAGCAGATTTCCTGAAACTAATGAAGTGGTTGTGCTATTAGCAATGCAGATTCTCTTGGAATAGCTAATTTAATTCCACATCTGTTGAACGCACATCAAGCTAATCCAACTGAAGGATGTTTTGGATACAGTGGTGGCAATGCCTGTGGGTTGTTGCAGTTGTGACAAATTAAAGATTTACACTGAGATGGAAGTTCTGAGTTCTGTAAGTAAGGCTGCAGATTGTGGACAGAGGATGCACACTGACTGGAGAGCTGAGCTTTTTCAGTGCAACCTCTGATTTGTTACCCTTTCTTCTTTTAGCCTGGTTTCCTTGAGGAATTAAGGCCTTTTTGTTTGTTTTTGTCTATGAACATCTGTCGTTCTCTCTGCTTCTGTCGGGTGTTAATCTTCCTTGTACATTCAGAATCTGTGGGGCAACGACCATCAAATGTGAAAGGTTCTGAAGGAGCCTGGAGTCCTGTGAGCTTTTGGAAAGCAGCAGGGACAGGCAACAATCAGGAAACAAACCCTGATGGCACTGTACCTGAGGACTAAGCAGTAAGATCCAAACTCCAGGCAGGAACTTAGAATATGCTCCAAACGCTAAGCAGGAACTTAGAATAAACTCCAAACAGGATTAGACAGCAGAGAATCCAGAGGGATGCTCAGATCTTGAGAGAGATCAATTTTTGGCTGAGCTTTGTTGGCTCTGCTGACGCCCCAATTGCCTGTTAACTCTGGTGCTCCAATCTTCTGAGTTCAGCCAGGGCTTTGCATCACTGGGCAGCTGCAGGGTAGAATTCTATCCCTTTCTTTCTCTTCTCACCTCCCAGGCTTTTCTGTTTATGTTTTTCCTCCCTTAAAGAAGCTGCCCAGGTGTGTTTCTCTCCTTCACTCCTTATGCTCTTGAGCTTTGGCAATGAGGTCCTCTATTGATGCGTGGAGGATGTGAAAAGGAAAAGGGAAGCCCAAATGCCCAAAGACACAGTCATGGACTTCACTGGGACATGAAGCTGCCTGTGTGGAACTGCGGTCATTTCAGGGGAAATTGTCTTCTAAACAATTACCCAAGTTTGGGTCAGTACCAAGCAATTCACATGGTAAATCTCTTTGAGTTTTCACCTTAGTATATTTAGCCAGCTTAATGTTTAAACAATGCTTTTATTAAGTAAAAAAAAATTCTCGTCTGTTCATGCAATTGTACAGCCTGTGCTATCTGAATGCATGGCTCTAGGTGTCAGCAGGAATTCTCTCATGAGGGCTTGGTCCATGGAATTGTGGACTGACCTTGGGAGAGAATCTGGGAGTTCCCAAGGATTGCCACAACTCTTCTCACAAAATACTTTCACACAGTAGTTTTCTATCACAGCTCTGCAATGAAACCCTTTACTTGCTCAGTTTGCTTGGGTGAAATTCTCTCCTCCCATGGAAATACACTTTCTAGCAGATGCCTTAGCATGTGTGGCTGTTCTGCTCTCTTGGGTCAGAGGAATTCCCAAATTTCATTTGTCCATGCAAAATCACAACCTGAATGCAATGCATTAAAATACAGACAGTAAATAGAGCAAGACTCCATTCCTGAGCACATGGGGGTAAGGTCTGTGTTAGTATTCACTGTGTTTGTCTCAAAAGACTCTCTTCTGAAGCACATGTTAAACCTCAGTTTCCTTATCTGAGTGGCAGCTTTCCCTGACTGATGCCACCTGCATCACAACACAACTCTGGATTTGATACTCACAGTGCTTTCCCTCTGGACTGATGGCAAAGTGCTCTGAGAATGTCTCCTGACCTGCTGCAGAGCTGCAGCTCACACAGCTGGCTCTGAGAACCCAGAAATGCAGATCCCACGCTGGTGAAGGACGAGCTGGTCCTGGGGATGGTGCCACTGCAGCACCTCCTGGGCAGGGGTTGGTTGCTGCTTTGTGGTGCTTTGCCCCACAAACACAGTGCCACGTTGACAGGCCCACAGTGCATCCCAGCTGTGCCACTTTCTGGTTTTGTTATCACTCAAACCCTGGTGTGCTTGGGAGGATTGATCTTCTCAACATTCTTTTCCAGTCTTTCTGTGGCTTCGTTGACCTTGTTTTTATGTTAGTGGGGTTATTGATGGGAGTAGCCAATGAAATGGGTAGTGAACATGGGAAGCATTTTCAGAATGAGTTATTAAACTCCTGCCAGAGCTTGCATTTATTATAATTATCACAAAACTGTTATGTGGCCCCATAAACTTGCATGGTGATTTATAAACTTAGGCTGAAATTTTGCTAATGCATATGTGTGATATTTTTGTTTTACTTATATGAAGTTATACCTATGTTTGTTATAGATGGGGCCAGTCCCTTATGCCAAAATATTCAGAAGGTGTTTATTTAAACTGGAGTTGTGGCTCTGGGAATAAAACTCAAAGTAGCTTGCTTACACTTGTAAAGTCTCAGTGAAGTTCACTTGCAAAACCAGTATTGCTCTAATCCTGCAGGGTTCTGAATCCTTTTCATGCCTTTTAATGCCATTGGGAAAACCAGACAGTTGTCATCCTGCACAGTGGATTTTAGAGCAAGAAATACAAAATTGGGCTTACAGGAAACTGCTTTCCTGTTTTCATAGCATGTTAGCTGGGAGCAATAGCAACAGAAGGTCTTTACCTTGTAGTGGCAGATGGTTGGATGATGATATGTGTTTCTGTATTGTTTAAAATTCTTGCAGCTTTTCCAGCTTCTGGAGTTCATCTAGAACAGCTCTGAGTAGCCTAATTTGAGTAGATTTTAGATCTTGATTAAGTTTGATTTACAGTTTTATTTTGTCATTAAATTAGATTTGACATTCTTCGCTTAAATCCTTGAGTCTGCAGATCTGTTTGCTCCAGGTCAGGACCTGTGCTGGAGGTGGAAGAGGCTGAGTGACTGTGACTATCAGGTGTCCAAGCTGCCTGTGCCCAGCTGAGAGCCTGAATGCCGTGGGGAAGTTGGGCTAACAGGGAGGGAGTGCCTCCTCAGCTGCTGCCCTCCCTCCTGGAAGCTCAACAGGGTTGGTTTGGGCAAGTGCAGCAGCTTTGCAGTTTATTAAAGCTTGAGGAACACAGTAAGTTGCCTAGAACAGTTTTGACCACACCATGTCAAAATAATTTGTGTCTTCTGAGAAGGGTATGGTTTTATCCAACTTATTTTTCAAACTCCACTTGGAAAGAGTGTTTATATTTATGAGACGCTCTGCTTAAATCATACAAAGGGAATTTTCAGGAAAATAGCTACATAAATCTGAGGAAATGCAAAACTAACAGACATATGAAGGATTTGTATTTAGAAAAGGATCTCCCAGTGGGTTGTTCTCAGCAGAAAATGAAAAGGTCTTTCTGCATTCGCTGAACTATTAGTGTATTTTTTGCTGATATCAGCAGTTGTACAGGTACGACCACTGTCACAGTCCCAGATCGCAGTGCTGCAAATTAGCAAGGTTTTAACTTTGCTCCAAATATCAAGCTAGCTCATTTTCATTAGGGAAAGGGAGGGGGGAGGGGAATGGGACAAAGTACCTACTGGCAAAGCACATTATAATTGTTTAAGCAGGCCTCACAAGTCATGCATTTCAATTATTTGTTCAAAGCTGTCTGCAATTAAGAGTTGCAAACAAGGTTTTTGAATGCAAAGGCCGACAATTAAAATGTTTCATGAGTGCCTTAGAGAGAGAAGTTCTGAATTAGCACTTTGAATACGCAAGACCTCTTGTTTCCTAATCTCCTTTCCCTTTTACTCTTTGGAAGAGAGAGATGTATATTTTTCCCAGATTTTTTTTCTTTAAGCCTGGCTGATCCTGGGGAAGGTTGAATCATCCTGGTCTTTGACTTGTACATTTGAATGTCTTCGCTCCTTGAGAGATCATCCTTGGCGACTCATAATGGTCCAGGTGCAAAAAAACACTTTGCCCAGGTCAAGCTTGTTCTCGAAGGGGGGTCGTAAATCACTTTAAGCATCTCTCCCTCTTGCTCAAACCCCCAGCACCCCCAGCCCGGCCCCCAAATCTTCTTCCTTCCCCTTTGAAGAGGCAGAGCGGTTTTAGCGGTGATTTGCGGCTCCGTGCTGGGTAAGGCGGTGCGGGAGCAGAGCTGGGCTGGGCCGTCCCCGGGACTTTGTGGATGTCGCTGGGGATCAGCTCACACCTCCCCCGGGGCAAGGACGGACTTCCTTACCCATGCAAAACACACTTAACTTCACCTCTGTGATTCCCGACTCCTTTCAAGAGAACAGCCCTGGGTTTTTCCTTGCTAGTGCCATTTGAATGCTCGTTGTTTGCATTTAGAACTTGAAGTTTGGGAGTTTATAAGTCTTCCTTCCCCCCGTTCCTCCCCGCTTTATATGCTCAGAAGTCCACCACTTGAAAGCGTTTGACAGTCCCCTTCCCCTCCTCCTGCAGGGTCTGTCACGGAATCGTTTCTAATGGTCATCGTCTCGATGCAAAGAAGTGCGAACTGCTGCATAGTGTCGGTCCCGGTCTGGTTTGCGCAGGTGAAGGTGAGAACCTGCGTGGGTTTAAAAGAAAACCCAACTGTGTCCTGAGCTGCAAAGGGGAGCGTCAGGGTAACTATTGACCGTCAGAAAAGCAAAGATCGCACGGCTTGTGGCGTGACACACAAATTCAGCTGTCACTGAACTTCGCGGGGATTTGATTACTATCTAATAACCCAGTTTTTGTGGCCGTGCAGTCTGGGTTCTGCTCTGCGGGAGTGGGAACCGAGGGTGCATAACAAGGTAGTTTGATACGGCGGAGCGTTGGAGGTTCTTGTGCTGGGCAGGGTTCGGGGATGGAGGAAGAGGAAGGAGGAGGAAGGGAGTAGAAGGGAGGAGGGAGGAGGAGGAAGGAGGAGGAGAAAGGAGGAAGAGGAGAAGGAGGGCTCGGGGGCTGCCCAGGGATGCTGCTGGCACGGCTGCCTCCGCCGGGGCTCAGCTCGGGCTGTCCCTCGGTCCTGCTGCACCAGCGCCGGCTCAGGGGGGAGCTGGCCCTTCAAGAAAGAGCAGTGTGAGACACACTGTGAGTTGGAACAGTAAACGTTCCTTGCCCTGAGGATGTGACTGTGTTCGTGGGCTTTGCTGGGTGGTTTTCTTTTGTTTCTTTTCTCTCTCTCTTTTTTTTTTTTTTTTT
>VXAU01000929.1:149941-185568 GCA_013399695.1 Formicarius rufipectus | reverse complement strand
TTTGAATGTGGCATATTCCCCCCAGTTAATTAGAAATCAGAAATCAGAAATTCCTAGATTAATGAATCAAGATTTCTTGCTGGAAATTAAGGAGGCAAGTCACTATGTCTAGCTAAGACAGGTTATTGTGCAAATTCTAAAAATTCTTGGGTACTGCTGAGAACAGCAGTGATTTCCTCCTGAATTGTGTATGTTTAAGGACAGAAAGAAGTCATGGAGGGAAAACAAAGTTAGCTATTATTTGTGATGGAGGGAATTAATTTATTTTTTGCTGCAATATTTGTTGATGCTGTACTCAACATCATTCTCAGCTACCCAGCACTGTTTGTTTTCTCTAATGCCAGAGGGTTTTGGCTAACCTGAAGTACAACTGCTTTTTCTTTATTTAGTAAAATATAAAGGGGGAAATCTGTGAGTTTCAAGAGAGTAATCACAGACACACAGGCTGGTGATGAGCTGTGACTGCCATACCAGGTCCTTTGTGCACACTTCTCAAATTCTCTTTGTTCACTAGCACCATCAAACATTAGTGGTAACTTTGAACCCTTAAAGACAGTATTTTGTCTTGGACAACGATGCCACTGTGGCAAGCAGGAGATTCCCAGGAGCTGGCCTAGTGCCTCTCCCTGAGGTCCACTATCTGTTCTGGTGGGGTAGAGTACCACCAGTTGAACACAACCTTTATTAGAGTTTCAAACAAAGGTGGTAACACTTTCCCTTTGACATGTCAGAAGCAGCTACAGAAATGAAGGGACTAGGCAAAAAATTTAAATCTGCATATCAAGTATAACTTTCATTGGCCTCAAAGTCACTTGGACATTGTCTCTCCTGTGCTTCTGGTGCCAGGAAGAAAGTTTGTCCACGAATGAAGACAGCACAAGCTCCTTTGACTACCCAGCTTGCTTTGGCTGGGGCAGAGTTAATTTTCTGCCCCGTGGCTGGTGTGGGGGGGTGTCTGGGTTTGTGCTGAACCTGGTGATGCTCACAGAGATGTTTCTGTTCTTGCTGGGCTTGCCCAGAGCCAAGGCCTGTCCTGTGCCACGCCGGGGAGGGGGCTGGGGGTGCCTGGGAGGGTGGGGGAGGCACAGCCAGGACAGGTGACCGCAGCTGACCACGGGGATGTTCCACACCACGTGGCACCGTGGTCGGTGTGTGGGGTGGGGGAAGGAGGGGGACGTTTGGAGAGGTGGTGTTTGCCTTCCCACGTCACCATCACACGTGGGGGGCTCTGCTCTCCGGGAGAGGCTGAACACCCCCTGCCCCTGGGAAGCAGGGAATTCATTCCTTGTTTGCTTTGCTCTCCCTGCTGAACTGCCTTGATCTCAGCCCGTGAGTTTTCTGGCTTTTACCCTCCTGGTGGTCTCCCTGGTCCTGCTGTGGGGAGTGCAGGAGGGTCTGCTGCTGCCTGGCTGGGTTGGGTTGAACCACAATGCCCGGCCAATGGATTGTAGAAAGGACACCAGGACACCAGCTAATTTTGCCACAGATGTTTTAATAACTTCAACTAAAATGACCAACTTATACCATGGACAATACTAGGGTTAAGGGCTGGTTTCCAGACCATGGAGCTCAGCAAATGCTGCTTGTACTGAACTTGTCACCCAGCTCTTCAGTGAGGATCCATCGATAATCTCATCACACATAATATTTTTTCTAGGCATTTTCATCTGCCAGGGCTACAAAAGCTAATGGGCTAAATTTTTTCAGTGCAGAGAACTGAAATGGGTGCTCCTCCTCCAGCCTCATCACAGAGCAGTCTGAATCTTCAATCAGAAGACAGTTCTGCATGAACCTAGAATAAACCCCACTATTAGTGAATTAATGGCCCTCAGCAGGAGAGTACGAGCAGTTCAGTGCCTGGGTGGGAGCAGTTTGCATTCTGTGGGCTGGCAGTACCCAGTGAATGCCCCTCTCTGAGCTGTGTTTCCCCTGCCCCAGGTCCCTGCTGGAAGCTCCACAGCTGTGCCACATAGAAGCCGTCGGGCTGCCTCCTCACACCTTTCCAGAGCAATGCCACGTTCACTTCCAGCACATTAATTAGCAGTAATTCTGGTCAGATCCATGATCACACTCAGCTCTTTAGATCTTCATAACACTGGGCAAACATTAGCTAATTAATCTCCCTGGAAGAGGCGGAAGGGTGGGTGGGAGCTTTAACTGTTGGCAAGGGAGTGTTCCTGAGGTGCTGCTCCGGGTCAGCAGCCCCTGACCCAGCCCTGCCTGGCTGACCAGGCTCTCTGGTGCTGTCCAGGACAGTTCATCACCTGGGACAGCTGCCTGCTTTCCCTCCCACCCTTCCCTTGCTCCAGTAAAATGGGATTATTCGGGTATTGTTTTCAAATGTCTGGGGCTGTGAATTGCCAGTGTGACAAGAATGACTGTCCCAGCATTGGTAGGCTTTTGTTTGAAAGGCAGTGAGTATAAATGTGGCCTTTTTTGGGGTGCAATGTTCCCCTGGAGGCCCTGATCCCCCACCTTCAGGAAGGAGTTCAGCCCCACTTGGGAGCACCAATGCAAACACTTGTACTGCTCATCCAGCTGAGCAGGAAGGGTGACACAGAGAGCCCCAGAGCCTTCCCAGCTGCGGACACACACACATCAGCTAAACCTCTGCAGGGCTTTCATTCTGTTTTTCTCCTGGATGCAAAGCACCGACTCTTTGGGGCTTTGTGTGGTTTCTTCATTGGTTTTGCTTTACATGTCATCGCATCCATGGGAGAGCACCACTCTTAGGTGAGCACTGATGGGTTATTGAAAGAGCTTTCAAAGCTTTGGTGGTGCTGTGAGTTTTTGCACTTGAGTGAGTAAGGCTTTCCTCACCTTGTGAAAGGGAAGTAGCACATTCAGTGGTGAACTCTGCAAATAACAGGGCCAAATGCCGAGGAGCAGCTGCACCTTTAGGTCCTGTGAGCAGACCTAGAGGAGAAAACCATGAAAGTCTCACTTATCTGTTTATCTGGCTTGCAGCACTCTGATGCCTTCTGCCACCTTTACTGATAATGGTCCCTTTGAAGTTGAGTACAAGTGTGAATTTATGGTTTTGTAAAGACTGGATTCCAGAACAGGTCATAAATTACCTTGTTAGACAAAGGCTTCTGGGGAAACAATATTGCCTTACAATCCCTCACTGTGTCATTATTCTGATGCATTTCTAGCATGGCAAATAATTGACCAGAATGATATGCTGGCCAGTTCTCAGTCAAGCTTTGAAACTGTTTGTGTAAACTCTTCAAGCAAAAAGAGCAAATTAAAGCTATAGTAAATCCTCATCCTTACTCTTAAGGTAAGTCTTGAGTCCAAGCCACTGTTAATATTCTGAAGCCATAGAAAATGAGGATTTATTTGGTCGAAGCAAAATTTATTTGCTGCTGTTTTTTCATAAAAATAGAAGCACTTTGAAATGCCTAATGCCTATTTTGCGTCTTCTCAGGATGTGAGAATAAAGAGCAAAATGATGCAGGGGAGGAAGTGAATACATATCTCAGCTGTGCATGAATGGGCCACATGCTGAGGGTTACCTGTTTTAGGGGGAGCAGCCCTGAGCTGCTCCTCAGTGAGGCTCCAGGCCAGGTAAGAAGGGCTGGCACAGCAAGGGGTCTGAGCTCAGCACTGACAGCTGTCCTGGGTGCTCCTCTGCTTTACTGGGCTGGGGCAGAAGGGCAGTGTGCATCCAGACTGTATGGCAGGTGGGGTGTGTCTTCATCAAGGAGGGATGCCTGAAATACTTGATAGTGTGTATTTGCATGTCATAGTGAAGCGTCTCTAACAATAACAACAAAACCCTAAACCCAAGTGTTTCCCTGGGACATAGTGATCTCTTGGTGGAGGGAGACAGAAACCCAGGAGCACCATCAGGCTGCCCGTGGGATTGGTACCACAGCTGCCTCATTCCCCCTCTGGTGTGTGAGTCAGCTTTCTCAGGAAGACCTCCTCCACTAGGATTTATTGCTTTCAAAAGTTGCCAGGTGTACAATAATTTTTAAGGTCCCCTTTAGATATGTAATTATGGTTTTACCATCTAAAACAAGATCAAACAAAAAAACCCACCAAAATCCACCCCCTGTTTGTGTCACTAAAGAGTTCCAGAATTCCAGAGCAGACAGGGACCCTTTTGAACATTTGAGTTTCATCCTTGTTGTCCCTCGTGATCTGAACTTCCCAGGGCAGTTGTGGTTCTACGTTGAGTTGTTTGTCAAACATATTTAGATGCTCTTGTCTGCAGCACAGCACAAAGTGATTCCTTCAAGAGTAAATTTAACCGCCTCATTTCCTAGTCGTAGTATTTTTATTTTTTTTGTTATATATGTTTAGTTTATATTCATTTATGTATACCTATTTGTAAATATTTGCAGTTAGATACTGAAAGAAAAGGATTAAATTTTGTTCCTGTCTTAGGCCAAGGCGAAATTTGGGACCATCTTGCAATTCAGGTGGGGTTTGGAGCTGGCCTTGTTTTCTGCAGGGCACACTGGCCTCACAGTGCAGGGAGCAGAGTGGGCACCTGTGTTTGGGGAGCACTGAAGAGTCTGTGGGAGGGTTCACTGCTGTGTTTGGGGAGCACTGAAGAGTCTGTGGGAGGGTTCACCGCTGCTGTGTCACCCAGGTTTGCTCTGGTCCCCCACTTCCTCGACTCTGCAGTGCTGACAGGGTTCTCCTGTCATCTGTCCCAGAAAAAAGTGGGGAAAAAAAAGAAAAAAAGATAAATTGCTGGAAATGATATAAAATAATAAATAAAACACATGCTCAGTTTTGCTGTGGCATTTTTCCCTCCCAGCTCCCAGCTGCCTTCTCCCAGCCCACTGGAGATGGTGTCCACGCCAGACCAAGGGCTGTCTCCAGTGCTGACTGCCAGCTCTGAGACTGCTGGTAACTGAGAAGTACCTGAGCTTTGTCTGGACAACTCTTCTTCCTGAGGGGCTGCAGAGGAACTGTGGTGTGAAAGGGACAGCAAATACACAAATAGTCGCTGATACAGATGTCTCAGGATGTGTGAAAACACCACGTACGTATGTTCCAAAAAATTCCTATTGAGTTATATTCTCTCACTGGATAAATAGGTGGCTCCTCCAGCACAAAAAGCTTTCAAAGTCTTTCTGAGGCATTGGGTTGGATTGCTCCTGTGTGCCAGCAGTTTTTGATGTCCCAGAATAAGGTATGTCTTGATGTACGCCGCACAGTAAGAAATTTGAAAATAATAGATGACATCAATTCCCTTTGACAGTTTGGTTTCTGTCCACTCCATACAGATTCTGACAGATAATTAGCAGGGCAGAGACAGTACATTTGAGGAGCAAAGGATCTTATAACCTGTGGACAGCTAGTTTGCCATAAAAGGCAGAATACGCCGTTAAAAGAAACTGCAAAAAGTTAGATTGCTGGAACTTTGACACTTGTGAAAAGAGATCACAGAAAAAGGTTGAATTGGCTGTAAGGCAGGACCTAACAAATGGTAATGCAGTTGTGCAGTGTGTGGGCTGCAGTGGTAACCCTGTTACTATAGCTAAGAAAAGCCATCCTATTGAGGAGCAGCACAGGAGACTGTTGACATTGGAACAATGAGAACAGGGTAACACAACTGAAATGCAAAGATACCAGCAAAGCTCAGTAAACCTCTTATTGAAGTGTTTCCTTCAGCCAAGCTCAGCAGAGCCTTAAATGCTGGATCTGCAAAATATTTGCTGTTAGTTTTGATCTTGAATGCATTTTCTTAATTGTATTTTCTTATTTGCCTGACACTAATATCAGTGGTGCACAAAATACAAACGAGCTGATTCACAATCCTGAGACAACACAACTTCTGCCTTTAGAGTCTGTATGTGGGAGATGCAGGTGTGGGACCATTGCTGAGTAGTAACAGGTGACTGGAATGCAGCTGCTGTGTCCCCAAGAGCCACCAGCAGTCCCGTCAGCTCTGCAAGGCCTTCTCCCAATGGGACAGTGTTGTGAGTGGGAGAGGTTTTATTTTCCTTTGTGCTTCTCCCGTCTTCAAAGGAAGGCAAACATCCACAAAGCAGGCTGTCCTCTAAGTGTCATTAGTCTCGTAAATGTAGCAGGTCTTAGTTTGTGTTACGTGGGGTGGAAAGTGCTGACATATTTTCAGTGAAAGACTTCTGGTCATAACCTATGTCTTCTGACATGGCCTTAAAAATAAAATGCAGCTGTGCCACAAATTTTGCAAATGACTGATAGAAAAGTGTGATTTTTAAAAAATTTTGTATACATATTATTTTTATTTTGTGACTTATTTCCTCAGTGCCTTGAAACAGACATCTTTCAAAGTAGATAAACATGGATTCCCTTAATCATCAATTTGATTTTTTTAATCTGATGTATTATAGCCATTATTTAAAAGCTAAACAAAATTGATGATTGGTGCTTCCACTCTGTGGTGCTGCAAGTCCAAAGAACTGTTACACAAACACAGACAGAGCAATTGCAGGAAGAAAGGAAAGAGCAAAATTACTGAGCCAGGTTCCGCCAGGCAATGCCAGAGCCTGTGCAGCTCTGTAACTGTTGATCAGTTAGAGCAGAGGAGAATCAGATCTCTGAGCAGACACTGCTCAATTCAGCCCCAGCCCCAGACAGGCCCATCTAGAAAATGCCCCAGTAGCTGTGACACCTCAAGGGGACGGAGCCAGGCTTGTCTGATGTTCAGAAGGCATTTTAAAGGGTTCATCAAAGGAGCTGTACAGCCCTTCTGTGTTGTGTGAGTGGCAATGAATAGTTAAGGATTTTACTGTAAAATTATTGTTCTTCAAATTTACTGAGTGTTAATGACAGGCTTAATTTTTTTCCAAGTGCTGCCGTGATGTTTGAGCTTGCAAATCACTGCAGGTATCAAGAAGGTAAAACTGAGGTCAACTCAAGTGTTATTGCTGTTTGACAATATTTTTGCTAGAAAGTTAGGGAACTTCTAGTATGGCATCCAGACTTTTGTGTGATGAATGTCAGTAATAATGAAGCTGAACAGCCAAAGCCATGTAGCCTTGTCAATACATGCCAGACACATATCGTTTGTTTTATTACAGATACAGGCTTTGATCTTTCTTATGTTTGAAGACTTGATTAGGCCCATCTTGTTAAAGACATAGCACTTAAAGACATAGCACATGAAAGCTGGGAACTGGTTCCTTTAATAGCAAAGCTCTTGAGAAAGAGCTCCTCAAATTAAAGCGTACAAAACGCTTCCTAAGGGCTTTGTAAACCTTCCCACACTCAGTGTGAAATGTATTTGCAGACGTTGCTGTGCCAGAGTGGTGTTTTTCACCAGTCTCTTGGTGGTGTTCTGAATTCTGGGTTTGGCTTTTGAGGAGCTGTTTTCAGAGCTGACCTACTCAGACTGTCTGTGCGCCGAGGTGACCGTGTGTGCCCCGTGCCCAGGCAGGGGGAGGACACAGTGGACCGGACCACGAGCATTAACAGCTGCTCTGACAAATATCGTTGTGCACCCTTGTCCCTTAAGCCTCTGGTAGAGGGTATGACTCAAATTCCAAACCTTTTGGCTCTTGGGTTATGTGGGAGGGGATGTAGCTCCTGGTGTTCCTCCTTGGAGTGTGTTCCATCACTGGCAAAGCACGGGCAAGGTTTGGTTGGTGAGTTCTGCACTGCAGGCCATGGGGAAATGTAGCATGAAGCTGTTCCCACCTATTCCATTGATTGACTGTGACCTGCATTTCCTTTTATTTTCATGTGGGCCCTTCCAGTATGAGACAGAAACAAATTTTTGCACAGAATAAGAAATAATGATTAGCTTGAAAATATAATTTCTGTATGAACAAAAGAAGGGCTTTATTACCACACTTTTGTATTGTTACTTTTCTTGTTGCTTGGTTACCAGGTCATACAGAAACTACATTCTGAGGAGAATGTACATTAATTACCAGCTATTCCTAAATCAGCAATTAAAATCTCACCTCCAGTTTTTCTATAGCTTTTACATTCTGGAAGTAGCAGCAGAAATAAGGAAAATATTTTATTTGTGCTCCCCACCCTGCCACAACAGTGGGCTTAAGGTAATGGTCAACCTTGCCCAAAGCAGTTCTTACAGTACTCTTGGATAAACATTTTCCAGCAGCTGCTTGTGAAATGCGGGTTTAGAATGGCTTTGTGTGGAAGTCGCCGAGAGCCTTCCTGCCTCATTTGTTCTCAAAGTCACATTTCAGTGTGTGCTGTGGTGGTGGCAATCACTGTAGAATTAGATGAAGTCTTTATCTCAGTCATGATCACTAATAACATCTTTTTCACCCCAGCGATAGTTTTGTGTTCCTGCTGCACCCGTTATCACTTGCTTCTGGCAAGTGACCCTCAGCTTGGCTGAGACACTCAGACGAGCTCCTGCTCTATTAAAGCAACCCAATTATGCAGAGCCCAGCTCAGTGCATTGACCCTGGTGGGTGGTGGCAGCTCCTGTGCAGGAGGATCAGCTCTTGGGGCAGCTCTTGGGGCAGAGCCCTGTCCCACCACGGAGCTGCTCCCCGCTTGCCCCCCTGCTTCGTCCTGCTCCCTGCAGGCTGCTCTGCTCTGCTGCTGCAGCTTTGGTCCCTGGGGGCTTGCTCTGAATAATAGGGTAACATTTAATTAGATTATGTTGTATATTTGGCTGTGTATTAATGTATGACGCTGTGGAGATTTATTTATGTTAATAATGGAGTGTGCGCTGTCCACTAGCTTGGAGAGAGGAAAGCTTTAATTGGAAAGCCTCGGATTTGATTACTGAGATTCAGGTTATACTCTTAATCCTATATCTGTTAATCCTGCTTCTTGAATTATTGGCTGCTCACATCCGTGGGAGTAAGAGCAAGCATTTAATTACCCCCAGATCACACAAGGATGTTCTGAAACAGTTGTTACTGTTTGTTGGACACATTGCTAATTATTGTTTTTATGGAGTTCACTTGCAGTTCTGAAAGAAAGTTCAGTAGAAAACTGTTTCAAGTAAAAACAGTATTTCAATTTGCAACTTTCATGATTATTTTTAATTATCCTAGAACACAAATGTGAAAAATTTGAAATGAGAAGTTTCTGTATAAAGGCAAGGAAACAAAAGGCAGCATACTAGGAATGGTTTTTTTGGTGTTGTTTTTTTTATTTTTTTAATGTGAAGAAAATATTGAACTTCAACCTGTATTTTATTTTAAAATATTTTTCTCTAGACATACCTTTTCCCAAGCTTAACATAACTGTATGAAATGTTTTTGGCCTACCAAAATAATAGACTTGTTAATATTTTTTTTTATTTTATTTTTTTTTAAATCCACCCCAACAAACAGTGTTTGGTGAAAACAATTGCCAGATGTTTCTGGCTTGTGGCACAATGCTGTGGGTTCACACAGGAGGCCTGGAAATACACTGTTATCAGATGGATAACTATCCCTAGGTGGATAATCTCTAATATGTTACAAGTGTAAAAGTCAAACTGTTAATGACCCACATGCATATTGTGATGGAGGGAGTTTGGAGGAGCATGAGATGGCACACACCACCTGCACCTGACTGTTCTCTGTGCCTTGTGAAATCCAAAGTGGCTGAAGCACCTCTGTAAAGAGAAGGTAAATGAGGAGAAGAAATAAACAAGAAGGAATATTAAAATTATCTTTTGATTTAAAATTGCTGAGTCACTGCTCAATAAAACTATTTGAAGTATCCACTGACAAAAACCTAAAGGATTTAACATTTACTGGGAGTTTTGTTTTCTTGGAAGTGAAAGAAATCCTCTTGAAAATTTTGTGGTTATCAAAATTTAATTTAGAGCAATTTGTCATTAGCTAAATATTCATTAAAGCTTCAGAGAACATCCCTGTGTACATTCAGTTAGTCTGCACTTGCCTTGGCTCTCTGGGGGTTCCTCTGCATTCCTTGATTGGGGTGGTGGGATTTGCTTGTAGGATTCTTCACTGATGATGTCGACTCTTTGTGAAAGTCTCTCAGATGTTGTAGTTTTAACGTTCTTAAGGGTCTATTTTCTCTGGCCTTGGGGGTGGGGGGATTAGTTTTCCATGGACTTTCAGAGTGGGCATTTGCAGCATCTGATGTACCCACGTTGCTTCTGAACCTTTGTGTTAGACAAGGACAGGTTTGCTGAGAGCCTTTAGTTGTGGTTTTGCTCTGGAGATAATTTGTTTACCAAGGACACAACGACATGATGGAAAATAACTATATATTCTGGTAGGTGGCATTTTGCTGTGGCAATTCTGTGGTTTGTGGGGAATTTCTATTTTCCCTTTAGTACCAGCAGTGAGGGATGTAGTAAAACGGAAAGCTAAGGAAGGAAGCTTAATGTAAACTGTGTGTTTGAATAAACGTTTGCCCACAGGAGCACAAATATTTCTTACTTTTTTAATCTTTTTTTTTATATATATATATATTAAGAATACAGAGTCTTCTTGCATCATTAGTTTTATATCTATTTACAAATAATAAAAATGTTCGGTTAGAAAAGGTTTGTGATAATGAATTTTGAATACCATGTTAGTCTTTCTAATAAACAGGAATATGAAAGCTCTTGAAGTAAGACACTGCAATAAGTGCATAATTACAGTGGAGGGGTTGCCCTCCCAAGCACCCTCCAGCCTAGGTAGGACCCAGATTCCAGAACCTGGCTGGCTGTTCCTTTGCTAAAGGCATGCAAAGTATTAGGTATGTCATTTCATCACTTTGGATTGCTAGCCTAGGGTTGTTTAAAAGCAGGTGCTAAGAATAGGTGCATCAGTTAAATGCTCTGTGATGAGGGTGATTTATGATGGGAGGTTTAAGGAAAAAAAGAAAATTATCTCAAGTCCTACGAGCAAAGAGTGGCTGTAATTAAGCACACATTGAACACCAGCATTAGAGACTCTCCAGCCACTGATTTTTTGTTTGCTGTCTTCTACTGATCCTGTTCTGCACTGGCTAGCTGTATTAAATCCACACGAAGGGGCATATTCTATGTTCCTACCTAGTTTTTTATAATGATCAAACTGGAATGACCTTTAAAAAGCCAGATAATATTTTATTTACCTTTTTTCTCCCATTTACTGCTAAATGTTAATGAAGGTAAGGGATTCAAATCCTTGCAAATAAAACATTTTAATTGACTTAAGTGTAACCATAACAGTAAATTGGCTACTTTATGTGGAAAAGCTTTTCAGTATTGTTGAAACACACTCATACAGGCCTTTAATCTGTCCACAGACTCTGAAATTAGTAGCAAACAGTCTCTTTGTTACCAGTGACAGAGGGTTGACAATGTTCTGAGGATGGATTTCCCCAAGACTGGTTGGTGTGATCAAGTGCTGGTCAAGTGTTCCCTGGAGATGCCTCCACTGAAGGCCTTGCTGCTTCCCTCCCCAGTGTTAACCAGCTGCAGGCAGTCCTAAGAACAGCCACAGTGCCCAGAGTTTCTGCTCCAGCTTTTCAGGTCACCTGTTCTTGCACACCTGGCTGAGGTATCCTCTCTAGTCTATGTTGCTGAGTTTGGCCTGGGTGTTTCAGCTCATCTGAACTCAATAGCATCAGTGCTTTAAGGGAAAAGAAGCACTTTATTGCTGAATTCCTGTTAAATGGAAACAGATCAAAACTCTCATTGTCTTCCCAGGAAACTTCCTCCAAGCAGCTGGGGTGCTGAAGTTCCCATCCCTCTGGGTGGGTGCAGGGATGCTCCTTCCAGCTGCAGCAACCCCCCTGCCCCGTGTGTTAAGAGGATGGAGGGGAATGGGTGGAGGAGTTACGGGGTTTGATCTTGCCTTCTAACCCAGAAGAACTCCCTTTTCTGGGAACCACCTCTGCTCTGAGCTGTCTGCAGCCTTGGCCTCGTGTGCTCAGAACCCAAGAGGAAAGGAGCACTGAGGGGCTGTGTGGGTGGCAGTGCAGGAGCACTGGAGCCACAGCCCGAGCAGCAGCTGCCCTTTCTCCACGGACCTTTCCTGGGGAACGAGTTTGGTGAGACTCACATTGGCTCCATGAGTCGTGGGGATGCTGGGGCTGTGTCAGATATATTCTGTGTTAGAAAGAACAAGCTGCTTGGAACAAGTCTCTGGAGACATTTGTAGAGGAATATTCCTCACTCTTTTCTCCTGTTCTCACTGGGAGGAGGATGGTGCTTCAGAATTGGTGTTGCTGAGACTGACCTGGATAAGGCAGTGCAGTTTCACACTCAAACAGCACCTGTAGGGATTGCTGCTTGGTTATTGAATCCAGGACCAGTCTGTCACTGTGTGGGTGCAGCCAGGACTGTGTGTTCTAAACCCTGGGTGTCATTTCGCATGAACTGCTCCCCATGGCCCATTGGCAGCAGCTGCCCAGGGCACACCCCACCCCTCAGGGTACAGGGGGGTGTTTGGGAAATCCTGTGAAATCGGGTAGTTTTCCTGTCTTCACACCCATGATTCATGTGAGATAACTCCCCTCTGGGGAGCCATTAACACCTTCACACCCACCTGAGGGGTCATGTCTGCTAATTGGCCATCAGGGATGCCAAAAATATGCCAGAGTAAATCACCCATTGTGAAACTCCCCACTCTGAGGAAGCGACTGGACATTCCCATCTGAGCCCAAGAAGAGATAATCTTGGAGTTTTGGGACTGGGCCACCACTGGTGGGATCCAGAGGAGGACCAGAGCCTCTACAGGACTGCAACTGCCACTCTCTGACCAGACTGATCATCATCCTCACCACCGGGTTTCTTCTTTCTTTTTACTCTGCACTCAGGGGGCCCACGTGGTGCTCAGCACAGGGGCTGGTGAGCTCCATTCTGCTCGTGCCCTGCTGTACCGGGCTGGGCATCTATTTTTGTGGGTCAAAGGGATTTTCCTTCTGTATCAGTGTATTTATTGTGATCTTTTAATTAAATTGTAATTCTGACTTGCAATCCCATTCTGAGTTGGGTTCATTTCTCCTGTCAGTTTACCTTTAAACCAGCACAGTTATACACTTCCCTACACATAGGTGTTCAGAGAGGCAACATCCTGACTCCAGAAATAAAAGACCAAGTAAATGCATAACTTTAATCCCATTCTAGATTTGTTTTTGCCAAACATCTACTGCTAAAGGCCCAATCAAGTCCTTGGCATCACAAAATCATTTAGATTGGAAAAGACCTCTCAGATCACCAAGCTTTACCAGAGCACTGCCAAGCTCACCACTAAACCATGTCCTTGAGTGCCACACCTACACATCTTTCCAACACCTCCAGGGAGTGGGACTCCACTGCTTCCCTGGGCAGCCCCTTCCAGTGCTTGACAATGTTTTCCATAAAGAAACTCTTCCCAATACTTCTCCAATACCCTAAACTCCCTTGGTGCAACTTGAGTCCACTTCCTCTCATTCTGTCACTTGTTCCATGGGCAAAGCGACCAACCCCCTGTGGCTACAACCTCCTGTCAGAAATTGTAGAGCACAATAAGGCCCCTCCTGAGCCTCCTCTTCCCCTGGTTAAACACCCCCTGCTCCCTCAGCTCATCCTCATCTGTGCTCCAGACCCTTCCCCAGCTGTTGCCCTTCCCTGGACACATTCCAGCACCTCAATGTTCTTCTTGTTGTGAAGGGCCCAGAACTGAACACAGGATTTGGCCCCAGCAGTGCCAGCACAGGGTCAGTCACTGCCCTGGTCCTGAGGCCACACCGTGCCTGGTACAGCCCAGGCGCCTTTGGCACACACAAGGGGGTGTGTGTCACTAAATACTGAGCTCCAAGACTAGAAGCCTTGGAGTAGCTCCAGCACTAGAAGTCCAGGGTCTTCTCAAGCAAAGCTTGAAATGTGTCATCTGACCCTGATAAGCAAACACAGAAAGACACTTTTTTCCTAATATTGTGCAGAGTACTATTGTCAGCCAAGTAAAACTATTTCATCCCAACATTGCCTGAGCTAAAGAAATAGCAAGTTTACTCCCCAGTTGTTCTGGCCCTGATGTAACCAGAGCCAGCTCTTCCAGCAGCTCTGATTTATGACTTGTTGTTGTAGAAGAATTGGCATAAAGAGACAGGACTGATGGGGTTTCGTGTCAGACAGCCCAAGGGCCCTGGAACCAGCAGAATCCAGGCTGGTGTTTGCACTGCTTGCCCAGCTCCAGGTGGCACTGGAGTTTGCCCTTAGAAGAACGCCCTTGCTGCCAGGCTGGGAGAGGCTGCTGGGAGGGGCTGGCAGGCAGAATCTGTGCTCAGGCCCATGTCCTTCGTTCCTTGCTGTGTGTGCTGCACCCACTGACTGCTGTGAATGGCAGGAAAGCTTTGCCAGGCTTGTGCCTTGTGCCTTCTACCCTTTTTCCCTGTTAATTCTTTAAAATATTTTTAAAAAGTAGCACAGCATATGGGAGGAGTGGCAGCGTTGGCTGGGGACTTTTGTCCCAGTGTGTAAGGTGAATATTCGAATTTTACTTTTTATAGAGAGATTTTCTGACTAGAGTGGGAGTTCCTGATGTGGTAGACAAATCTTTTTATACTTATTTCCCAAACAGTCTGATAGTTCTTTCAGGATAAAAATAAAATTCAGTTCCTGACTTCGGAGTTGAATTTTATTATTGCTGATAAACTACTGGACTATTTTGAGCTTGATAATTACATATTAGTATTAAAAGAAATAATGTTCTGTTTATTTTTATTAAGACTCAGATTCAACCTACTAATTCAAATTCAGTTACAAGCCCATTGCTTAAGGGACTTAAATTTTACTGTCCTCAAAGTTGTTCCAAAGTTAGAGTTCCAAACTTCTCTTTACTGGCTTACTGTATTTTCAGTTCAGACACCCAGCAACCTGAGTGGTCTAGGAGAAGATTTAATGAAATGATCCCAAGTTGTCCTTCTTTTGAACAATCTTGAAAACCTTTGAATCGACCTTGAACAGGTCGATTCCCCTCTTGTCAGTACTTCTCTGCCTACCAGTGCAAGGACTTCTCTGTATTCTCTTTAAAGAATGCTGGGTCAGGTCCTGATCCTCCCTGTTACACCCTCCTCTCACCAGGTGCATCCGGGACACAGACCATGTCCCATTCCTGCCTTTGGCAGAGGGAACTGCCACGTGCCCCTTCCCAGGGATCACCCACACAGACCCCACAATCATGAGCAAGTGTTTCTGAGTGAACTCAACCTGCCTGGTTGTGTGCAGAGAAACTTTATGCACATTCAAAGCTGGTATTGCTTTGTGTGCCCTGGGCTGCAGTCTACAAATCTGGGAAGCTGAGTCCCCTGAGTAGGTCCTGGATACCTGGAGCTCAGAATCTCTAGTAACAGTCTTCACTGACCTGGACCTGGGCAGCACTTCAGGAGAAGGTTCCCTATACAAATGTTGTCATGCCTATGGAAAATTCTCCCAAACATGTTAAATACAAGTCTCTGAAAAGAAAAAGAAAAGGAATCCCCCCCAAAACAAACAAACAAACAAACAAACAAAAACCCAACAAACAAACAATAACACAAAAACAAAGAAACACACACAAACAAACAAACACAAAAAAAACCCACAAAAAAACCCACCAACAACAACCAAAACCAAAACTCTATGCATTAATTAAAATTATCTCTTTGAAAGCTCAAGGATTTACAAACTTAGGTCTGTCCGATATCTATGACCGAGGCATCACTTTTTGTCCCCCCAGCTCCTCGTTCTGCCTGGGGAACACAGACCTCACTGACATCTGGTAAGAAAACATTTTGTGAGTTTGGGAAACGCATCCTGTAGAAAACAGCATTAGTGATCCAGCAAGCAACAACTTTGGCCAAAGCTTTATGGTCTCTGAGGAGCCTTTGAGTGTCCCACTAAGATGAACTGTCATTGCAAGTGATTTTGAGAAGCTTGGGGGCCTGGAAGTTTGCTGGGTGCTGTGTGCAGCAATTAGAAAATTAAAATTTGGCAAAAGATGGATTTCTCAGGATTTTGTTTTGTAAATCAAACCAAAATCAGACTCAATCCTTAGAACAAAAGCAGATATATTTTGCATTTGAATACAAAACCTATCAAGTGGGTGGTGGGGAGAGAATGGGTAAATAAATACAAAACCTCTTAAGGGTTTCTTTCTGGGTTGGTTTCAAGAATGTCCCACAAAACAGGTTTTCATGGTTGTATGGGGCAATGTGATGCCATTCAACTTTCTTTCCTTTCTTTAGAAATTCTGAAAAAACTGTTGAAAACAGCTTCAGGGCTTTTACTAAAATAGTTTCCAGAGATGAGGAAAATGAGAGAATGCATATACAATCTTAGACAAACGATCTGCTCATATAGTGAAGCCTGGATTGTAAAATGACTGCTGTGCCTTCCAGTGAATGAATATTCAGTGCTTCCCTGCTGGGTTGGCTTTTCCTACTTGAACCAGCTACAGCTCTGCACTGCGATTCACTTGTTACCAAATTAAACTCCTTACACACGTGGGAGATCCAACTTTATAAAGTCAAATTTTGAAGTGCTTTCTGGTCGGCCACTGTGCCTGTCACAACCTTCATAACGCACTGCATTAAGTTTAAAATATCATGGGTGTGTGTTGTTTTCCCCGGGCTGGGGAGCAGCCCCTCTGTACATCAGGCATTCTTCTGGTGACACCACGTATCACTTAGCAACCCAGTGAAAGGCCCTATATGCATTGATTGCACACAATTGTCTTTATGGGGTGGAAGTGTTAAGTGAATAAACCCCCACAGGTGACCAGACGGTCATTCCTCTCATGTTGATAATCTGTTTACATCAAAATATTGTTTACTCAGCTCTCTGATCTTCAGGAATCTACATGAAGCCGACAGAATACAGTTAACTCCCCACGCTGACACACAAGTATGAGCTGTATTTACATTCTCAGAGATGGAGAGATTAAGAAGAGAAGGATTGTTTTGTCT
Source organism: Formicarius rufipectus (assembly GCA_013399695.1). Lineage (NCBI taxonomy): Eukaryota > Metazoa > Chordata > Aves > Passeriformes > Formicariidae > Formicarius > Formicarius rufipectus. The sequence goes on along the minus strand of VXAU01000929.1, from coordinate 168,774 downwards.
TTAACTTAGCTCTCCCAAATAAAGCATTAAAATGCATTTGACAGTTAACCACAGATGATAATGCAATCTTTATGCTGTGGTTCCCATCATAATGGAGAAGTTACAGGCTGTCACCACACCATAAAGAAAGGATCTTTCCTGCAGTCTTAGTGCTGTCTTTTCTGCTTCCCTCTTTGTAAGCACTGTTGCCAAATTACCTTTGGAGAAGTTGGATTGTTTACACTTATTTTTCTATATAGGGTGTATAGCTGAGCTTTTTAAATGGGCTACAGTGCTCTCCCCAGGCATTTTTCCTCACCAAAAAGTAGTCTAAAGAGACAAAAGTAGTTTTCAATTCCCCATTGTGTGTGTGTGTGTATTTTTGTTTTTCTTTTTTCCTAGTTTTATTTAGCCTCTTATATCCCTGTTATTTACTGGGGGAATGAGGTGGAGAGGGGAGTTTGCTGAACTGAAGAAATACATTTCCGTTGTTTTGTTTGTTTGTTGACCAAGCTGTGACTTCTAATGCAAACAGATTTATTTTATGAGGACTTTGGAAATTCAGTGGAACGGCAGTTTTTATAACAGAAAGAGTAAACATTTTTGAACCTCTTTTTGCCTATTTGGATAATTCTGAAAGATTTGGATGAAAAATCTTCCCCTTTGAAAAGATTTCAGAAATGTACCCTGAAGTAGGTGAAGTGACGGGGAAGTTGCAATCTGCTATGGGGATTTTTTCCACTTTTTGTTATTATTTGTAAAGCAAAGGTCATATTGTAGCATCTGCCATAAGTACAATAAGTGTAATTGAATTAAGGGAGTCAGTCATTATCTGCATTTTCTGTCTGGGGCTTGGGTTTTTTTCCAAGTAGCTAAATATTTGATTGTTATAGTCCCTTCACATAAAGATATTTCTTGAGGACAATCTCCTAGAGAAGCATGAGCTTTAAGAGGGGTCTGGAAATCACTGTTATACCACGTAATAACTGCACTGGCAACACAGCTAGAGGTCTGGGCTGGTGAAATGGGAGCTGGGCCACACACATGTAGGTGTGTTCCTACAGTTTGTGTTTGCTGAAGTCGATTTAAATCAATCTTTGCAAAGCCTGACAAGTAAATGCTCTGGGTTTCTCATTATGTTGCCCATCTTGCTCCCATTGAAGTCCCTGCACCCAGACCTGCTGCACTGCAGAGAATGGTCCTATTGAGCCCAGCTGAGCTGGGGGAGCCAAAGGGGTTATCCCGTGATTAATTTGGCCCCTGAACTCCACTGGAATTTCTCAAGGGAGGAGGGCAGTGAGAACCTGACCCACTGCTGTGGGACAGGGAGCAGGATGGGCACGGGAGGTGGCTGCAAGCCCTTTCCCTCCCAAAGGCTCTCAGGTTCAGGTAGTTTTCATAAGCTGGAGGATAAAGCTGATCCATTGATTTTTGGCAGAATTCAAAACTCTGTATCCCTGAGCATGAACTGGGAAGATGGTAACTGTGCCTCAGCTCTGCAGCAGAACGAGTGGCCACCTCTGTGAGCATTTCACTGTTACAAGGTTCATTATTCACAGGATTAACTTTAACAACATGGGTGTTTGCTACAGAATATGATGTTAAATTGCTGCTCTGCCATTTGTCTCATTAAAACAAGGGAGAAAAACCCTGGAGCTGGGATTTTGATAGATTCTGTGGTAATACTGCGTTTCTGATACAGGGACTTTAAGAAAAATAAAGGAGAACCAGAAGAAAATAACTATTATTGGGGTTTTTTAAGAGATCTTCCATTTTCACAGCATAATGAGTGTTGTCTGTTTCTTAATTAATTCTGTAAGAAAACCAGTTACCTTTAAGTATCCTGTATTTGTTACAAATATGTCTTTTTTTTTTTTTTCCCTAAAATCGAATTTGCTACAAAATGTTGACTTCACACCTCAAAAACTGTTGATTTCATGGGAAGACACTTGGAAATGCTGGGAGCGACTTAGGAAAACTTGTTTTTCTTTCGGTCTTCTAAAAAACTAATTTGTATTTCTTAGTAATTGAAAAGAAGCCAGACTTAGAGCCTTATTTTCATGGGTTTAAAAGTTTGGTAGCTGAAGCCAAACATTTCCAAGGCTTTTTTTAATAAAAAATTAATTAGTAAATGGCACTTCTTCCCTAAAGAGGCAGTTCTAACATGCTGTGGGTGATGCTGTTTGGCACTTTCATTTCACTGCGTTCAGTCTCTGGATTTCAAATCATTAAGTGGGGGTGGGCGGTGACAAAATGTGACAACCCTGAGCAAGGTGCAGGTTTGTGGAGAGGAGCAGTCGTGAAACTGCTGAACCTTCCTTTGGATCGTGCTGCTGGTGCTTTATCATAAACCCTCTCTCAGCCTATAGCACCTTTGTTTGTCTCCATATTTTTTCCCATTCTGACAAAATTCCAGGCCTTCCAAGTCAAATGATGTTGACATATTAAAATGGTAGGGAGAAGAATGTGAACTGAGCCCCTCCTTTTAGCCAAATGTTATCTGCTTAGGCTAATATTGCAATTGCCACCCACTGACATAATTTGTTTCACAGTCACAGCCTGGCAGCATGAATCAAATGTTGACATTCTAATTTCATGCACACATGGGTGTTTGGCTGAGCAGGCCTCAGCCTCTGAGCCATTCAGCCCATACCTGTGTAAATCAGGGAGACAAGGCCTTTTCACAGCCTCCCAAAGGGAAGTTCCCACCTTCCTGCCCAGTGCTGGGGCTGCTTAAAGCTGTGCAGCCCTGCCTTCCACCACAGGAGCTCGTGGCTGGGCAAGTGGCAGCAAGGGCTGGGCAAGCACCTTCACAGGAAAAGCAGGAATTGAAAAAATATTTCTTTTTAATTCAGTGCATTTCACATATTTCTTTCATAATTCCTGTATGGAATAGATGGGTTTATTCTCAAACCTGTTTAGCTCTTTCTGTTGTAACTGTTCCTGTCTAAGTGGCTTAAATGCAGAAGATGTTCCCGTTTCTGCTCCTGGAGACTGATGCCCATTCATGAGTGTTGTAAAGATGTTTCACCAAAGTTCTCACTCCAAGCAGGCACCACTGGAGCTAAAATGAAATCCAGCTGTTCTGTGCACCCAACCTTGGAGCACCAGAGAGAAAACTGCAGCCACCTTCTGACCCCCACCTGCCACTCTCTGGGCAGGGGCTCCAAGGCTGAAATGTTGTTCTGCTTTGTCCTTTTGGTCTGTCAGCCCATCCCTGGGAGTAGTGAAGAGGAGGAGGGGATGTGGTTGGGCTGCCTTTGCTGCAGGGAGGAAGGTGCAGCTGGCACAGACCCCGAGCTGAGCGGGGGGACGGCGGGGCAGGGGCTGTGTCTGGAGGGACCTCTCCACAGCAGCCAGCCTGGCTTCGTGGCTCTTGCACGGCCACGGGGGGCTGCCCTGGGGACAGCCCTGGCTCTCTGCTGTGCCATGGGATGACCTTCTTTGCCGGTAGCTCACCCTGAAGAGACCTGCTTCCCACTTCGGTAAGGGTCACGTGCAATCCTGAGCCTCCCTCGGGGTAATCGTGGCAAAGTCAGCCTCAGAAATCTAGAGTTGCACTACAAATACAGCTGGAACCTTGCAAGTACCAAACCCATGGATTTTTCTGTCTCTGTTTTGTAGTTTTGTTCCTGTTCCATGCGAGGTGCAGTTATTCGTAGTGAAAGAGCAGATTTATTTTGCTTTGAAGAAAAGTCTTTTGTTTTTCTTGAAAGGCACCCAGAAGTCACAGCAAAGCCAAAAGAATGGCTTTGAATGGTTATTCAGAGATCTAGAGGCACATGGCAGAACCATTCCCAGAGCTCCATGGTGGAATGGCTGAGAGGGAGCCAAAGGAGGTGCTGCGGGGCTCGGTGGCACCTGATTGTTGAACAGAGCACACTGCCAAACACACTTGCTGCTCTCCCAGGTTCATGTGGCTGGAAGCTACGAAAGATCTGGATTCTTATCAAGTGCCGATGAGAATAAAAGATACTCCTGAGCCACATGACACTCCTCTGCTTCAATTCATCGTGCTCCTGCACTGCCTGTGGCTGCAATCCAGAGCTTCAGCTTTGGCACTGAGGAGAGTGTTTAGCTGTGGGCCTGAGAGAAGTGCCTGGGACTGAGCTGTGCAAGCCCAGGAGCACACAGGGCTCTCCTGCCCTCTGGGAGATGCCAGGCTGTGGGCAGGGACTGAGCTGTGCAAGCCCAGGAGCACACAGGGCTCTCCTGCCCTCTGGGAGATGCCAGGCTGTGGGGGTACAGCCCACTGACACAGGGACACAAGGCAGGGCTGGCATGTGCAGGGCTGCAGTGCTGGGCAGGGGAGAGAGATTGTAGCTGAGCCACTTGGACAAGTCCTCGTGTCTGAGATGTGCCAGGTCTTTAAAGTTCATGCAGAGTGAAAAGGAACTTTGGGTTTCTTCAGTCCAGAAGAATGACACTCAGTGAATTGTGCAGGAGCAGATTTCCCCCCCTCGGAGGGTGCAGGGTTGGTGTCAGCTGTGCTGTCCCAGGACATGTGAGGGCTCCCAAGGGGAAGCCTGGAGAGCAGAGCCCTTCTCAGCACAGCTCCTGCTCAGCCACTGGCTCTGCCAGCAGCCCTGGCTTTTCTTTCACCATTTTTGCAGCACTTCAGGGGGTTATTTTCCTTACATTTGATGAAAGTTGTTTGCATGCCCAGAGCTGTTCAGTCCAGCCTCAGCGGGGTTTTTTTGCCATCCTTCAGTGGAAATTCTGTACGAAGTACCAAGCACAGACTTTTACAGGGAGAGGCTTCCCCAAGTCACATTCCTATGGATCTAATGGCTCAGCCTGAGATTATCTGATAGTTGCATAATCTTAGTTGTGCTCATTGGTGGAAAAATATTTGTATTAAAAATACCCAAGACAAATATTTTTTTCTTTCTTAGTGTACACAGCAGCTTATCTCCCTCTCACAATGTGCTTGGCATGAGGGGCATCTGAGAGTGTGTGTTTAAGGGCTGTCAGTGGTGTGGTTTCTGCACGGCTGGGGATACCTGAACTGGGCTCAGTTCCATGTTTTACATCAGCAGGAATATCAGAAGTCAGCAAGAGATGTGGGCTGTTCTCCAGCATTTCTAGCACTGAAAGCACTGGGCAGAGCTTACTGTGAAGGTGTGTCGTGGGCAGAATGCTTTAGGAGAGAGGCCTCCTGTTGAGTCACGAGGGGCAGAAAGGACTCCCTTGCTTTCTAAACTCCTTCTCTGGGAGGAGTTTGGGTGTGACTGGACCCAGTCTCAGCCCCAAACTTAGTCAACCCTTTCATTCTAAAGGATTGTACGGATGTAATTGGACTTTTATGAAACTTTGTCCCACAGGTTTAAGGATGGCAAGCCAAATATATTTATATAAATAAATTATTTATTAAAATGATGGCAATTCAAGTAGACTATAATACTTTAATCAGAATTATTTTCTACGCAGTATAGCAGGTGTCACTACTAGTGCAGTGCACTAATTCTGAAGCAGTATTGAAACAATGATATCAAAGCTGGCAAAAGCTTTTACTAAGTAGAGGCTGATGTTACTCGGCCAATACCAACAACCTCCTTGACTCAACCTCAAGAAATGACCATGAGGGGCACCCCCACTCGGGGAGGGATCTCCACATGCATCCAGGAAGGGCTGTGTTAGAAGACTCTGCACTAAAAAGTGGTGCTGGGCTTTTGCGGCATAAAGTGATGGAGTGTCAGTCAAGTGTCTGCAGGACAGCTGTGCCCGCTCAGCACCTTTAGGTAAGTTGTCAGTGGTGTCATTTGTGGTTCCTTCATCCTAACATCCTGTTCTTCCTCAGGATGTTACACCCTGGGTTGGTGAGTCAGGTTGGTTTCAGAGCAGATTCACCACCAGAGCTTTGCTGGCAGGGTGGTGTTCAAGTTCTTTCAGCCCCTCTCCAGGCAGAGCATCCTGCTACAACAGGTTTTAAGAATCTGACAAGAGTTACCATCAGCAATTACAGGGAAATGATCTTTTCATAGCGAAAGGGAACAATCTGGGTGCTGAGGGTGCAATGGGTCTGGCTTGATAAATTATTATATTCTTTGACTGTCAACTTTCTGTCATTGTATTTCAGACTCTGGACATGTTTGGTGTTTTTACGGCAACCTACAATTTCCCTGCGTCCCTGTGTTTGTGTGTAAGGGAAATCCCACAGGTCAATATTGGTGGTATGTGGCAAGGCAGTGTGTCAGTATTTATATTTCTCCCAAGGGGCATTAAAGGAGAGGTTTGGACTCCCTAAGGTGCCCCCCTATGCTCTGAAGCAGCCCTCTGGCTTGCCCTCGGTACTTCCTTTTCCCAAATAAAGAAACAAAGTATGGAAGAGGCCCACTGCTGTTCCCACATCCTCTCCACTGGGCAGGCAGGACCCCTGGAGCTGAGACTCATCCCTGACAAGCTGCTCTCTTCCTGCCCCTTCAAGGCTGGCAGGTGTCAAATGTTGTCTGTGCCTGGACTTGAGCCCTTGACCTTGGCCTGGCAGGAGATTTTATCAGCAGTTTACTAAGCAAGAGACAATCAGGATTTATTTTGATTTGGTTTTGTTTTTCTTTCTCGCTGTTTTATTTATTTATTTGTTTGTTTTCAACCATCTGGTTAGGCCAGAAGGAGAGGGCTGGAAGGGAGAATTTTTTGGTTTGGATATTTTCATGTAATGAGAACCTGACAATGGAGCTGTGTGAGCATCTGCCAGAGAAGAAGCCTGATGAGCTGGCAGTCAGCTCATAGCTGCTGATGCTGGCTGGTGTCTTACCAAATTGCAACCAAAATAATGAGAGGAGAGTTTTACATGGAATTTTTAAATTCCTGGAGAAAATCGAATTGTAACTTGCAGTTTTTCTGCCTGCTTAGGCAAGGTGAAGGGAGGGGAGGAAGGGTTAAAATAATGTGCTGTATAGTGATATTGCTGAGTAGGCACGAGCAGAGAGCTCAGCAGGAGGAGTTGCAGAGGAGCCTGCAGAGGTTTGTGGACAGCTTTGGGTGTCGTGGCATTCCTGGTGACAAGGTGCACAGCCAGAGAGAGCCAGCACAGACACCAAGAACAGGGGTAGAGCCACCAAACCCTGAGAGATGACTGAAGCATTTCAAATCTCTCCAAAGCTTTCTTCATTCCATCAGGTCAAACACACAGTGTCTGGATTAGAGAACATTATCAACTGGGCCAGCCTCCTAAATCAATTAGGACTTGAAGGGCTTAGCAGCACATTTAGAGGGGCTTAGTGATAAATTCTGCCTTGTTATTTCCACTGAGAAGGCAGTAGCTAAGGTGAGAGTAACTAAGGTGGTCTCTGTGAGAGGAGGAGAGAGAGAAGGAAAAATCAGCAGAAAGTAATAAAAGAGAAGGTAGAGAAAATAATAAAAATACATGTCTGAGAACAAAAAGACACAGTGATGCTATTTGTCCATCTCACTCATGAAAGCCTGTGTCACTGGGAGCAATTCAGATATCATCTACTTGTCTCAACTTCTTTAGAATTTGGGTAAGAATATAATCACCTCCCCTCATGGAATGCTGGGAACGGCTGTTTTACTGTCCAAGAAGGGCTGTGCCATGACTGAAATGAAAAGTCCTTGCCACTGCTCCAGAAAACCCCGTGTAACTGTGTGTCTCTGTGCTGTTCAGCAGGAGCCAGCCCTTGTTCGCAGCAGTGCTGTGTGTTTGCTGAGCTGGGAGCTGCTGAGGGCAGGTTTGCCCTGAGGAGAGGGGATAAATGCCCTCGGCAGCCTCCTTGGCTGCTCTGCTTTGGGACTTCAGGTTTTTCTTTCTCGCTGTTCTCCAGTGCATCTGCACTGATCCCCCAAAACTTTTGGTGCCAAGGTTAGCCCTGGCAGAGCCATCTCCAGTGTCTACAGCCTAAATGCAGCAAGCTGGTCCTTTGCTAATGCTGATACTTCTCTTTTAGAAATAGGGACACTCAGCCTGGCAAAGAGGTACAGAGGAAGTGTTGTGAAAATTAAAATGTCCCAAGGTTTGGTAAAGCAATGCCTGGATGTCAGGATGAAAGGTGTGTTGACTATGGCAGAAGAAGTGAGTGTGTGACAGAGGGGTGAGTTTGGCACTGTCCTTGATGCCAGCAGGGCTGCAGATTTCATTAAGCACACCCACCCTGACCATCTAATGGTTTATGCAAGGGTTTGTGGTCTCAGACACCTGGGGCTGAACTTACCACATCCTTTCCAATCCTTTATTCCTAAGTGTGTAAACTCATCAAGACCTTCATGTGTGGTACAGGTTCTGCTTCCTTTCCAAGTAGCACAAAACCCCCAGATACCCAAATGTGATTCTGGTGTAGTGAAGAGTAGAGTGCAAATATTTCTGGAGGATTTTCCTGAGATTTGGGCAAGTTCTCATGCCTTTGACAGTGGCAAAATACATCCTTGGAGAGCAAGGTTACTGTGACTTCTGACCTTGTCTTTCTTAACTGGAATTCAATTCTTCTTTATAAAGACAGCTTGTAACAATCTCAATAGTGCTAATAACTTACAAGTCATATGGACTCTTTCCCCTTGTCCCGACTCCAGCCAAAGAAATTTTGAGGTAAAAATAACTCCACCCTTCCTTTTCTATTGTTCCCCATTTGGAGATTATCTTCAATTTTTATGTGTTCTTTGAGTGTAGTACTTACATTTAAGAGGGTAAACAAAAATTTCAAGTGATGCATTAAAAAACCCCCATTCTGTATTCTATCCATTCGTCTTCCCTTTGTCCTTAATCTTGATTTGCCCTGTAGGTTAGTCTTATCATAAAGACAGTATGAATGACTGTCTCAGCGCCTTTCCTCATTAATGCTGCAGGAAATTGATGAGTAGATCTCTGGAACTGTGGGTTTTTTTGGCAAGAATTATAGCCCCTATTTATTTTGGAGGGACCCATGTGGCTTTCTAAGTAAATATATGTTAAAATTTTCCCCAAAAATAAACAGTACAAGTAATTGCTTGATATATGAAGTTGACATTTTGGCTTTGTGATTTGCTATGATATGTAAAAATGTAATTTCCTCTTTGGAAAGATGCTACTGCAAAACTGGAGGTAAATTAAAATCAGTGGTTTATTTGGAAGGTGAGTAATAGACTCTGCTTTAATATATCAATATTTATTCTGCAGCTTCTCAGGGCTGCCCAGATAAGTGCCATCTGATGCTAAATGTGTGCTTGGCTGTGCTGTTACCTTTGCTGGTGATTGGAGTGGACAGGATTGGTGGGAGTGTCACACACGCTCAGCACGGGCTCTGGGAGCAGCACAGTGACACCCTGGGCATTGCCCTGTTTGCCCACCTGGCACAAGGCTGAGTGCACTGGAGTTCTGGAACTCTGAGGAGGAGAATCCCGTGTGTGACTTGAAGGAGGCTGTGTCTGTGTCATGGGTTTGTGTAGCTGAATTTTAGTAGCAGAGGGGGCTTCCAGGATGGTTTCTGTCGGAAGCTGCCAGAAGCTTCTCCTGTCCTGTGGAGCCAAGGACAGCCAGGGCCAGGAGGGACCTCCTGCTGGTGGACAGAGTTGAGCCAATTAAGAATCACAGTCACAGCTCTGGGATAACATAGTTAAGAATTAGGAGTGTGGGGCAGTTGAAAAATTCCAGCCATGAGAGAACAACCCAGAGACCAAGGTGGGACCAGGAGGAGCCCAAGGAGGGACCCCACACTGGAGCAGTGGAGGGGATGGACTGAAAGCTATTTCCCCTCCCCACTCTCCCTGAAGCCCGTGGAGATTTCGGGGTGCACAGACCCCCCTGCAGCCCCTGGAGGAGCAGGTGGATGCAGAAGGAGCTGTTGCCCTGGGGGAGGCCCAGGAACAAGATCCTGGAAGAGACTTGCAGCCAGGACTCCTGGAGAAGGAGACCCACCTGGAGCAGGTTTTTCCCCCAGTAGAAGTGTTGCCCGGGGGGTGGACTCACATTGGAGAGTCTATCCAGGACTGTCCCCCGTGGGAGGGACCCCAGGGGAGCAGGGGAAGGACTCAGAGCTGTGGCCCCCCTGCAGCCCGTGGGCAGGACCGTGGGGGAGCAGGTTGTCCCCCTGCAGCCCACGGAGCCCATCGGGGGGCAGAGACCCGACTGCCCCCCATGGAGTGACCCCCAGGACAAGAGCAATGGCAGCAACAACACCCACCGGCAAACCCCCATTCCCTGCTCCCTGGAACTGCTGGAGGGAGGGAGGAGTGGGAGGAGAGGGGTGTTCTTGGCACTGATTTATTTCTTACTTTTTCATTTTACTTCTTATCTTGTTAGTAATATGTTTAAGTATTTAGCCACCCTGAGTTTGTTTTGCCATTACCTCTCAGCTGTGTTTTGCCTTTTCTCCTTTTCCTTTCCCTCTGAGAAAGGGGAGGACCTGGAGGTTTGGGTGGACACCGGGTGAAAACCACCACAGTCGGCTGTTGCACCTCTGCCTGGAAGGGGTCTCTCAGAAGAGTCCTGTGTTCAGAGCTCTTCTGTTTGTGCATCTTTGTACAATTGGACTAAAAAGCACAGTCCCAGGAAGAGGAGTGCATTGCTTCACACACTGAGCACCTCCAGCTGCCCAGGAACTGCTCTGAGACAGCTCTGGACATTACCAAAAGTGGCACATTATTCAGAGGGATGGGACTGGAGGTGGCAGGGCTGTGCTGGGAGGAGGGGGTGACCTGCTCTGAAGAGAAACTCTTGTAAGGGCAGAAGCACCTCATAAAAAACCGTTCCAACAGAAGAGAGATCAGAAACAGGAAAACAGCGAAGCTAATGGAATTATTGTGATTTTTTCAGGAGTAAATCTGGCTGCAAAGCTAGAAAGAATTAAACAAACCTTAAAAATAAAATTAATAAAATGTGTCATGGTTTTATGTCCTGCAGTTCATAATAGGGTTCCACAGTGTAATTATAGTATACATGCTGATGTATTGTAGAAAACTTATTCCCCTGCTTTTGTTCTCCAGTTGGATGATTTTCTTGACTGAAATTATTGGGTTGCTTCCTCAGAGTCTGCATGTCTGAACAATTGGCTTTGGATCATACTCTGAATTTGGGTGTTGCTGAGTACTATCCAATTCAGATGTCCTTCTTTTATTATATGGAAATAAGAGAAAGTTTATTTAAATTTGCCTTTAGTTTTAATCATATTGTATGAAATTGGAACCTTAGCTCCAGTGAAATGGATTTCTCTGTAATGCCCTGGTCTCTGTATAATTTGATGCACAGAGCAGGACTCCAGTTCAACAGCAGCAAACTGGTTCCTTCTTTATAAAATTTTCTTACTCACTGACCACTTTTTTTTTTTTTCTTTTTGTCAAGGCCTATTTTCACAAACATCCTTCAGAAGCACACTGGAGAATGCTTAGATTTTGGAAAAATAAATGTAGGAAAATTATTCTAAAATACATTTGTATCTGTTGCTCACTATTTAGTCTTAGAAATGTGAGTTTTGTTGGGTGATTGAGATCGGTCTTAGAAGCTGGATGCTTCTGGTGTTTCAGTTTTCTTTCTGTGTGGCAAAAATTCATGTAATTAAATTTATGTATGTGCTTATGTGACTCTGAAAATTATTTTCTTCCCCCGCTTTGTCTTCATTAAAATTTAGTTAGTCTGAGTTATCTGAATGTTTACAGAAAAGAGAATGAAAGGTCAGAAACGTGTAGCACAAATAATACATTAATTTGCTGTTCTTCTCAGGCTGGCATTTCTCTATTACTATGTATTCCAGAAGTCTTGAAAAAATCTTTATATCCAAATATTTCTGCACGATGGTTTTTTAGTGATTATGGGACCAAGACTTAGCTGAGAGATACTGGCAGAAGCTGGAGGATTCCCGTGTGAATGGAGTATTCTGATCCAAAGGAAAGTCAATCTTTCTTGGCTTTAAGAGTTCATTTCAATCAACATAGATTCCATTTTCTTAAGAGCTAAATATAGGCTCTCTTTTGCCAGCACTTCAGTAAGATTGAGGTCTGGCCTCCTATACTATACCAATTAGTTCTACAGGACAACTCTTATTAATTCATCTTCCCACTGTGGCTTGGGAGTGGGAGATGGTCAAGGCAGCACTTGGATTGCTGTTTACAGCAGTGTTCCCTAAATAACAGCTAACCCTGCACGGGACATTTTCTTATTGGCTAGTAATACAAATAAATAAAAGAGGAAGCTAATAAAGATGATTTGGTGATACAGACTCCAAAATAAGCATTTGAAATTGTACCATGCATGCATTTGGGGGCAAAAATCCCACTGCAGATAATACTTGAGAATTAATCAATAAATGCCCCAAAAAAAAAAAAAAAAAAAGAAAAAAAAGAAAAAGACAAGGTTTATAGGTGTATAGAGAATATTGCATTATCTTTTATGCTTGAGAACTACAAACTCTCACTAGTGTGTTTAGGAGAGAAGTTGCCATGTGGGTAGGACAGTTCACAAAGACCTGGATTTGCTTCAGCTGCAGATTTCCTGTGCTGCCTCAAACACCTCTGCTTTTCGTGCTGTTGCTGCAACAGGAAGCAAAAGCCAAAGGCAAGTTCAAAGGAAAGAAAATACCCATTCAGTATTAGCCCTAAACCAAACCCCACACACTTCAAGGGTTTTCCCACTCAGGCAACAGAAGAATTGAACAAATCAAGCACAGATTGTGTTCAAAGACTGGAAATATGAAGACCTCTCAGTGCAGGTGAGACTAAGGAGAAATGTGAGAGCAAACAAGACAAACGTTGACAAGACAAAGACAGTCAGGGAAAATAATCTACCTGTGTAGCAAATACTGAGTTTATGAATGAGGGAACTCTGTGCATCAAAGTGAAATTTGTGTTTCAGGCACAGTGGTTCAGCTGGCCTTTGACGAGAACAAATATTTTGGATGTTTTCCAGTGTTTAGTAGACCATTGCAAACCCACCTGCCCTGCTGTTGGAAGAAAATGTTCAGGGAAGCAAAGGTCGCACACTGAGCATCTTCCAGAACTTCTGACTGCAAAGCTTGCAAAGTCCTACAGCTTTTCTTCTGCCTCCTCTTGCTCCACAAGATCTTTTCACTCCCACCAACCCACACAGCCTCCCCCTGTGCCTTCAAGCTGAGCTGGTGCTGCAGGTCCGTGCAGATGTGAACACGGTTCCTGTGTGGAGCTCTCCCACCTTGCTGCACATCCCAGGAGCCACCCAGCCCTGCTCCACAGCTCTGCCTCAGTGAGCCTGGCTGCCCTGCTCTGGGAGAGCATCCAGAGCTAAAAAGGTCTTGGGTCCAACCTGTTTTCTTGCTCTTATCAGGAGAATTTGGGGCCTTCTTTTCCAGCACTAAACTTGACAATTCCTATGCCAGAGTGACAAATGCTTTCTAAGACATCTGTCTTGCCAACCTCATATCTCTGCCCTCAAACACGGAGATCCTGGTACCACAGATCTGCCAGGCATCCCTGTGTCTCTTCATGGGACCCACAAGCCATAGGTCTGGCTTTGACACCCTCACACAGAGCAGAACCGTGTGACAGGAGGACGCTGGTGCCCAGGGTTTGGACTGCAGGTCCTTGGGGCTTAGTAGGGCTGTCACTCGAGAGCCACCACAGCAGTATGGCCCCAAAACAACAAATTGTGGACAAAGGAGAGGATTCACTTTGCTCAGTGGAACAGATAGAGCTGCTTAATGCCCAAGGGACTGTAGCAAGGTCAGTACAGTCCTCAGGAGAACCAGCAGCTCAAGGCACACCTGGTCCTCCCGTGGACACCCTGAGGGCTGTGAGCTGAGTCCCGCTGGGAGAGGCTGTGTGGTGGTGGTTTGTTTGCCTGGTCTGGTTGGCAGGGAGGATACCAGTCCAGTGAGGATCTTAGTGGGAAGGCAACAGGCCAGGGTGCCACGGGAGCCACTCTGGTTTGTGTAACCTTCAGGGTTGTTGGTTTGGAACCTTTTGCTACATTTGCCCCTTGGTGAAGATTTTCAGGGGAACCTTGCTACAAGTCAAATCCTTGCTGCAAACTGCACAGTTGTGATCACATAATCTGTGTTCTGATGACTGACGAGGACAACAGACATTTACTTGCATCCTTCCTTAAGAAAAGAAAGAAAAAAAAAGCTTTCCTCCTAATGGGTAGGCAGCATTTTATTAAGAAAATTTAAGAAATTAATTAACTATAACAAAATTTCACCTCTTTAACCTTAGCTCTTGAGCAAACCTGAGTTAAATAAACATCTGACCATTCAATCTCTTCCACTTAAGGTTAACTTGAGTTTATTATTCAGACTACTGCCCTTGTGTATTAGGAAAAGCATAAATTATGTATACTAATTACCTTGGATGGGGCATGACTTTAATGAATTCTTTTAATTAAACTGCAACACAGTGGTTTTGTGGAGGATGGTCTATATTTCATCCTTAAACTATGTAACCTTCATCTTTGTCTGGAGAGATCACACATTTGAGTTGGTTTAATTCACTTAAGTAGTATATATGGAGAGCAACCTACCCTCCCTATCCCTGAGAAATTTGAAAAATGTCCGTGTTCTGTTGCAGTGCTGAGGAATGAGATTCTTCAGTGAGAAGTTATGATTCTGTCAGGAAGGCAAGGGCCAACACCCAGAGAAAGGAAAGGCAGTCTTGAAGGAATGGAGTTAAAGAATGGGGTAGTATTGGTAATTTCCAAAACAAACACGAGTAAATCATTTCCCAGGACTTCTCATGTGCTTGGCATTTTACATCAGAGGTTAACCAGCAGAATTATCTGAGTCTCCAGCATGTTCTTTTGAAGTGGCTTTGGCTCCTTAAAAATGACCAAATAACAATGATTCAGTATAACAGTCACACCATTCCCTGGTATGACTTGTGCACAGAGGCAGCACCAGAGGCTTAATAGCGGGAATAGCAGCAGAGACTAAATTATGCATTTGATTATACTTCTTAAAAGCAAAGCATGTTTGTGCCCTTTCAATTTTGCCTTTTGCATGAGTTTATTATTTTGTTCTAGTTATTTACCTGTTCTTGGCAGTTTTGAGGTTTCTGTGGCTTCCTGGAGTCCCAGGAAAGAAAATGGTCATGGAATGTGCTTCAATGGATGGACAAGCCAACTGCTCAGTTAAATAGAAATGTGGTGGCTGGTGATGGGGTATATATGAAGAAAAACAGTAAAGGTTGCCTGTCCTGGCATCTCTTCTCTTCCATCCCTCTGGATCACCTTCCTTCACAGTCTGTGTAACTGCAGGGTGTGCTCCTGGTTGGTCATGCTGCACATTTGTGCCCTTCTCTTTCCCCACAGATCCAACAAGGTAATGTAGCCTTTCCTCGCTCTTTGGTTGTTGCTGCATGTGCACCAGCCAAGGTGTTCATCCATGTGAATAAATGGAAATTTCCTATTTTATATTCACTGTTCATAGAGAGTTTCATCCATCTGATACTTGTCCTTTGGTCCCACCGTCACTGTTTGGTGTTGTTCATCACTGTTGTCTCTGGAGGAACATCTGCCCCATTCAGCTGCTACTGTGCTTTTCTCCTACCACAGGAAGCACTTGTACTGATACACACAGGAAGAGAAGTGGGGAAAGCCCTTCTAACCCAAACCTTTCTATAACCCTTTGCAGACAGGGATAACCATGCCCCTGTGCATTCAGTGCATCCAAACTATTTGGCATGTTTACATACTATTTAACCTAAGGTATGATATGAAGAGAAATGGTCAATATATTGTATATGTGACATCGATCTAACTTTTAAATGGGTGTAAATATTTGGTGCCTGACTCTGTTCTTAGTTTTTTCTGAGATCTCCTGTGGCAACATCTGAATACAACGTTTTGTAATAGAAAGGAAAGTCTTCAGTTACTGTGAAATTGAGTTAAAATGCTTGTGCTCACAGTATGTGACCAATTTTATTTCAGGTAGAAAGAGCCAGGTTTTAGAAAGTTGAAAATCTGCTGGCATGCAAATGTTGCATCTCTCTTTATCTCCAGTTTGGGGACTGAATTTTGATATGCACTTTGGAACAGATTTAATCTCATCTGCACTTCCTTGGGTGAATCTGCAGTTTGGGCTCTGCTGTTCCTTGCAGTGATCCCTGTGTGGTTTCAGTCATTCCTTGATGCCATCATTTGCCATAGGCTGTCCTCCTCACGGTGCCTGCAGGCTGTGCTCTTATCTAGCATATGTTTTGACAAGCCATCTGGTTTCTGTAGGTTTCCCAAGTGTCTGCCGTCTCACAACCTGTCTTTTTGGCAGCCACTGGTGCCTAAAAACCCTCTGTCTGTCTTTCTCCATGGGTCAGATGTTCTTATTTGAGCGTGGAAGGGGTAACATGTTTGATAAAGAGCAGAGCAGCTGATAGACCCAGTGGGACACTGTTGGTGTAGGGGAAGGGGCTGAAACCAGAGGGCTCCAGCACAGTCTCAGGGATGCCCCTGTCTGATGCACAAGGCTGAATAAACAGGTTCAGCTCTTCTGCCTGGGCACAGTGCCACGCTGACAGAAGGTTCTCAGCACCAGCAACCAAGAACCCGTGTACAGTGTGTCTATCAAAGGTGTTTGAAGGCAGCATTGCTACGAGGGGCTCAGTCAGCAGCTGTGTATCTCACACTTGCACATCTAATCACCAGAGAACTTGTTCATGACTCCTGCAGTTTTTTTAACCCCCACAAAAAACAGAATTAGCAGAATGAAGAAAATAGCAACCCAACCATTTATCTTCTCTCAAACTGTCGTGGAGAAGAAGGTAAAAGGTTGTACTGCTAGGTGACAAAATGGGTCGTAAGCAAATCCAAAGATCAGAATCCATAAGCAGAAATAAACAAAAAAAAGCATGGTTACATACCAAGTTACTAAGAGTTAATAAAAGATTAGTTTCAGCAGTTACTGCATATTTTCATCAGTTTGTGTGAGAAAATAGTACTGGGGGAGTTTTCCTCTGCTCTCTCTTTGCAACACAGTGGAATTATACTATTACTGGTACTCGTGTGAGTGGAAAGCATAGAAATACTACTGACAGCTGCCTCTTGTAACATTTTCAAAACAGTGCTGAAGTCTGGGTCATCCTACACACTGTCATCTGGGTGAAGGTGGTGCATGTGCATTCTTCTTCTTTACACTCTTGAATTTCTAACCCCCTGCTAACCAGAAATTACTTGGCCTGTTCTGACTGACAATGACACAGAAAGAAGATACATGTAAGCATGAGACCAGTTGTCATATCAAACAAACGGTTTCTGCTTTGTCAGTAGTGAGAAATAAAAATCTTAAAACACCTTCCTCCAACCCCTCCCTTCTTCCCAGACTCAACTGCACTCCTGATTTCTCTAAAGGTAGGGAATATCAACAGCTAAATAATTTACAAGTAACTCTACTCGAGATTAATTTGGAGTAAACAGAAGCAGTAGATGATAATAACCCCATCAATCACTTGGTGTTTCACAACCACTTTCAGGCGATGCCGCTAGATTATTTTTTAAGACATAGAACAAGTTTTCCAGAGCTCTTGGCTGCCAAACTAAGTATCCCCTCAAGGCACGTGCATCATTGCTTGACTGATCACTTCTACTGCAGAGCGTCAAGAACAGATAAGAGAGCTGTGAATTAGCTTGGAAGGGAGGTTGTTGTTACATTTCAGGGATTATTGTTGTCTCACTCCAACCAAAAACAGTTTATGGAAATGAAAAATCCTTTGGTACTTTATTACAATGTACAGAAAATGGAGATTTAAACAAAATGTAGTGCCTGGAGACAGAAGTGTGAGTGCAGTTGGTGATGTGAGCAGAGACCGAGATGCTCTGTGACATTGTGTGCTTTGTTCGGGTTGCACCAGCATCCAAAGTCTGGCAGCAGTTTTCCAAACAGAAAACAATGTATGAGGAATGCTTCATTTTCAAAAGCAAGGTTAAGATCCTGTGGATTATTTGATGTGTTCAAATGCCTGTGAGCACGGAGTTTGACTTCAGTGGGGATCTGCAAAGGCACAGTGGTCATTTCATTCCGTAACACTTGAGCTGCAGGGACCAAGTACTTGGTGTCCTCCGCTGCTGAGGTCAGGTTCTAAGTTCTACACTAATTAATTTGCAAAACAAAGTAGTAAATAGAAACTAGGTTTTCTTTTGCTCCAGTTATGAAACAGGAAGAGTCTGAATTACACTGGAATAGATTTGTATTCATAGATATTCATTTATTGAAACTCTTCTGTGTCTCCTCCTCGAATTTCCATTCTTCTGTAGGCACATGGCAATTCCAAGTCAGCTGTCACATTAAGCCTGGTGTGTGCATGTGAAACGACAAGGATCTTCGCAGTGTGCCAGTAGCCAGGGGAACTGCTTAGGAAGTTTTATTGCTTCAATTCAGGGCCCACTGCAGGCTGAAGAGATTCTTTATGGCAAGGTGGCAAAAAAACAGAGTGTGTGGCAGCAGTTTCCCATCTATCTCTCTGTTTTAATCTGTTTGGTCATCCTGCATCATACATTCCTTATATTAACTTTTCTTTATCTGATTTTTCTCAAAATACGAATTTAATGACAACATTGTAATTCATAATGAAGCTCTGAATCAAAATATGAAAATTGGGTATGATCATACGCCAGTCAGGAGGTACATTCTCCTTTCCTGTAAGAACATGGCTTGCTCAATGGATTCATGTCTATTTTTCATAATCCAGTGTAGCTGAGGTATTGAAAGCTGGTGTGTTTCCTACAAATACCCCTTTGTGAGGGAAAACCCGCTTGTGATTTGGTAAATATGCATCTTGACTTGGTTGACTTTCTGCCAGAGCGAGCAGAGCAGAGGCAGTTGCAGAGCTGTGTGAGAGTGGAGTTGGGGCCAGGGGCAGCCCCGAGGCCAGTGGGGTCTGAGTGGGACCGGCTGCTCTGCCCGAGGTGCGGCCACGGAGGGGGCAGGAGCTGGAGGTGATGGGAGAGACGGGGGAGATGGGGGAACTGGGGGAAC
>VXAU01000929.1:124672-149799 GCA_013399695.1 Formicarius rufipectus | reverse complement strand
GGTGGGGGTGCTGGGGGAGCTGGGAGAGCTGGGAGTGGCCCAGCACACCCGTTGCTGGGGGGCTTGCAGTGTTTCTTTGTTTGTTTTCCATGATAGACCCCCAGTGCTACAGGGAACCCTTGGTGTGTGGAGCTCAGCTGGGCTGGAGGGGTCTGGTCCCCACAGAGCTCTGAGGCACCACAGCCAGGAGGGGAGTGGGCACCCAAGGTTCTTGTGTAGCCACATGGCAAAAATTATTTGCTAAGGCAGAAAAAAAGTATTTAGAATATGTATAGAGAAAGAATCCTGGTCACTGTGTACTTTGAACAGTCTCAATTGCTTTACCTACGAATTAATATTCTAATAAGACATTACAGAAGAGAGTTTATACACGGCAGGATGTAAGTACATATGACTGTAGAAAAACCAGCTGTACCCTTAAAATCAAGCTTTATTAATTTTCAGAAGATTGGATTCTCTTCTGATAGTATTACCATGTGATACACAAAGCTGCAGTGGCACCATGGCAGCTAAAATGCTCCCACAAGATCAGCCCACAAAAGCCACTTCCTCCAACTGCAATTGCAGATGCTGAATTTGGTGACAAGACTGAAATGCTTCCCAAGAGTTGTGTGTTCTTGTGTATTGAACTCTCTTTTTTGGGGCTGTGACCCTCTTAAAGATAATGTGTAGCCCTGCTGGAGATTTCAATAGGACTAGTCGAGTGCTTGAAGGGAAACATGTACTTCTTCCAGTGTTTCACTAAACTAAGGAGCAAAATCTCTGGATAATACTGCAGTAGCCATGATGTCACCTACACATACAGGGGTGCAGGTGGGTTTGTGTGTTTCAGTAGACTCATTGACGCATTTGGAAAAACCAGAGAAGTTCGAAGGTTGTCGAGACCGTGTGTATAGTTTTAATAAATTAATTAGTCACACAGTTGCATATTGATTAGTCTTTTATTATGTGTCATGGTTTTTTCCACTTTGGAACAAGGAAATTTAGCTTGCAGTAGACTTTGTTATTGTGTTCTCTTTAAATCTTTATTCTTAGTTGAAGTAAATAAACCAACACGGTAAAGAGAGCTGATAGCTACTCCATCTGTATTATGGCACACAATGATGGCTGGAAGTTAAAGGTTTGATATATAGATCTATTTTTTTATTGCCAGCCCCTGCCCCTGAAGAAAGTATTAAAATTTCCAGATGAGTAACCAAACAATAAATAGATGAGACAGTTGCCGTGAATATCTGATTTTTTGCATAATAATGAGATATTGCTGGATAATACACTTTGCAGTCCACAGTTTGTCTACATTATCATTTTGATTGGACAAGTGCATAAGAAAGATACACAAGTAAAGCCATGCCAAGTGTTTTATTTTAAATTGATTCTGTGTGAGAGTTCAGTTAAATATCCAGGACATTAAAAAAACAAAACAAAACAAACAAACAAAACAAAACAAGAAAACAAAAAAAAAAAACCACAAAAACAAACCCACACGCAGACAAACAACCAAACCAAACAACCAACCAACCAAACTAAACAAAAAACAAACAAACAAAAACCAAACCAAAACAAAACACCAACACATTCTAGGAATATCCCTAGACACACAGACATTCAGTGGCACACATTCTCTCATCCAGCATACACAGCCAACAATAAGTGGCCTCACAATTATGCCCAGCAGAAACTTTTGGTGCAAACTGCAAGCCCTTTCTCATGCCAGTTGGGGTACAATCAGGGTCATTTCCAAGGAACTTCCGTCTTGCCTTGCAAAAGGCTCGTAGAAACATCTGTAAGGGGGCCTTGCAGCTCACAGCAGGGCTTTGGTCCATCCCAGAACAGACCAAAACCAAGAGGCCTTTGGGATCAGTCAGGAACTGTGGAGTGGAGAGGTGGATTCCTCACTGTTTCTCAGTGGAAAGAACCCTAAAACCTGGACATGGTGATCATGGACATCTCAAAAGAGTCTGAAATCAAGTACTTTTTTGGTGCAATTGTGATGGGAGGCAAGTCCTGTGCCTGTGAAGTCCCTGCTCAGGAGGGAGCTGCTGGCAGCACCCAGCACAGCCCTGTCACTGCCCTCCCTGCTGGAGGCACTGCCAGCACTGCCAACGTGTAGGGCAAAGCTTGCTCTCACTTGGAAAGCTGGTTGTCACAGTAAAACTAAGCTGTTTTCTAATTCATTCCAGACCCTTTTTCTTTTAGAGTTCAGTTAACAAAGATGGAATCAGAGCTTTGTTTTCTTTCGAGTACAGAAAAAAAAAAAAAAAAAAAAAACAAAAACCAAACCAAACCAAAAGCTGAAGAGTTTATTTCCCTTGAACATATTGAACTGTCACCTGAACAGGAAGATGTGTAAGCCCAAGTTTCAAGATTAGTTACTTCTGGCATACAGGTCTCCAACTCTGGGTGTTGATCTGGTTTGATTCTGAGCCCTGTGAATTCTGCAGGTATGTCATCTTGTTCTTCCTTTTTGCTGTATTCTTCTTACCTCTCTCAGTCTTCTCCAAGTCTTTGCTTCCGACGGGTTTTGAGAGGGCAGCGTCTTGTGTTCTTTGCCCCTCACACTCCTCATGACTGCAGTGAGAGTTCTGGCTGTGCAAACAATGCCAAACCTTGCTCACGCAGGGCTGGTTTCACACCTGTGAAACAGTGGCAGTGCAACTGCAATCAGCTGAGCTCAGCGTCTCTGGTTAAACCGAGGAGCTGGCTCGGCTCTGCCTTTCTTTTCTTCTCTCTGTTTGTGTCTGCCTGTGTGCACCAGGTAAGAAATCCACACACTTAAAGAGCAATGGAAAATAACTAAGCAAGCCCAGCAAACACGACTGAGCTGTGTCCTAAGCCCATTTTGAGCCGTCAGCCAACCTCAGCAACAGAGAGATGGAAACTCTTGCTGGGTTAGGGAAACACAACTCCCGTACTGCAGCTCTGCTAATACAGGTCTGATTTAACTTACAGGGCACTTCTGATTGCCCAGTGGGTCCTCCATACCAGATCTGTACTGTGGTAACTTTTTGACCCTGTTTCTTCACTGGAGCACTCAGCGTATTGGGAAATAATTCAGGCTCTTCCATGACTCTGAAGTATCTCTCAGCATTCCTGCCATGATGGACAGCACAGGAGCTTTTATTGTGCTCAGCCAGTGTTGTACACAGAAGTCACTCAGCCACAAGAAAAGAAGTGGGACCAGGTTTTGGCCAGGTTGCCCGTTTGCTGGTGAAATGTCTTACACTGGGAGTGACACCTGCCTTGTGTCCCAGTTCACTGCCTCATGATCCCTCACACTGTAACCAATAAGCAGGAATTTTGACCTCCTCAGTCATGCAGGTCCAGCCCATATTTGCCAAACAAGGAGTCGAATTCAAGCATTAAAGCACAGACTATTTTCATCTACACCGTGACACTCCCTGCCCT
This sequence comes from Formicarius rufipectus, assembly GCA_013399695.1. Lineage (NCBI taxonomy): Eukaryota > Metazoa > Chordata > Aves > Passeriformes > Formicariidae > Formicarius > Formicarius rufipectus. The sequence continues at coordinate 146,394 of VXAU01000929.1, read as the reverse complement.
GGCAAAATTCCAGCTGACTGCATTTGACCTCAGAAACAAGATGCATCTTGCTTCTACTGTGCTGTTGGGATTATGTAACTGACCAATTAATTATATTTTAAAGATTATAATATGGTTAATGGGTAGCAAACTTGGTGAAGTCATCAGGCTAAGTGTACTGCAGGTGCAACATCTTTTCTTACTGGAATTTGATTCATTCACAAAATGATTTTTCTATTCAAAACAACTGTCATGCTTCCTTTGTCCATGGATAATTAAATAAGCTTTCCAATTTATTCATGTATTCTAATTTACATAGGGTACCGACCCAAAAAAGCCCTCTGCTCACTCAGAGAAAAGACATCAAACACATCAAAAGATAAATGTAAATCACAGGCAGGGCACAGTAAGAACAGTTCTGGCTGCTGAGGGCACTGTTGCTGTGCCTGGAGCCTGGCCCTGGGTGGGCTCTGGTAGTGAGGGCTGCAACAGACTGAGTGCTGCCACTGAGTTTTCCTGTCTTCTTTTCTGAGGTCACACAAGGAAAGCAGAGGTTTGAGGTGTTGAACTGTCCTGTGCAGAGTTTTTATACCCTCTGTACTCACATCTCCTTTAGCTCAGCTTTCAAGGGTGCAGTCAGGTACTCAAAGCGTCTCCCCTTTTACTGCACTTCTTCCAGGTGCTGGTCTTTGTACAGGCTCTCTGTGGTAAGAGAATTCCTTCCAAACCTCATCAGCTCTGTGCTGTTTTCAGAGCCTGAGGCTTCCAACAGCTGAGGTTCACATTCCCCAGAGATTCCTTATTTTCTAAGTTTTAGATACTCCTGTGATTCCTCCTACCATAGGATTCAAATTCTTTGCAGCCATTTGTGCACACAATTGCACATTATCACTGTGAGTTTGGCAAATGGCCTTGGTTTCTTTATGGGGAGCAGACACAAAGGGGCCCAGCACATGATGTTTGCAGTAAAGAATATATAGGTCAGGTCTCAGAAATACCAGCTGTAAAGATATTTAAATGCTGGAGCATCATTGTAAAACTCTTTGCAAGTTTAAAGAAGAGTGTACACAAGCACTTTCAAGGCAGTCTAGGCTTGTTTCATACTGCCTGGATACAGGAAAATGTGTGGACAGGCTGGATCAATAGGCCAAGGCCAGTGGGCTGAGGTTAAACAAGACCCAGTGCCAGGTCCTGCCCTTGGGTCACAACAACCCCCTGCAGCTCCAGGCTGGGGCAGAAGGGCTGGAGAGCTGGGAAAGGCCCTGGAGGTGCTGTGACAGCAGCTGGACATGAGCCCAGATGTGCCCAGGTGTGCTCAGGTGTGCCCAGATGTGCCCAAGTGATCCCAGGTGTGCCCAGATGTGCCCAAGTGATCCCAGATGAGCCCAGATGTGCCCAGATGTGCCCAGGTGGGCAGGAGCCCCACGGCCCCGGGCTGTGCCAGCACTAGTGTGGCTGCAGGACCAGGGCAGTGCCCATCCCCGTGCTGGCACTGCTGAGGCTGCAGCTCCATCCTGGGGGCAGCTCTGGGCCCCTCAGTTCAGGAGGGACATTGAGGGGCTGGAGTGACTCCAGGGCAGGGAACGGAGCTGGGAAGGGGCTGGAGCAGCAGGAGGGGCTGAGGGAGCTGGGGGGGCTCAGCCTGGAGAAAAGGAGGCTCAGGGGGGACCTTCTGGCCCTGCAAGTCCCTGCCCGGAGCAGGGAGCCAGAAGGGGGTCAGGCTGTGCTCCAGGAAACAGGGACAGGAGCAGAGGGAATGGCCCCAAGCTGTGCCAGAGGAGGTTTACGTTGAATGTGAGGAAAAATAACTGTGTGGAAAACGTTGTCAAGCACTGGAAGGGACTGCCCAGGGAAGCAGTGGAGTTCCCCTCTCTGGAGGTGTTGGAAAGATATGTAGATGTGGCACTCAAGGACATGGTTGAGTGGTGAGCTTGGCAGTGCTCTATTAAAGCTTAGACTTGATGATCTTAGAGGTCTTTCCCCACCTAAACAAGTCTGTGATGTCCTGAGATCCCATCTTCTCTTGGTTTGGGGTTTTTTTTTTTCCATACAAGACCTTATGGGCACTTTAGGAATCTGGGAACAAGTTGGAGTATTAACCTACTTTTCCTAAGTTGTAGGGAGTGCACTGTTGTTCTGACTGTCCTGTCTTGTAGCCACAAAGGCAGAGATGGGAGGTGGGAGCGGACCCATGTTTTAGCCCCCACAGCTGGGCCTCGGGGTCCCCAGCCCCCCTTGGGCTCCTGATCACACGTGGTACAATGTGCAGGGCTGTATCCACAGCTGGGGCAACTCTCCACTTGGTGGCTTTGGGGACTCCGTGTGTGGACTGATTTATGATACTCAAGTGTGTTGTGTAGTAGCTGTTTTTTTCCCCAGACAAGGCAATTCAGCTTCAAACATATCTGTCTTATTTATAAGCAGTTTAAACTTTACACTCAAGTTATTTTTTTCTCTTTCCCCAAGCTCATAATTTAAGGGGAAAACCATCAAAAATAAGTACATAACATACAGAATACAAACCCTTAAAAACTAGCAGAACCTTCAGTCTCTGCTTGTTTTCCTTTATGGTATTTTGTTTTATTAATAAGGCTGCCTCTGTATTCATGACAAAATAAGAAAGTTATTTCCAATGAAACAGACATGTCTTTGTTAGACATCAAATATAACTAATATTTGATGTCATAAATATTAATGACTTTCATGTCTTCAGATACTTTAGAATCAATTCCAAACATTTTTGTTTTGATTCACTCTTATTTATTTTTTCACATTGAACTAGTAAAAAAAATCTCCCCCCTGTCTTTCTGTGAAAAGTCTATCAAGTTCTGCAGCCTCCTTTTCTGTTTGAACGAAGATGTTCTTCGGTGTACTTTTCATGGCTATAGCTGTGCACTCAGGCAAAATTGGCAGTAAGTGTGGTGAGACAGAGATGCACAGATGATGCCACCAGTTCAGCTGCCAGTTAGAGCTGACCTGGGACCTCCTGGCAAAGGCAGAGGGATGAGACAAGGCAGGTCTGTAGCTGGAAACATTGAACGGGCCAGAGTTTCTGTGGGCACAACACACAGCACAGCCTGTCGTTTGACATCTGCTTTCTTTGCGACTTCTCCACAGGTACTGAACAATAATTGGGATCTCAGCAACTGTAAATTAATGTTTGCTGTTCCTTAAAAGCAGGAAATTGCTCTTTCTGAGTGCAATAGTTCTGTATCTAACCACAAATGTACAGACTCGGCTTTAGGCTATAAACTCAAATTTTCACGTCCTATAAATAAATGATGACTAATGTTATCAATTGAATGACTGTTGATGCAGAAAACATCTGAACCTGATATATCTAATATCTGGAAGCCAAGTTAAAGTATCTATCCACATGTGGAGGAGAGTGGATTCTTTGCCTGTGGAGGGTTAATACAGGACAGTGGATGCGCCAGTTAAAGAGAGGCAGAATTATTCCTCCAAGAGTTACAAGTTGTTCCATGTATTTGTGCATGTTTGTTTCTAGGGGAATAATGTTATTCATTTGTATCTACTACCATTGTAGAAAGAAATGTGTACAAATCCAATATGGAAGTCTGTTTTGCCTTAGAATCTTTATTCTCTAATAACCCTGGCATTAACTGACAGCTTGCTGACTGTGGCAGCAGTGTAACACGGTGCTGTACTTCACTGGTGACATATTTCAGTCCCTTTCTAAGGCACATCTGGAAGTGTGATGGTGACAGAGTCCTTCCCAGCCAGCCCCTGTTGCTGCCGTGGCAGACAGCTGTGCTGTGATGACTAAGTGCAGGAACCCTCCCTTCTTTCCTCTCTAGCTCCAGGTTCTCTTTGTCACCTCCCAAAACCAGCCTGTTTCCTGGGCAGCTTTGCTGTACCACTGCCATGGTGGCCTTGGGGGAGGCAGCACACAAGTGAGCAAAAGTCACCACAAAGCCCAGACCCACCAAACAGCCCCTGCCTCCAACTCCAGTCAAGGCAATCCTCATTTCTAGAAAGACTTTTGGTACCAAGAGCTGGATGGGAGGAGCTTTGGGGCTCAGAGGCTCTCTCCAGTGGTAATTCACCTCTGAGAGAGCTGTAGCCAAGGAAGAACAAGGCTGGAGTCTGCAATTGCCAAGCCATTGAGTTTGCAGAGTTCACTCTCCTAGTGAACGTGTGAAGAAAATCCAAGAGGGGACAAGGAGGGGCAGACAGAGACTCCGTATCCAGGAGCTTAGCTGTGTATTAACTGAGTTGCCTTCAAAACAGGAAAAGCAATTCCTACAGAAGCTGTTATTTTGTTACCAAATAAAGCTTGAAAGGCTTGGACTATACTCAGATCAAAGGGAAAAAAGAGATGCAAGCCTGTAATGGGAAACGTAGGAAAAGAGTAAGTAAAAAAAAAGTCATACCTTAAAAAAAACCCTGAATGCTTTCAGAGCATGAAGGAAAGAAATCCCATGTTCTTTCCAAGCCTGTGGAACATCATAGCTGTTGTAAATAGGCCAGTCCCAAAGAGAGCACACATATTCCAAATGGGAGGAGATTATTTGCTGCATTATTTTAACATGCTTGATTTGTCAGTAATTAATGGGAAGTTGACAGGCATTTGGAGCAAAATAATTCAGTGTGTCCCAAGTCCAAGATTTGGTACAAAAAATGTTTTATTATGGTATATTCATATGGCAAGAACATAGCCAAGTTGTAGTGCTAATGAAATCCATCCTAATTCCTCTTTGTAAGATGCATTATTAATTTGCTGTTATTAAACAAGGAGTTCAAAGTAATTAGGACAAAGAGTAGGGCGAGGAGAAAATACATTTGAAAATTACACCATTCGGAGCAAGAACTAGAGGTTGAACAGAATTGCTTCAGCTCAGTGATGACACTGATGGGTGCTCACTTGAGTCTTCTATGGTTTTGGAGGTAGAGAATATTGTCTAGACAATCCTGGTGACTGCCTTGAATTTGGTGGCATTAACTAAATTTGGGATGTTTTATCTTGGTTTGCTCAGGAAGTGAGGCTTATGAGTCTTTATTTTATGCCTGACCTCTCCTTTCAATCAGTACATGCAATGCTGAATGTTTTGGCCAGCTTCAGTCAAACTTGAGAGGAGTAGAAGTCCTCTTTTTACTAACTGAGTTCCTTATTTTCTTAAAGTGTTTTCTTAAATGGTTTCTTAAAATGTTGACTGGATAGAAAAGACAGACTCAAAGTAGTCCCTTTAACAAGGCAGTGAGTCCCTTTAGCAGGCAGTCACTGTTTTGGGTAGGCTATCCCACAGGAGATGGGAGGGGATGGCTGCTCAGGTAGGTATAGTAAGGAACAAAGGGCATTATCTGTAGACAATCAGGTAAATTTATTCCAGTGCTTACACTACAGTTGCTTTCCAGGACTGCTGTGTGTTAGCCATCCCCTCTGAGATCAATGGCAGTTGTGCTGGGGACTGAAAGGATAACAGCATAAAGAATGGGGATGGTCTTGAAAAACCCCTGTGTCCAAAGTGCTGGTACTAACAGCTCCTTACAGAACACACAGAATGAAATCCTAGTGCTGCTCCCACCAAGGTCATGGAAAGGGCCTATAAGAACAGGTTAAAGTTTTCATTGTGTCTGGATGCTGCCACTATTTGAGAAAACACTTAATAGCGGTATTTTAAGAGATCTTTTTCAGACTTGTTTTTTTTTTTCCAGTGTCTGTATGTTAATTACACAGTTTCAGCAAGTAAAAGATAAAATGGAACATCCAAGAATAGCCCAAGTCATTTGGTTTCTACTATTGCATTGCTGGGTGCCTTGCAAAGAAAAAACAAGTAGATGGCACAGAGTTCTGAGCTGTCCACAGGGACTGAGACATGGGATTTTATTTTAGAAAGAAAACAAAATCTGTCACATTTTCATGCCCATTTCCTCACACCTGGTGCTTTCTGTGCACGTAGTAGACACTTGCACATATAACTTGGCACCACGGGAACTTTGGACGTGAACTTCTGTCTGAGAGTCTTGCTCTGCATGACTCAAATGAGACCAGTCCTTCTGGACTAAAATAAGGACCAAACCAAGCAGATTTTGATAGCCTGCTAAGGAGATTAGTGTTTATTCCGTCCATTTATTACAGTTAAAACAGTATTTTAGGTCATTTTCCCTCCGTACAGGCAATACGAGTCAATCATAATTCCACTGGAGTAAAGAGAAGGTTTAGGCAGAATGAAAAAATTATTTGTAACAATGAAGTTTTCTTTTTTCAAATTTACAATTAATATTTACTATTGCAAGGAGAGGAAGGTTACGGTGTGTGGTGTGGTATGCTTGGAAGAGTGGAACGTTTTCTATTGGCCACTGAGAGGCCGTGGTTTGGAGCTTCCAAGAGGCAAATCAGCCTCTCTGGAGTCTTGTGCTGCTACAGCACAGTCTTTTCTGGTGCATGGATTACCTGAGCTAACACAAAACAAAGGACCAAACCCACTGTCTCAAGGTCTGCAGCACAAGGGACAGGCTTTCCTCTCAGCTGACACTGCGAGGAAGTGGACAGGCATGATTTGCATCCCCCACACCAGGGAAAGGCTTTTACCACTGCTGTTCTGAGAGATGCAAGGAATTCCACCTTATGTCAGGATACTCCAAGGATCCAGGCTTATAGAATGATGCTTGCTGCTTTTCTACAAGATCAGCTCCCAGCCTTCCCAAGAGATATGTCCAGAGCTCAAATGGATGAATACTGACAGCTTCTGCTTTGTATCCTCAAAAGGTGAAGGAGAAGACAATGCTGAAAATAGTACTTAACTCTGTGCTGTTGACCTCCTACCCAACTGTGCCACATCCACATTCACAGAACCATAACCTCCCTGACTTGCATTGAGGACTAAGGACTGCATTGTTACCGACCCAAATTCATCCCATTGAGTTTCTTTGCAGCAGCATTTGACCCCAAAACTGTCCTTTTAAGCAGTATATCTTTACTTTGAAAGAAAAAAAATCACCCAGAGCTTGATCATGGAGAAGCACTTTGGAGTTTGGGGTTGCTTTATTTGGTTGTAGAAACTGACAAAGGAGGATGCTGAAGAAAACAGAAAAATGTCGAGGGACTTTCAGTATTTTGAACAAAAGAAAAAGCAGCACTTACGTATATCCAGTCCTTCCTGCAAAAGGAGGACTAACAAGTGCTAGATGCCTCATGTGTTTTCTTCTTTTCCAATGTTCTGGGTGACTATGTGATCTGATGTCTCTGTCAGAGCCTCTGACAAGGCTTTACTTCACTTTCAAAATGTATTTTATTTCACAGTGAATGCCTGTGACCGGTTAGGAGGAAAATGCTGTTCTCCGAAATATAACTCAGACACATCAATTGCAGATGGAATTTGAGTGCTACAGGCAGAATTTGGTTATTTTCCAATGGAGAGACTTCATCTGAACCTGCAATAGGTGTCCCTGGTGATTGCTGTTCAACTACTTCAAAAGAACCTGATCTTGGAAAAATCTCAATGTAATGCCAAGCTGATAAGATGTATCTTCATGTATCTTCTAACTGGGAAAAAATAAAATAAAAAGAGGAAATAAACCCCGTAACACCAATTCCTCAAAAGAAAGCTCTAGAAGATGAGCCGATGTTTTCAAAAGGCAGGTCCCAAACTGTCTTACAGTACAGGGATTTATAATATGTCACTATATATAGGCCGTAACAGAACTTGGAATGTGTATGGACAATGGATGTTACTGTTAGTTGTCCCTTCTTTTGCTCACTAAAGGGGTGAGGAACAGAATAAGGTCCTTTCCAGAGTGCCCAAGCCCTGCCAGTGCTCCTGTGTATGGGTAGAGCAGGAGTTCCAGCCTTTGGTGCTCCTGCTGCTCCTCCCTGACCCTGCTGCCTGTCCTGGGTGGACACAAGCAGCCCCATGGCTCTGCCTTAGCTAAGTTCTCTCTGGATTTTGGGGGCTGCTGGCACCCGTGGGTGGATGCCTGCACCATCCCCAGGGCAGCCCCCAAGAGAGCAGTGCCTGGGGGTGTGCTCTGCATGGCATCTGGGCCAGCAGCCTCCTCCTGCTGGAAGGGCATTCTGACAAAATGGGCTTTCATTGGTACGGCTTTGGTGTAATGCCACTGTTAACTGTGCTCTCTGTATAGAAATGTTGCAGAAAATTAACGAATCCTTCACCTCCATTTAGTCAAATCAAACCTAACAAGCCTTGTTATAATGCAGACAAGACCTCATACTGCCCAGTTTGATGTCATTAGTGGAATCCCAGCACAGGAATTCATCCACCCACTATTTCAGTGATGCTTTCAGAAGATAATCCAGTATTAGTAAGACTTTATCCTAAGTCTTACAGTGCCTGATGCTTTACTGAACAATCCTGAAGAACTGAACACTGGAGAATTTCTAGTGATTGACTTGTTTGAAAAGGAGGGAGGGAGTGTGTTTGAGGTCTTACTGATGAGAAGAAAACTGTATAAGGTGATTTTGATGCCAAAGGAATTGAAAAATTCCTCACCATTGAGAAAATGGAGTCAAAGCACAAAAAAAGAGAGAATTTCTCCAAGGATTCTGGTTTTCTTAATTGAAAGTACTCAGGACTGTGATTTTGTTAATGATTAGATAGATTCGTCCACAGCTTGACAAGTACCCTAGGAGCATCCTCAATGTGGGTTCTGAGCTGGTTTTTCTATGTCCAAGAATTAAAAAACAAAACCAAAACAAAACTTAAAACCAAAACCAACAAAACCCACAAACAAACTAACTAACCAACAAACTAAACACCAACAAAGCAACAAAACAGAGCTTTGTTACAGACAGAGAGGAAGACAGGACCCTGTGGTTTGGTCTGGGTTTGGTCCCTCTCTGTGCCAGTTCTTTGTGCCTGAGGCAAAAAAGAATATTTCTCTCTTATGGTCCGAGAGCACTAGGCTGAGTTGAGGAAAAAATGAAAAAGAATGCAAACATTTCCCAAAGTTTTCAGAGTTGCCCATGACCAGGCAGCATTAAGGCACCTATGTACATGCTGCATATGATCACTGACTGATTGTGACCCCAAACTGAGGGAAAAATAAATCACTTACCTAATTAAAAAATCATCTGAGTGTGTTCTGGAAAACCTCAATGATGAAACTCTTGTTCTATTTACTTAACAGAAAGTTTTCTGTGGATTTTAATGCAGTTGAAATTTTACCCTGAAACCCACAGTTTCTGTATGAGGCACTTGCAGGCACGACTTGGGTGAGCTGTAACTAGAGGACTGTATGACTGAGGGTGAGAAAACCCAGCAGTCACAGGGCAAGCAAGAATGGACAAGCCTTCCCTCCTGTGGAACTGTCTATTGTTGGAGTTCCTCTGACTACACAGTACATGCCTTTTTCCAGGAGAAAATACTGGTGCCAGTCTTGCAAATCATCAAAGGCTGAATGTAACTTACATTAAAAATACATCCTTTGGCTAGTGGGGAAGGCAGCTCAGTGTGGCCCACCTTGTCCCCATGTCCATTTGGGAGAGTGTCTGTTCCTCAGAGCCCTTGTGTGTACCTGACCCTTCCAGGTCTGGCAAAGAGGAGGAAGCTGTAGCTCAATAAAGAAACAAATATAACTATTACCAACTTTCTGCAGGTGTAGAAATCATAACTGTCTGTGTTCATGTCTGTTAAAATTCCTCTCTAACTCTGTTGAAGTTCTCATAGACACTAATAAAATAGCAACTTGGAGACAAATGACATGTAACAGGGATCAGCACTCTCTTGGTTCTCTTCCCTGTTCTCCAGAGAACTTCTTTAACCTGAAAATTATGAGGGTTTATTATGAAATTATATTCAACAAGGGCTCAAGTGCATTCTGCACAAGCTGAGAAGAAACACAAACTGCTTGTGGTCTCCTTCAGCAGGATCTGTGCAGGGCTATTCCCATCCTTCTGGGTGTGAGGTCTCTCACCTCTGGTCTAAATAGCCCAAGCCTTGAAGGGCCAAGGAGAGGCGAGAGCACTGGGAGAGGTGCCTTAAGCCTTGATTCCATGGGTCAGGCAGTGTGAAAGGCCTGGGGGAATGTCCATCCCCCATTAGCCTTTGGGGAGGTCTGTCTCCAGGGGACAAGACCAAAACATCTTAACGACTCTGGGCTGCTGACTGCAACTTTCAGCTTCTCAGCACTCTGCTCCCAGGAGGACACATCTTTGAACTGAGGAGTTAAAAGTGCTATTTGACAGTCAGAGCCCAAAGACTATGCAGGAGAGAAGCACAGGAACCTGTGGGAGAGAATCAGGTGGTGATATTGCTCTAGGTGGTAGAAAATTGCACATTTGTGGTGTGGAAGAGGTGGGCATGCAACTGTTTGAAGAAGTAGCTGCCATCTGTGGCCGGTGATGGAGAATTGCCTCCCGTGCTCTGAAATGGGTTCTTTGCCCACCTTGATATCCAGCAGTAGAGTTCCCTGTCTGACCTAACCTTTAAAGCACCTGTTTATGACCAGAGCTGGATGACTTGGCGCACTTTCATGTTCAGATGTTCCAAAAGACAGGCTTTGGTAAGTTTTTCCTGCTTTCATTTGAGTTTGTATTTGTTTAATGTTTAATTGTCAGTGCAGTGCCACTGCTGATAGTAGGAAAAGAAATGTCCCATAATTAGTAGCTTGGACTGTTAAAACATGGAACTAACATGTGGGCTTGCTCAGGAGAGCAGTCCTGAGAGCAAGAGCTCCCAAATCCTCTGGCAGGAAGTTGTAGTAGAGGCTTTTGAAGTCTGAGAAGGCACCTTACGCTGCTGAGGCCACGGGGGGTGGCCACACCGAGGAGTAGAACCAGGTCCAGGTTTTGGGCTCCGTCTATTATTACCTAGCCAGCAGCCACTGAGGCAAGCAAGGAGGGTGGAAACTGCAGCCCCCAAAGTGCCTTGATGTCATCACCGGGAAAAAGGGCTCCAGGGCAGTGTTTGCAAACCAGTCCAGTCCGTGCAGGGGGTTGGTGCTGTCTGTGCAGGATGGGGGCAGTGGGAACGCTGAGTGTTTTCCTGTGGTGTAAGAAGAGTCTTGGCTGTACTGTCTCTCTGAGGAGCTGCTCTAATTAATGCAAAATCTCAGCTTACTACTTAATTAATACCGAGGCCCTGCAAAATAGCACAAAATCAAGCGCCTTTATCTAGTGGTGCCCACAGTGGTGCTGTGAGTTGGCCTCTGAAGCACGTTGATGCATCCTGGCAGTGGCCCCGTGGGGACACTGGGGGAGCAGCAGGCCAGGCCCCCGCTGGTCCCAGGAGCTGTGCCTGCTCCAGTGCCACGGGCCCAGCACAGCAAGGGTGGCAGAGCAGGCACCTCCATCTGAGAACCTGCCAAGGAAGGGGCAGATCACCCCGTTCACACTGGGGCTGATCTCCCCTGAGCACAGTGGCTGTGTCTCTGCTGTGGCTCACTCCCTGCTCAGGCACTGGCACACGTGAACATGGCTGTGCTGCTGTGCCCTCTGCCATGCCCTGTGCCAAGGCCATGCCTCCTACCATGCCATGTCTTCTACTGTGCCTTGACCTGTGCCATCCCCTGTGCCATTCGTGCCATGCCATTCCATGCCCTGTGCCATCCATATCGTGCCATGCCCTGTACCATCCATGCTACACCACCCCCGGGGCCACTCATGCCATGTCGTGCCCTGTGCCATCCATGCCATGCCATGCCCTGTGCCATCCATATCGTGCCATGCCACCCCCTGTGCCACCCACGCCATGCCCTGTGCTGTGTGGCGCGGGTGTATCCTGGGCAAGCCCCGCACAGGGCGAACCGAGATGTCCCCACACGGGGTGAGCCGAGGGGTGAGTCCCAGACGGGGTGAATCGGGAGATGTTCCCACACGAGGTGAACCGGGGGGTGTCCCCATACGGGGTGAACAGGGGGGTGTCCCTACACGGGGTGAACCGGGGGTGTCCCCCTGCCCCCGTGCCCGCCCCAGCCCCGCACAGCGCAGCGCGGCCGCCCCTCCGCCCGGGAAGGGGCTGCGGTCCGCGGGGCAGCCTGAGCGAAGGGCGGCTGGGTCGTCTTTTCTCCTTGCAAATAAAAACCTCGCCTTCCAAACCGTACTGTGGCTCGTCTGGATAAATCTGGAACTTATATTTTGTTGTTGTTGTTGTTGTTGTGTTGTATAGTATTTTTTTTTTCTGAGCAAGGGTGCCAGTGCAGCTCGCCCGGCAGCGCAAAGGGACCCAGAAAGAGAGAGGAAGATAAAATGAATTTAAATTCCAAAGGGGTTTCAGTGCTGGTTTCCTAGTCCCCGAGTCAGCAATGTGTTTGTGAAAATTCAGCCTTTTTGTCTCTCAGAAAAAAAGGGCTAAATCTACATCGGTGGCCCAGTCTAGGTTTGCTATTCTTTGCATTTTCTATTCAAGTGAATGAGAGTGAATGAAGTGGCCTGGGACCCTTTATTTGATCTACTCAATTGCATAAAGTGACAGAATTCTAATATATTTGTTTAATGCTCTTCAATGGGGCTTTCACTTTCTAGCTTGCAAATGAAGCCTCGATCTGCAAAGTTTTGTCCTTTTTTTCTTTCTACCTTTTTTTTTTTTTCCTGGCAGAGAGACCATATTTCATAACTTGGGCCACGGTTTGAAGTGATTTCAAGAGGAGTTTTAGACTCGAAAAGTGGGAAATAAAGAAACAGATGTGAAGTTATTGTAAATTCTTATAGTGGGCTCTGGGGCTATTGTAAACCCACTGCAGGCGGTCCAAAGCCTCTCTTTTTCATGCTGTAATTGAAACATATTAATTAGATAATTTGTTGTTAGTTTAAAAGAAACAAATACAGCCCCTCCAAGGCTTCACAGCCTCGCTTTCTTTTTGTTAATAAAAACAAAACAAAAAAACAATCAACCCACAAAGTGACATTTATATTAAGATTCTGAGATAATTCAGCACTGAAGTTGATGAAGCTGCTAAGTTTTTTCTTCCTTTCCCAAGGACCACTTTTGAAAAAAGGTTGGCTCATAAAACTCCCTCTCAGGGGTCGCCGGGGAGTTCTTTTCTCCCTACCTGGCACAGACCGCCCTTCCCTGCAAGGCGCGGTCCGAGAGAAAATAAATATTCTGAGTGAGAAAGAGCTGGCTGCCTTCAATAGAGGATTCAGTCCTGTGGGGTGGTGTCTTGTCACATGTCGAGGGGAAAGAAAACAAAACAAAACAAAAAGAAAGAAATACGCCGCCGAGAAAGGATTCACATACCATGCGTTGACATGAAGTAAACCCCCGAGCCGCCAAACCCGGCTGGGTTCTCGGGCTTACCTTGCACAGCCGGGCTCAAACCCATCCTCTGGAAGAAAAGAGCTTTTGCCTAGAATGAACGGTCCCTTTGCATCAAGTACGCTTAGCTTACAATGTCTCTCTGGAAATTAAAATTAAAAAAAGGAAAAAAAAAGGCGACTCCCCCGACCCCCCACGAAATGTGTGAACACGGCGGAGAGCTCGGCCGCGGCGGATTCCCTCGCCCCCCCTCGCCCCTTCCCTCCGCGCTGTTGTCTCTTGCTGTTCTAGTTCAGATCTGTGTTTATTGACATTGGACTTGAGCCATTAGGGAGATTTAACAAGTCAAAGCAGTAAATTCAAGCGACGCGCTGAGCTGCGTATTTGCTTGAAAGCAGCATCGCAGCATTTCGGAGATGCGCGCAGGAGCGCGGTTGAGGGCGCGGTGCCGAGGGGGTTCCTCGGGCTTGGCCAGGCTGGGGCAATCGCAGGGATAAAGAGGAAAATGGCACTTTAAACTACGGTGGCGAGTCATACTATCGCATTTTGCAGCGAGAAAGCTATGGCACCTTTTGAAAATATTTTGCTTTGGGTCATAATCTTTTCAGATCGTTATCTCCGCCGCTAATATATAGTTTAAAAAAAAAATACTCTGAAAGTGAAGCTTCATCTTCTTAGCTCAGCTCGGATTTCATCCTTGAGGATTTGTTCTGACTGCTAGATCCTAAAAGGAAAAAATAAAGGAAGGCGAAAAGCGTCCTGGTAGTGTAAAAATGTAGGTCATCGCTTGTTTAGGAAAAGTTTGTCGAGTTATGCGTCCATTGATCTGGTGATAAGTTTTGAATGCTTTCTTTAGCTGATCGTGTTGATATAATCGTGGGTTGGACTTGATGAATGAGTTCAGTTGTCCCCCATCTGACAAGCTTTAGGAGCTTCATGCATTTTAATCAGCCCAATGATTCATGTATTTTCCACCTTTTTTCTATGTGTGGGATCCGTTCCCTATTTGAAAAAAAAAAAAAAAATTGGTCGCAACTGGATTAATTGCCCTCTACATTAATCTTAAAACTTTTGCAAGGACCTTTCGGTACGCAGTAAGGAAATGGGAATGGCACTTACTGTGTTTATGGTCCAGAAATTCAGAGAGAGATCAGTCAGAGACAAAACCTCGGTAACATCATTGCTGTAGAATTCGTGAATCCTGTCGGTTCATTAGAATACAATGTCGTTTTCTCGCTAGTAAGCACTTCGGTATGTGGTTGCCTCCTAACTGCGCTCGCGGACTGCCTCATCTCCGAGGCATTTGGTTACTGATTCCACTAGATTGCTTCTGTCATTTTCAGCAGTGCGGAATCCTTATAAAATTACTAACAGAATAGAAGAATCCCACTAGAAAGTGGCCGGAATCCAGTTTTCATTGTAACTACTTTGCCCTTACTTTTTAAAAGGAACTGTATATTGAATAACAGAAAACCGGGTACAATTTTAAGTGTTACACTTTGCAGCCTACCCTTTTGGGAAAGCGTTGACCCATAGAGATGGGGAAATTATAGCAGTGGTTGGAGTAGTTGTAGTGCTTGAGGAGATTTAAATGGCAGGTAAAGAGCTACAATAGCTCGCTTTTACTTGAAAAAGATTTTGAGATGCCACTTGTAAGAAAAATCACTACCGACAAAAATTCAGTATTCCCAGTCCTTAAAAATAAATAATTCTTTAAAGATTTTTGTTTGCTCTGTATTGTAGGAGCATACTGGGGTTTATACTTTTTAGATAAAACGTAACAGAGTATGTAGGTGATAAGTAACATCCACAGAGGCATAAATGCAATATGTGTATTCAGTGGCACAAATGCAGATGTGTGTGTGTATACACAGATGTATAGATATATAGGGATAAACCTCACAGAACACACTTCGTACATTATCCCTTCGCTGAACCGGCGATAATGACAACTTCACTAAGACGTTGTGGTATGTTAATAACTATATTTATAGTAACCTTGCTTGAAAAGGCTGTTTAGATTATCTAAATATTGGAATAACGTCATTCCTTTGTCAGGAACTAAAGCTTTTACTTTTCCCATGTAAACTCTTTAAAAAGACAAATACGAAACTAAATCTTCATTTACATATTTTAATGAGAAAATATTATTTGGACGACTAGGTTCATAATTTAACGTAGACACTTTTTAACCTTTGTCTTAAAACACACATGCTGGGAACAAGAACACCAATATTTAAAATGCCATGCTTATTGTGTACAGGAAAAAAAATAAAAAAGTTAAAAACAAATGCCTTTACGGTTTCAATAAACACTAATGCCATTTGGAGGGGGTGTTGTTTTTTGTTTTTTTTTTCCTTAACTTAAGCAGTTCACAACAGAACAACAGTTCAGTTTCCAGCAAACTACCTAAAACTAGAAAGGAGTATATCAAACAAAAGTGCATTTTACACATTTTATAATCATTCATATGCACAAACATTTACAGTTTCCCTAGCCCCCTCTCTCTTGTCTGCAAAGCTCCAGCGGAAATCAGAATGACCTCCACATTTTGTACCTGCTATTGTATTACTATTCCACATTTTATCAGAGACTTCAGCAGCTTTTCTTTAAGCAATGTCGGGTCGTGTGCTTGGTAACATGTTTATTTTTATTATAACTATTGTTGTTGTTTGTTTTTAAGCTATGAAATAAATAGCTACAAAAATTTAAAAATAACAACAACCAAAAAAAGCCCAACAACAACAAAGAAAACCTCAGCTTCCCAAACCTTGGGGTTAACCAGAAGTTAACAGATAAGTCAACTTCTCCTCTTTCACCTGAAAACTACAGTAAACATCCACGTTACAACAGGTACTGCAAAAGGGACCTCATCTGATGTACAGTACAGATGCAATTTCAGTATATACATTAAAACAGGCGCTTTGTAAACATTATAGGTGTGGATTGAGTGGACCGGTGCGGCTCTGTGTGGTTCCCGTTCCCGCGCCGCCCCCGCAGCTCCGGGCCCGCCCGGCCCCGCTCGGCTCTGCCCGGGGCTCCAGCTCGGGCATTCCCGCAGGAATTCCAACCCCCCCGCGGAAACCCTGCCCTTCGTAGCGACGGGACTCGCACCCGCACAATGGACACGAGCGCGTCCCGGCGTTTCCAAGATCCAAGCGTTTGCTGCTGGGAGGCTGGAAACGCCGCTGGTGCGGCGCAGTGAGGCAGCAGCCAGCCCTGCCTGGGGTATTAAAGACCAGTCCTGTACAAACCCCCGCTCTTCCCCGTACAAAGGAAGGGAAGAGGCGTCGCCGGGCCAGCCTCGCCTGGCCGCCGGCAAACCCAAGATGCCTGAAGTACTTTTGGAAAACTAGCGATGCAAGTGGCAGTTCCTACCGGGCCGGAGGGGTCGGGCCGGGTCCTTTCGCCTCGGAAGAACGGAAAGCAAAGTTCAGAAGCAGGGGAGAAGCCGAGCCACGAGGGACGGCTCGGCGGTAGGGGCGAAGCGCAAAGGCAGGGCACGGTGACCCTCAGCTTCCCGCGGGGAGCTGTCTCTGCTTTCGAAGAAAAGAGGAGAGAGGAAAGAAGCGGAAGGAGGGAGAGAAGGGGAGGGAGGAGAGCTCCGAGGAAACTTTGGGAGACGAGGGAAGGCAGAGTTCGTGCGGGCCGCCCGGGTCAGTGCACCGCCACGGAGTGCAGGGCGGGCGCCGGGCTGGTCAGAGTCTCGCTGGGGGTGGCCGGGCTGCTTTGGCTGGTGGCCGTCTGCGAGGACGTGGGGCTGAGGGAGGGCGGCGAGTTCGAGAGGATGGTGGGGATGGGCGCGGGCAGGGCGGGCAGGGCCGGCACGGCGGCGGGGGTCGGCTTGATGGGGACGGGGATGGCCGGCAAAGTCTGCCCCCCGTGGCACAGCGGCTTGATGGGCACGCCGTAGGCGCCGTACTCGCTGCTGGCCATGGAGATGGGGGTGGCAGTGTCGATCATGCCGGAGCTGTACATGTGGGGCCAGCCCGTGCCAATGGAGCTGCCCACCGTAGTCAACTGGTTGGGGAGGGGGTAGGCGGCCGGCATGGGCTGCATCGTGGAAAAGGCGAGGCCCCCGGGCATCTTGTACTCTCTGGCGATTATGTTCTCGATGGCGAAGGGGTGCTTGAAGCTGGATGGTTGGGACACGCCGAGGTTGTACGTGGACATCTGGGGCAGGTGGGTGCCGGTGGCCGCAAGGGCGCTGAGCCGCAGCTTCGCCTGCTGCTGCAGGTACTGCGCCGCGTCCGCCGGCTTGCTGGGGGCCAGGTGGTCCGACTTGACCACCTTGAAGCGCTTGCGGCGGCGCAGGAAGCTGCCGTTCTCGAACATGTCCCCGCAGCTGGGATGCAGCGCCCAGAAGCTGCCCTTGCCTGGCTGGTCGGGGCGCCGCGGGATCTTGATGAAGCAGTCGTTGAAGGAGAGGTTGTGGCGGAGGGAGTTCTGCCAGCGCTGCGTGTTCTCCCGGTAGTAGGGGAAGCGGTCCATGATGAACTTGTAGATCTCGCTCAGGGGCAGCATCTTCTCCGGGGAGCTCTGGATCGCCATGGCGGTCAGCGAGATGTAGGAGTAGGGAGGCTTCTGATCACTGTAAGTGTTTCTGCCCGGGCGAGGCATCTNGGGTCTGGGGCCGGGCCGGAGAAAGAAGGACGCAGGGAAGGGGCACGGTGGACCTCAGCCCTCGGGGTGGGGGCGGAGGTGGACGGATGGGGGCAGGAGGAAACAGCCCGGAGCTCTGTGCCGCCGGCGAGGGGAAAATGAAGTGCCTCTCCCGACTCTGGCCTCCCTCAGCCTGGCCTTCCCGCAGCAGTCCACGGCCGTAAAGTTACTCTAGTGATAGCTCTGTCTTCTGGTCTCAGCGAGAAGGAAAAGGGGACCCCATCCCATCCCCTCCCTTCGTCTCCCACTCCACGCTAGCCCCTACATATGCCCACCTTAAAGTTGCTGGAAGTTGACAGTCCGCATCCGGGACGCAGCTGGGAGTCCGGGCTCTTTCCCACCCCGCTCCTCCGGTGTGTTTGTCTCTCCTTTCGCGGCCACTCTGCTCCAGTTTAGTCCTGAGGAGGCAGCGAGCTGGCTTGGTTTTGGGAATCTTCTTGTACACCCCTCCCTTCGCCTCCGCGGGCTGAATCAGCTTCTTTTACACCACCGGCAGCTGGACTGTAGCAGAGGCTTGTTTGCTTCTCTGCAGCCGCGATGAGCTAAGTAGTTGCCTCCATGTCCTTCCTCTAACCATCTGATAGTTTTATGTGGTGACATGAGCAGAAAAGACCCCTGTAGAGGCGCTTCATTAATGTGCCACTTCTTTGCTATCATATGACAATCGCCTTGGGAGCAGGGGGAGGGGAGTGGGGAGGAGGGGGCTGGAGAGAAAGGCATAATCTGGTTTCATTTACACCTATTTACATGGACACCTTGGGCCAATGGGAATCATTTCCATTTGAAGACAAGGCGAGGGGTGAAAAGGCTCCGCCAGCGGAATTGCAGTGCGATGGTACCCGGTGGCTGGGGATGGGGGGGAAGGTATGCACTAACCTCTCTGTGGACTTTGCAGGAAGCTTAGTCTGCAATTCACACTTACAAATGGAGGTACTGAGCAGTGGGATGTTTGACATGGAAATTGCTTGGCTGTGGTATTCTGTTTGTTCTGCATTGTTATCTGATTTGTATTGTTGGCTAACTTAAGGCGAGCCTTTTTCCCTGTAACGAGAGACTTTCTCTGCCAAATCCGCTCTCCTCGAGTGGAGGTTCTTTGGAGGAGCGATAAGATCGGGGCTCCTCGGTAGCCGCCCCGGGAAGTTACTCTCCCCGCCACCCTCCCCTCTTTCCCCCCCGCCAGCCCATACAGGACTGCTGTTCTGGTTCCGCGGACCTGTTGGTGTAAAGCGGTGGGAGTCTCTCTCAATGCAAGCCCGGAGAGCGGGCTCCTGACCCTGGCAGAGCCCCATGTGCTCGGGAACGAGCTCTCTCCACGCCGCTCTTCTGCTCGCGGGGCCGGGCAGGATCCGCTGGTGCGCCCTCCGGCCGGGCGACCTCGACACTGGGGGTCCCGCAGGGCTGATCTGGGCTAACCCTCCGTGTCACCGACCATTGTGCTAAATATCCTCAGTTTGACGCCTTCTGCGGGATTTGCATGATGCGGCTCAGGCTGTTCGTCAGCCTGTGTGCTGCTCGGTGCACGCCTGTGTGTGGGGGAGCAGGCGGGATGCGGAGCACCCGGGCTGCGGCTCTCTCTGTTCCACCGTCCTCCCTCCTCCCCGGGAACCAAGGCCCGATCCTGGAAGCGCAGCCCAGACGAGCATCTCACTGCCAGCTGCGTGTCCTGGGGGGCAGGATCGGGCCCGGAAGGTCCCAGGCTTGTCCTGGCACAGGAGGGAAGTTGTATGATGTGTATTCCCGAGGCTGAGGTGCATCCTGTCACCCTAGAGCCAGAATTAAAGATTATCTCGGGAGCTGCGAGCCCTGGGAGGAAAAGCCTTTGTGGTGAATACACATCAACTCCATTAACAATATTTTCGAAGCCGGTCAATAACTTACCAAAACGTAACTTAAACACGATGAATTTAGGAGATTAAACAATTTCATTAATATTGAAATGGCTGCTGAGGCTGAGCGCGCGCGCTTGAAATGCAAGCGCACGTTTTTCAATATTAACAGAAGTACTTGAAAAGAAGAATAATGTCACCTTCTTAATTCAGCAAAAATAGCCGGGCTGGGGGAGGGAGCGCGGCAGCGTCTCCGCAGCGAGACGGGCTTCGCGGGCACCTGGGAGCCTTCTCGGAGAGACGGTCCCCAGCAAGAGGAGCTCCCTCAAACCTGGCAGCAGCCTGGAATCGCATTTCACACCGCGGGTAGCGCGGCCTCGTGTGTGTTACACTGCGCTCCCCTCGTCCCAACCCGCTGCCCTCCGTCCCACCTAATCCCTCTCTCTCGGGGCAGGATGTCGTTTAGCGAATAATGAGCAAATAATTGTGTTGCTAGGATTCCGAGATGCCGACCGGTCCCGCGCTGCCAAGCTAACGAGCCCTTTTGGGGAGAGACCTGCCGCATGTGGCCCTGTGCCCCTTGCAGGAGCGGCCCGGGAACGCCTGTGCGGTTCACAGTCCGGGAGCTGCCTTGCCCAGTTAAGCGGCTCCGAGGTGCTCCACCCAGTCGGGCAGGGCAGGAACGCAGCCTCCAAACATATTTTGGGGGAAGAGGGGGGCGAGGTGAAGAACGTTTGCAGGAGGGTAGGAATGGCAATACTCTGGTATGAGGACAGAGTCTTCCCAGCGTCCCCTAGGACACCACGCAGAAGGCTTCTGGCTCTGCATTGAGAGCCCCCAAATACGTGGGTGTAAGGGACTCTTCCCTCCCACACACATACCCCAGCCCCCCGTCCTCAACTCCTAACACCCCTCAGTTCGGGTTTTGTTTCTCAGCCTAAGCTCGCTCCTAGGATGATTATCAAAAAGAAGGCTCAGAAACAGCACAGGAGTGAAAAAAAATCACAGACTGACAAATTCTCTTCCTCTTTTTGCTGGTACCTTTTATTTTCGAAGAAAGAAAAGAAAACAAAACAACCGCTGGTGCTAAAGGGAACCCCCAAGCTGTAAAGTTAAAGAAAACTCGACTTCCGTTGTCATTTGCTACTCCGAGTGCGAACGAGGTATGGCTGTAAGGCACCCGATTTTTTTTCTTCCATTGCAAAGGAATGTGTGAACGAAGGGGTAGGGCAGGCGAAGTCATCCCAATAATTGATACCCAAAGTTTCACCTCATATTAAGCACACAACAGATGATAGACTTGAGCAGTATAGGAATTAAATGTCACTTGTAGCACTTGCCTTTTACTTTGAAAGCCAACATTAGTGAGGAGTAGAGGGTGCAAGTGAATCCAAATCCATTGTGTAGGGAACCGAAAAAATAGACCTTTTTCTGAAGTCTAATTCAAATAAGGAGCTCAGAGGAAGTATTGGGAAAACTGTATAAAATACACATAAGTCAATTATATCAATGTGCAAACCCAATGGAAATCTATTTCGTGCAAGAGCCATTCAGACCGTGCATGGAGCCCATCATGGACCACCTTTCTGCATGGAAGGTTTGCAATAGCCCCCTTTCCCACAAGCAAGACCACACACGTTTACAGATTTGGTAATAATTTATGCTAATTTTCCTCCATAAATCCACAATTCGCCTCAGTGGCAAGCAGGTCTGTTGAGAGAGGAAAAGGAGACAGAAAAGTGACAAATACAATATTGATTTTGAATCCTTGTGGCTGTAAGCAGGTGTGTAGCTTTGCAGAGGGGAGGAGTGGAGAGGGGCTGTGGGGGAAAGCCAAGAAGTTTTCCAAGGATAAAAAAAATCCACTCCGTGTGAGTGAATAGCTCACAACCTTGTTAATATTTACAAACCGGTTGGGAGAAAAGAGAAGGGAGGGGGGAAGTACCAGCTTCTTAGGGTTTCCTAGGCTGCAAAGCACAATGCCAGGCTCTGAGCAAGCTTCCCCCGTTTTGGAAAGTCAACTCCAGGCTGCTGGTTGTGGCTGCGTTTCGGCTAAGCCTTGTTCTCTCTCTCTCTCTTT
>VXAU01000929.1:0-122549 GCA_013399695.1 Formicarius rufipectus | reverse complement strand
CGTTACGGTTATTTCCCCTCTTTAAAAGCAAAGGTAATAACCGCTTGCGGAATTCAGGCTCGGGCAAACTTTTTCCTGCATTGTGTGAAGTCTTTAACGAGCCGGGCTTTAATTAGGGTCAGAACTTTGAATGGTCGTGTTTTTCTCGCTGTTGGCGGGGGGCATGCTTGCAAACAGCTCCGTGAGCTGCCGCCGCGAAGCCGCAGCGCGGTGGGGGGGGGTGCGGTGCGGTGCGATGCGATGTGTGGGCGCAGGGGCTCTGCGCTCTCCCTTCCTGCCGCAGCCCCCGCCCCGCTGCCACCCACCGAGCTGCCGGGGGACAGGGAGGACAATCCCCGAGCTCCCCGCCCCCGCCGGGCTCCGCTTCTCGGCAGGACAGGACAGCACCGCCCGCAGAGCCCCCCGCGCCCGCACACCTGCGAGGTGCGGGCCCGTGTGGCGGGGAAGGGGCAGCGCCTTCCCCGGCCGCGCTGTGCCTCCGGAGAAGCAGAGGGGCTGCCCGCCCCCTCCCCGTGCTGCGGGGCCGGGCCCGGCGCCCACCCTGGGCTCGGTGGGGCGATGCCCCGCACCATGCCCCGCACCGCGCCCCGCAGAGCAGGGAGGGGCAGGGCGGGGGTGACAGGGCAGCCTTGCGGGGCTGCAGGGCCATTGCTGCTGTTTCTGAGTCCAGCGGCTTCCATCGCTTCCCTACATCTCTTGACGTCCTCCGCCCTCAGCGCCAGATCGCTGTACTCACGACGCGAGCAAACCTCCCGTCTTCCCATCAACCCGCAGCTCTGCAGCAAAAACCACATTAACCTTCTTTAATATTTCATTCCTGGAAGAGATTCTTTGGATCTAACTTTAGAAAATACTTCCCCGCAGCGATTTCTTCCCCCATAATTTTTTCTCTGTTTTTATTATCGAGAGATACATAGTCATGCAGCATTCAGCCATCTAAAGGGGATAGAATTTGATAGAGGACTTTTTTTCCTTTTGGCGAGGAAACATTTTACATGGGAATAAAATGCATTGCGAAGGGCAGAGCATTTTGAGCTCTGACAGCGAGATGTCTGCGCTGTCATTCAGAGGAGAGCCCCTTCTTATTTCTTCTGCTAGGAAATGTTTCCCCCCAAGAGCGATCTCTCTTTAGCCAAGACCTGTAAAGCAAAACCCTCGGCCTGTATTTTAGGTGACGGCAGTTTCAGTCGGCACAGTCAAGGTAGAATTACACCTGTCAGAAGCACCCCCGGTCGCGGAAGGGACCCGGGGCCGGCGCGGAGCCCCGCGGACCTGTTGGCAGCGCTGCGCGGAGCCGGGCGCAGCTGCCTGGGTAAACTGCTTGTGTATCTCACATTATCATCCCACTATCTGCAGGCAATGTAGATTTTCTAAAGATCTAATGAATAAACAACCAGCAAGTGCTGGCGGTGTAATTTACATTGTTAATGCCTACATGTGTATAATAAATATGCATTTGTATGTCTTCAAATAAACTCTTTTTAGTTTCTAACCTGTGGTGATTTTTTTAAAAGCTGTCTTTTCCAAGAAACCAATTTTCCTTTTCGTTTCCTGAGCTGGTAGGGAAGGAAAAGAGCTAGCAAAGCGCTTGACGCCTGCTTTTCAGCGGCAGCGGGGGATGCGCGGGCCGGGGCGCAGGCAGCCCAGCGAGCGCCGGGGCGCGGTGGGCGCAGCCCTTGCCCTCTCCGCCGGCGCGGGATGGAGGCCGCGGCCAGGCAGCGGCAGGCACTCATTTCTCAGCGCAACTTGCCACGCTTTAAACAGCAGAACAATTTGAATGTACAATATTAGCTCACAGTATTAGTCTGGAGGTGCAAAGAACAATCCATTCAGAGACAGAGCTTCAAAGGCACCGGATTCCCCTCAAGGAAAAGTTTACAAATGTGGTTGCTCCCTCCCTCCTTCCCTGCCTTCCCCTCCTCCCCTCCCTCGCCGGCGACGAACGCTTTTCCCAGAACACTTCTGTAGAGGGCATCCCTGACCAGATTTCCCCCACCGCCCGCTCCGCCCGCGGTCCCTCCGTGCGCGGCCCCGCCAGCCCCGCGGGTCGCGCTCTGCCAGCGCTGGTTGATGGCGAACTCGCTCGCTTCCAGATCTCCAGGCTGAAAAACCTGGTGCTTGGCAGCCCCTGCTGACTTCACCTTGGGAGGGATAAAGATTTTCTCCTCATTTTTCGCTACAAACCAGGTGCCACTTTCTTACACCCCTTGATGGCAAATGTCTAGTCTTCAGCGAGCTGGATCTGGCATACATTATTTTAATTAAGTCTATGGCGATTTACTTTCCTCTGAGATCCATTCCACGGTGCAATTAGGAACGTATTGGTGCTAGTACATATGAATATTCAGGAGAGTGTCAATTAATTAGCAGACAGAGGAATCTCATTATGGTGCTCAAAACCCTTTTAGTGCTAAGCAGAATTAAGGGGGCATTTGCCAATGTGCTGGATTAGTGAATATTTTACTGCGCGCTCATTTAACTTCATTATCATAGCACTTACGCTGCTCTCTGATTTTATTAATTAAATTGCTCATTAATTTATCCGGAAAGCGGGATAAAAAGTTTTATGACGCCACAGCACTCGCGTAGACGCCCAAAGAACCAGCTTCGGTCCTGCCGCTCCGCAGCAAAGCATTTCCCCGGGGCTGGCGGGGTCCGGGCAGCGGGAGCGCACCCGCCCCGCGCAGAGTCCCGCACCTTCAGCCAGGTGTATCTTCATCTCCCCTCACCCCAGAGAGGACCGTAATGCGGCAATTAGTGCTGCTGCAGCAAAGGGAAAAAGGGTATCGCTGGGAATTAGGAGCGTAGACTAACGGGTTTCATCTCTTTTTCTACTTAAATCTTCTCTCAGCATCTGGGGAGCGGGAAAGCCCACGAAGCGATTAACCCCTTAATCTCTGCACAAACTGCAGAAAGAAGAGGCATAATCTCATCTTTTCTGGTATTATGGACAAAATCAAGCGCGAATGCTTTCCGACAGAGGCAGAAGCGCAACCCGAGCGGTTTGCTGGGAGGAGCGGGAGCGCTGGCAGCGGGCTCGCAGCTTCTCAGAGCGATCGGGAGAACTGCGAACATCAGGAGCCAGCGATCAGGATTACGCTCATTTTCTAATTAGGCAATATTTCAATTCTCATAATTTTTCCAAGGAGCATTGTATTAAGAGCAGCTATTTAAAAAAAAATGTCCGTGGGATATTGTGCTTTGAAAAAAACAAACAAAAAATTCCCTCAGAAATGTTTAATATTAAATATTAATCGGATTTAAATTCAATAGCCGTATCTTGCAACAGTTATAGATGTGCGGGAAGCTATAGATAATCAGCCCATGCGCATCTTCACACAGGAGGGATCAGCTCCGTGTCAGCAGAGGCTCCGCAGAGGAAAGGGAGACCGATGGAAATGTGTTTTAGAAGTCACCTCCATTTCAACACCGAGCGCGAAATTTGCCCAAAAAGGTTAGAAAGACAAATATTAAATCTGCTTTCACAAAGGGAGCTGCTAAATAGATCCGAAATTAATATGCATGTAAAATTAATTAGCTGCATTTCATGACATCAAAATAAGTACCTGGGAAACAAGAACACCTTCTGGGCATTTGGCACCATATGCTAGAATTACAGTTAATTGACTAATTACATAAATTAGGCATTAATTTTACAACACATCAAGTATAAAAGATATCTCAATTAATTGTAGAGGGAGGCGAAGGGCCAAGGGGCGGCTGCGGTCCGGCCGGGCCGGACGCTGTGGGTGGGGAGCGCGGCCGGAGCCGCCGCCGACTTGGGGCGGCCGTCGGTGCGGGTGCGGAGCCGGAGCCGAGCTCATTAGAATCAATTACATAGCTGAAGATTGATTAGTGCGTGTCAGGGCGCGGCGTCCCTGGCGGAGCCGCTTTCCAAGGCGAGGATCCCGCCGGGAGCGCCGGACCTGCCGCCCGGAGCACGAACGGGCCGAGCCGGGGGACCTCTCTGCACTCTACCCCGGGCACTGAAGCCTCCGGCCCTCCCCCGCACCCCTGGGTGTTTTGTTCTGGTAAGAGAGCTCAGTTCCGTGGAGAAAAGGTGCAGGGCTGGGGTGGTTTTCAGTAAAGTTAGTAAGATTTTTCCCATTCCTTTGCTATAGCAGGGTTATGTTTTGAATATTAAAAATCTGAGGTAATCAGAGACACAGCACGTGGTTTTGGTGCCCAAAGGCGTGGGGTGATGCTCGCCATAGGCCCAGCACCCTGGAGCCTTTTCCCCTGTTAGGGAGGCCACCTGGCAAGCTGCCTTCATCCCTTCAGAAGAAAAGGAGTGTGGAGTTTTACCTTGCTGTACCCAAAAAGGTGCTAGACTATCTGCAGTTTACCTTGGAGCTTTCAATTTAAGCACCAGGGAGGTTGTGTTAAAATGCAGGAAGGATTTTGAGCTAATGGGAATAATTATATATTACAAGTTTAAAATGGCAAAATTCAAACCAATGCAGGAGCTCCAGGGACCAAAGAATGCCCAGGCCATGGAGCAGGTAGCGGAAAGATTATCATACTGAAAGTATTTGGGGAAGCACCAATAAGTGGTTTCCATTTGCACTGGGATTTGCTGAACACCACAAAATAAAGAAGCAAGTTCTACTCTGCAGCTTTTGGCAAGGTGGGTGATGAAGCTGGGGCTGGACCTGCCCTGGCAGAGCAGGAAGCCCATGGTAGGCACCAGACAGGGCTCACTTCTGCCTTGTGGAAAGGCATGGGGGCTCTTTGGGGCAAACCATTTCTTTCTTCTGTGAGTCTGCCTTACTAATAAAAACAAAATTTGGCTTCCCTCTCCCTCTGTAAATAAATATTCTATAGGAAGCGGTCTGGTTGCATCAGTGACAATATAGTGTGACTGTTGATGGGCTAGAAAACAGATGAAACCCTGCCACATGTCTATCTTTTTATTGAGACAAAATGTTCGCTTTGATGTAGCGGTTTTGTGCTGTTGCCAGATGCTGAAGGTACTTGAGGGAGATGTTGACAAGTGGATAATTGTCAGCAGAACTAAAACAGACACTTTGTTTACAGTTGAGCATGATTAATTGAGAGCAAATAAAACAACAGCTCCGTTCATAAACCCTCTCAGTAGCTCAAGTTCAAAAACAGGCAACATGCTCCAGAAAGGAAGGCACCAAACCTGCTTGTACACAGGGGTCAGGAACTGAGCTTGATAATGAGAACTCACAGCAGTGTGGGGCATCACCCTCTAGGGTTCAAGCCAAGTGGTTTCCTGCTTACTTATCTCTGCTGTTTTCTTTTTCATTTTTTTTTTTTTCTGATTTAGGTTTTGTTTTTTTGAATTTATTTATTTATGTCTTACGTGGTTGGATCGCAAGGGGTTGTGGACCCCACATTAATTATAAAAAAAGGGTTGTACATTTGTGTGCTGGATACAGTTGACAAGTTTAGGTAAAATGATGTGGCAAAAGTGGTCTGGAAAATTTCATCAATAGTAAAATATTAAGTGATGCAGCAGTCCTCCTTCCCACATTGTAACTGAAGGTTATTGCAGAATATTATAGACATGTTTAAGGCAAGACTGGATGTGGTACTTGGTGCCATGGTCTAGTTGACAACCTGGTGTTAGGTCAGAGGTTGGACTCAATGACCTCAGAGGTCTTTTCCAACCTAGTGGACTTCTGTGAATGCTTTAAAATTCTTTAAATTTTAAAATGCTTTAAAATGGTAATGATTGTCACAAATCAGTGCTGATGGTCAGTAAACCCCATGTGTACTCTGCATGTCTTGTTTTAATAAAAGTATGTCTCTACTTGTAACTCATGTGTAATATTTACCCAGAGTTGTACAGAAGGTGGCATAGTTAGTATCTAAGTGTTACTCATGCTGCTCAGACTAGACAGATGCTGCAGCTCAACTGGAGAATGGGGGGGAAATAATGCTTACCAATCCACAGTTGCCCAATTGTGTTGTTTGTGCACATCTTTTTCAAAATTATAATTGCCCCTCTCTCCTTTGTGCTTTGATCCACTCTGAAGCCACTTCCTGTGAATTATTCTTCCTTTAATGGACAGGAGCCCTACTAAGAGGCTGTTGCAGCAGCTGGCTCAGCCTCCCCAGTGTGGAGCACACTTTAAAACAAAGTTACAAGCCTGTTAACCTACAGTCAAACTTTCTGCCTAGGCCCTGTCCTCGGGTGACTGGCAGTTTAAGAACAGTTTATCAGTGTGTGTACCTGTGACCAAGGGGCATTCCAGTGGCTGTAAGTGGATGGCAGCTGCTCACAGCCTGCAGGAGACTCTGCCAGCACTGAAGGAGAGGGATGATCTCTCATCAAGGACTGCTGCGTATTTCTTCTTGAGTCAGTTTATTGCAGCACAAAGCTTTTCTCGGGTTTTGGTTTTTTTGTTTTGTTTTGTTTTTGCTACTAACTCTGTCTTACTGCCATTGACTTCAGCAGTAAAGGGTCTGGTGACAGCAGCCTGTGCTAAGTTCCATGTCAGGTCCACAGTTAAAGGATGTAGCTCCTGATGGTTATGTTACAAATGGTCTTTGAGGACTGGTTGGGTGCTACTCACCTATTGCAGCCATAAGCACTTTAAGGGAAAGGAAGACTCAGAAATTCGTAAGAGGTTGATTGCATAATAATACACATTTATCTGACTTTTCATCATACAACTAATGTTAGGTTATTATTTTGCACTTGGAAGGCCAGTTATGCCACCAGCCTCCTATCCAGGGATGTCATTAGCACTGAAGGCACTGCTGGTACAGCATGTGGTAGTGATGTGGCTCCATCACTTCTGCACAATGGACCTGATGTTTCTAGCACTGCCCCTCCTGCTCACTGGCTGCTGGGCTCCTGACCCTGTGGGACTATGGGTCTTGGAGCCATGCCTAAGGGTATTTATCCTAATTGTCAATAACTTGTCACTTGGATTATTAATTATCTTATACTTAGGTAGTTTACACCATCACAGCCAAGATGATTGCTCTCTTTTTTTTTTTTTTTTTCCCCTCTGCTTTGAAGCCTCCTGTATCCTTAGCCTTTCTCCAGTTCCTTCCTTCCTTTATCTGTGATCAAAACTTTGCTCATCCCTCATCTAGAGTGTCTCCTCCTCAGGAGCATATGCCTGTCTGAGCTGCAGCAGTTGTTGCTTGCCTGTGCAGCTCAGCAGTGCCTCAGGATGCTCCCCAAAGGCTGCAGCACTTCAAAGGAGGAGCTGCAGGCTCATGGCAGCCACAGAACAGGCGCTGGCGGTGCTCGCAGCCCCAAAGGTGGCTCTTGGCATGGATGTAAGAGGAAAAGCTCCTTTCAAGGAGCAGCTTTGGAGTTTCCTTCTGTAAGGGGAGCACTGGGCACTTCAGGGACAAGGCAGCAAGCCAGGATCCTCTGTGCAGATTGTGAAGATCTTCCCAGAAGCTACAGCAGCTGTGTGGGGAACTCCTGTGTGAGTCAAAGCACCAAGGGGGAGCGTGATGGGGAGGGGAGTCATTTCCCTTGTGTGGAGCTGAGAGCATTGTCTGTCCTGCTGCTGGTAAGCTTTCAGCCCCCAAGTTACTGACCTTCAGTCCACTGTGCTACTTGTTTGGATGGTGCCAAGTTTCAGCTCTCCAAAACAAAAGGCCTCATTTATTTGGAAGACGGAAGGGAAAAAATTGTTTTCCATACTTCTGACAACTTTGCATTTTCACTTAAATGTCTGGTCAAGAACTGCCAGATGGAGAAGACTTCTGAGATAATGTCCCTTTGAGCCTAACTCACCTAGCACCTTTAAAGGGTAAGTTCTCTAATGCAGCCATACAACTTAAAAAATGGGCCCAAAGGAGGTTCTGCTTCAGTAGGCATCAGTGGAATTGGTGTATTTGACTAATGATCATGTGAATTGTATGTGAATTCTGAATGAGGATATGTTCAGTTTCTTTATGACCCAGGCACAAGAGCTATGATGCTTGGACCTACAAATATGTCTGCCAAAAATCACCATTAATATTAATAACTCTGTGGTCTATAAAAAGCCCTGAGAAGCCCAAGTGACTCTGATATTTTGTAGTAATGCTAAACGGTCCAATTCAAAGTCCAGGCCTCTTTGGAGAAGGCAGTGTACCATCTCATGTGCTTCTACTTCTTATAGAGCTTTTCAGCTGGTGTGGCCTGGCAGCTGTGTTGGGCTGGTAAGATGGTGTGAACTGAATGCTTCGGTCTAACTGGCCCAGGAGGTGCCCTCGCTTTCTTGCTGCCCTGTCATACAATGCCCTGGGGCATTAAGGGCATAAGCTGCAGACAAATGTAGGATATCCTTTTCTTATGGTCAAAAGTTACCAATAGTGGATCCTGCAGGCAGTTCTGCTCTGGGCACAAACCTCGAGGCAACCAGTCATTTGCTACTTGAAAAGACCTTGAGTTGGAGTCAGAATTGAAAGAATGAGCCAGACTTAGGAAGGTGAATGTGTTTGCAGCTGACAGGAGTGGACACATGCTGGTAACCATCTGCTGGGATTTGTTGTAGGTAACTGAGGACTTTCATGTTTAGACTGTGCATGATCTACTTTATGTGCATGTGCTGTCAAATTAAAGTTACATGGGTATCTAAGTGTGTTTGTCTTATTATGTACTCTTTGGGAAGAGACTGTGTTATTATCCATTAGATATTTTCTTTTGAAAAAAAGAACACCTCTTAATAGGTGTTTGTACATGGCAATCCTGAGAGATACAGCATTTCTCCTTCTGTGCTCCGTGTGTGTGAAGTTTGTACATGCATTTGCAAAGTAGAACTTTGTTTAACTTACTAGTCATTAATGGTCAGAGTCGCTGTGGCACTAGTACTTCATAAGTCAATTAAAGATGAAACATTGTAACAGGATTATTGGAAAGCCCTGAATGCCTGAGAATAGATGTGATACCGGAAGGGGCACAGAATTGCTGTGTACTTAGCGTGTATAATGCAGATTGCTCAATTTGTTCCTGGCTGTTCAGAGCAGAGTACATTTTCTCTTTTTAATTGCACAAGATGACAAGACCTTTTAATTAAGGTGGCATCTATAGTATTCATATACTGCAAAACCCACAAATGACTAAAACTTAATAGCATCGTAAAAACTATGGTTAAAGCTTTTACCAACACTGCCATCACAGCAAAAGGTTTTAAATCAACTACATCAGCAGTGAACTTATGCCTACACAGAGGCCCCTGACTTAGAGAGCAGTAACTGACTGATTTTCATACAAAAATACTATCTCTGTGGGTTTTTTTTTTATGGTTGTAGGAGTGAAACTGGTAAATGGCCTCTTTATCTCCTCAGTTGTATCCACCCTCCCGTGTCAAATTCCTGCCACTTCTGTAACATCCTGGATCCAGTTAGAAGATCCTGCTAGGGAAAGAAGGCAAAACTACTCTTCTTCACTCCAAAGTTTCCTGCAGGCTTCAGTGGCACAGCAGGGCAGGGAATGAGAGCATTGCATGAGGAGAGATGTGTGGAAGCAGGAGGACAGTGTCAGACACCGTGGAGACAGAGGAGGGCAGGAGCCTCAGTGCTGCTCAGCTTTGACACTGACCCGTGTCTCACACTGAGTGAACCCCACCAGGATCACAGGGTGGCAGTGGGGTCACTGCTGTAATATCTGATGCTAACAGCTGACAAGCAAAGGCCTGGAAAGGGTGTCTGCAAAGCCACTTGGTGTCTTCCCGCTTTGCTTGCAGTGACAGTCTTACATTTGCTGGGCTGGTGTCCGTGGTGGGGATGCCCTTCAGCATTCATTCCACGGGATGCTGCACTGTGGCATCCCAGGAACCCCTCAGAGGTGCATCCCACTGCTGAGGTGAGGTGCACGTCAGCTGAACATGGTCAGCTTTTGCCTTGGTAACACTGGCTAAAGTGGGAATGGGTCTTAGTTACTTTTGTAAAGGGTCAGGCTTTTTTCTTTCTTTTTCTGTGGCACGTAAAGGAATATTATGCAGATGCTCAAGGTACAGTTTCACTTTTGGCAAGAGGTTTTGTGTTGCTCATCACCTTTGTGTAAATGTAACAGCTACTGCAGGGGGCTTTTGGAGGCATTTCTTTTCTCATGGAATTGGATATTTAACAGTTTGGTTGTCATGTCATGATGCTCAGGGTTCCTTCAGCACACCTTCTATCGATTAAGAAATAAACCAGTTTGTATAATCCAACATTTCCCTTGAGATTAGTTCAGAAAGCAACATGAGTTTTACTTTATTGCTAAAAATACTGTGTTGTTTACCAGATGAGTATTTAAATAATTTAAAGATGCTATTCTAAAGAGAGACCTTGTTAGAGTGTAGAGTGCTTTGTCATGAGAACCTCTTGCAAAAGAGAGGAGGACAGAGTAAACAGGAAACACAGAAGGAACCATAGGATGCATTACCAGTTAGTAACACTAAAACAAATTGGCTTAATCAAGTCTGGTTTGATATTATGGAATTATACTAATCAAGTGTATTTTCTTTGTGGTCAGGTTTGGAGTGCAGATTTTTGAGTAGTGGTTCTGGAGCAGTCACTTGGGGATTGTTCTACACAAAGCTGTGTGACCACTGGGGTTGTTCAGCTGGCCAGAACCCTCAATTCTTCAATCCCCTTGTTCAGCAATTAGCTGAGCAGGCTGAAGGCTCTGCAGTCTTTCCAGTGACATTTTCTATGCTGGCAGGTTTGGCCTGGGTTTCATGGCACAGGAAAAGCTGTGTATCCTCCTCTTCCAGCCCTTCATATCAACCATCCACCTTCTGCTGTGCTTCCTGTTCCTCAGGGAGCTGCAAGGCCTTTCTTCAGCACGTGTCTGGTTCATCCAGCAAGAGGGTTGGAGTTGGGACCACCACATTTTTGACAGAAGCCAGGCAGGTCCACAAAGTCAAGGGATCAAAAGTAACCTAAAGCTGTCAAAGCCACTCCTCAAGCCCTTTGGTGCTCAGGAGATCCTTTGTTAATGAGATGGAGTACAGAGACAACCTGATGCTAAAGTAATATTCTTGACTACAGACAAAATACCCAAGTTATGGAGCCTGTGAATTGATGCTCATCAAGAAGTCCCCACCAAGCTCTAAGAGCACAAAGCTGAGCTGGTCTGACACGTTCTGCAGATGCTCCCCAGAGCCCTTGTCAAACTTCTGCTGACATTCTGTCGAGTGAATTGTCCTCATCTCAGCATTTGTCAGACTACCACATGCAAATCGCTACTCTTTGCAAGAGAAATAGTTGAAAAGTGACACTGAAAGAGTGGAATGCAAATACGTGAATGGATTTTCATAAAATGTGACTGCCTATTTGAGTCCCAAGTCACAAAAAGAACTTGAATTGGGCTTATTCAGTTCATCTGTTCAATAACTTCCAAGTACCTGCTTAAATTTAATCCTAGAGGTGAAAACATTTGGTAAATGCTGTCCTAAATGGAGTTAAGTCTCTAAATGTCCTTTGTGCATATTCTCATTGTTTAGCGGTTTCCTTTTTCTGCAATAAGAGAAAAATAATAATATAGTCAGAAACAGAGTTCTGGCTTTAACTGTGAGGATCTGAGAACTGTGGCAGGGCAGGATTTGTGGATGGGGATCATAACTTAATTGGATTGTTTAGTATCAACGGAAAATGTAGATAAGATTTTAGTCCCACTGTAATTCCTCTGTAGATGACATGGTCTTTTTGTGTTTCCATGCTCAGCACATTTGCACAGCTGGTTCTCACCTGAGTGTCAACACTCGGAAAATAATGTGGTTCACATTACAGGAGCTTTGGAAAGTTGTCATGTTGAGAAAAAGGCAGTTCCTCTAAAACTGTCCAGCGTCCAAAGGGTTTGAAACCATGAGAAAACCAATATTGTTTCCTATTCAAGCTGCGCCTGTGTGCTTTAAGCAATGAAAGTTTCAGCCCTAGTAATGGTTCTAGGGCCACCAGTATTTGTGGGTTTTGTCAGATTTGGTGGGTGTTTGGTACCAGTCAGGATTCAGGGATACTCTCTGGGTAATCTGGGGCTGGATTTTGGATCTAGGTTTTGTATTTGGTTATTCTTGGTGCTCTCAAAAGCTGTGATGGGAGGGAGCTGTGCTGACTGTCACTCCTGCTAGTGAGAGCAGGCTGAGGACGAGGCAGTTGCAGTGAGGGACAAGATGCTTGGCTCTGGATTTAATTCCCACGCATGCTGTTGAATGCAGCACATTGAACATTTATTTATTGGAGTTTTGTAAGCAAACTTTATGTATGTAGCAGCTGTAATAAGCATGTTTTTGCAAGCTGCAAATAAAATCAAGAAGAAAGCATAGAGTTTTGCTGATTTGTTTGGGGCTTTTTTTATGGTTGATAGAAATGTTACTCTTTTGAAACATTTTCTTAATAGAAAGAGAAGAAAGAACAAAATAGGGGCATTCAGTAATGTCAGCACTACTTTTGAGCTTACAGCTTTACCAGTAGACAAGTCCTAAAGATCCATATTTTTTAAAGGAGGAAAATAAATTCGGTTTGAGTATTTGCCCTTCTTGAAGAGCAGATATGGATCCAAATAGAAAAATAATTTCCAAATAATTCAGATGGAGTTCTGATGAAGCAAAGAATGAGATCAAGGGAAAACTGAAAATGATAGGCTTCTTCTGATGCTTGGGCTTGTTTCTAAATTCAGGTGAGTGGACAGAACCTGTCAAAGATTGAACCTTAATTATCTGCTTCTAATCATGGGCTGTGGAAATGAGGAACTGAAAGTGACTTGCAGTCTGACCCTGTGCATTAGTGTTCATGCTCCTAACCTTTGTGACCATGGATATTTCTGTTCTCTGTCCTAATCTCTGCTGTTCTGTCCCTCTCACTACCAGCCTAAGATACCACTGAGACACCTGAGCAGGAGCAGAGTGAGCGATTGCTCTGCACTTGTCCCAGGGAGAAAACCACAGTGGAGGGAAAATACAAAAATGAACTCTGAAGTCTGATCTCGGGGTGGGACCTTGAGACATCTGTGGTGTCTGAAAAGCAAATGAGGTCGTGGCAGAGGGGACAGGAGCCCAAATGCTCCAGCCAGGCTGCTCTGGTCAGCTGGAAAGGCAGAGTTGGAGCTGCTTTTCTGGAGGCAAACTTGGCCCCCCAGGAGCAGGACTGCCTCCCACCTGTGCCAGGATCCTGCCACTGATGGAACTGGCAGCACTGGGAAGTGCCTCTTGTGTAACTGCTATGAAATGCTGCTACTTTGTTATAAAAATATCCTGGGTTTTGAATTTTATTTTAAAGATGGGGTCACCTTAAACTTGACGAACTTTCACAGCCCAAACAAGCAGGGGGACCATGTGGAGAAAAATGTCTCTGGGGATGCACTTCTTAGTGAGCAAGTTCACTTGAGGCATGAGGCTTAGGTAGATTTGAGTGCATTTACTAATATAAAATCTGACAACAGTAAAAACACCTTCACTGTTTAATCTTCCACTAGAGGGGAAAAAAAAAAGAAAATCAAAACACCTTTCTCTTTCCCAGAATAGCTGGCAGAAAACTTGAAAAATGTGAATCCCCTTCTTGATACCAAGTCACTTTGTTGATGAACAGTGCTCCCAGCAAAAACTGGGAATGATACCAGACAAAGGATGCTCAGCTTCATTATCTGCATTATATATCAATAGTTGTGCTTCCTTGCTTATCAAGTTATAACCTTGTGTGTCCTTACAGTGTAGAAACAAAACAGGCACCACCCTAAGGACACCTGGGACCACACTTCTAAGAAGTCAGGAGGAAGAAAAAGATTTTATTAAAATATTATGAATTATTGTTAACATATATTTACATAATTTAATTCATCCCAGAAATCATCTAAAAGAATGAAATTTTATATACATATAGACATGAAGCCATCCTTTAATGTCATCATTTCACTGCTACAGTCCATCAGCACACTAGAGCCATATTTGAGGGGATTTGCTTATTTTATTTAATACCAAGACAACTTATGGGTTTGTTATCCCTTAGGTGGGATACTTGTCTGGCTCTGTGAGCCTAATCCTGAACTGGAAACAGTATCTCTCAAAGGCCCTGGTTTTTTTAGTGAGCAGTTTAAAATGCTACAGCTGGTGGTCTAAGCAAAGTGGGTCAATGGTGTTACTGGAAAATAAGTGCTGTGTTACTGGCACCTCAGGCTTTGATATTCCTATTACAAGCTTCTTTTATTGGGAGTGCTTGTGATGAATTTTGTTAGATTGAATGTCATTAAGGAAAGAAAATTGAAGCACCTTCATATATAAATATTCTTATATAGAGAAGCAATCCCTGTTAAAGGCCTTGTTTCTGAAATCTTGCATTTTTAGTTTGAGACAGATTTGTAGTGCTTTTGCAATTAGCAGTTATCAATTCAATAAGGACTTCTGACATTCTTGGTCAATGTTTTGCACAATTGCTATTTTGAATAGAAACTGCTAAGGATCTGATTATACTAATGGAAGTGAAGGGGGAAACGAGGCTGAGGAAAGCAGTGTGGTGTTACCAGCCCTCTGGAAAAACGAATTAATTGCAGGACCCATTATCAGAAGTGAAATCTTAGAGAATCCTGAGGTAAAGCAGAAAGAAGAGAGAACCAGAGCCCTGTGTGTGCTGTGTATGACCTATGAGGCTTCTGGTAAAATGTCTGTGTTTAATCATAGAATAATCT
Organism: Formicarius rufipectus; assembly: GCA_013399695.1. NCBI lineage: Eukaryota > Metazoa > Chordata > Aves > Passeriformes > Formicariidae > Formicarius > Formicarius rufipectus. The sequence goes on along the minus strand of VXAU01000929.1, from coordinate 107,962 downwards.
TACCAGCAAAACCATGGATATAAACAAGATCTTCTGTTTCAGAGCAAAGACTGGGGCTAATTGTGTGGCCACTCACCAAATCTGCTGGCAGCCTGTTCACTCAAAGGGCACTATGGTAGTGAGGGAATGCACTCAGGAGCCCTGGGAATTGCTTGTCAGGAAGCAAAGCTCTGCTGGGGTGACCTGATGCCTGTGACCCACAGGTGTATTGTTTCCACTTCTTGTTTTCATCTGTTTTCATCTGTGAGGTTTGGAGTTGAGGAACACCTGCATTTCCCAGGCACGTTGGCTGCTGTGCCGTCCCCATTTCCCCCTGTCAGCAGTTGGCTCCAGATGAGCTTTAGATGAATAGCATTCACCTTACTTCAGAGTTGTTTTATGATGCTGGTTAGATGAAACAGTTCCAGCAGATACTCTCAATAAGCAAAGGCCTGTACTCTCTGCAGTTCATTGAACCCATATGGATGAGAACAGCTGGAGAGATGGGTTTGCTACCTGAGGCCAATGTTTGTGTTGCCAAGCGCGACTCCAGCTTGCTGACCCTTGTATAATTCATTGCAGTTGAGGAAATGTTGCTCACACTATTCCATTTTGTGATGAATGGCATTACTTAAAACTGATAGTCTTGTAAAGCAGTGGTGACTTCCCATGTCTGACAGATGTGAACAAAGAATACAGTCAATAAATATTGCCGTGTTCCAAAGGAAGATTCACTGCTCACAGCTGAGAGGGAGGAATTTCAGTGCAATGAGAAAACAGGTGGAAAAGAGGCTGATATAAAATTACAATTTAGAGGCTATGCTTAGGGATGGATCTTTGAGGGGATTCGTGCATTGCAGGTCTCCGAATCATCCAGGTGTGGTGTTGCAGGCACATATTTCAATCTGGCATCATGGAACAGTTACTGCTTCACTGGCCCTCTTAAGTATCCAGGCAAATCATTCCAATGACCTTGCTGAGCTTGGACTTCCATGGCATTTGCCCAGGAAGGGTAGGATACCTCAGGAAGGTCATGTCTAGACAATAACCTTTTCTACTTAGTCCTATTGCTTTTGGGAATGTTTTTCATCCAGATGTTTCCTGATGCATTTTTATCATCAACTTTTTCAAAACTGAGGTTGAGTGTTTTCTTGTTTGTGTGAAAGAGCATCTCACCTACTAACCAACAATCTCTGAGCTCCATGAGAAGTCTTTGCTCCAGGCCTGTGCAGGCAGCAGCCCCAGGTTCTGAGGAGAGAGAGGTCTGAGCCAGCTGATTGTATCCATAGGAAGAACAAATAGGCAGACTCTTACAAAAAGTCAGGAACATCCATGAGAAGCTGAGAAAAATAATAATATAGGAACCATAGAGTTTTTGTTCTTTTGAAAGAAGAGAACCATAGAGTTTTATCAAGTTCCTGTGAGAGACTTGGGCAGAAATTAATATGGTGTGAGATACGAGGATGGAGCCCTGGGGAGGTGGAGCTGAGTGGATCTCTGGGGGGGGTTGGGGGTGGTACAAGGGGAGTAGGTGACAGGCTGCACTGAGGAGCAGAGAGAGGTGAGTGGTGAAGGTGGGTGAGAAGGGACCCAGATTCCTCAGTAATACGAACCCTTCTTTCACAGAGCCATTGTCCCCAAGCTTTTAAAGTATACAAGCAAAAAGAACATCATTGATCATATTGATATAGGGATGTACAGGGCACAAAATCACCTGGTATTTGTAAACGTTCACTCTCTGGTAGGTGTGCAATTGTTTCACAGTCTTCTGCTAAATTTCTTGCCGCTTCATGGGGTATAAAGACTAATTAGGTAGTGTTTTGACAGAATGCTGTGAATAACAGCCTGCTTCGAAGTCCTTTTGAAGGCATGGATTAATCTTTGTTTCCTATTCGTTTGTGGTGTTAACAGCTGTGATACTGTGGATATTTCCTTAGAAATGTTTCATATCTTTAAACTGTAACTTTTATTTGTGAGGCAAAATAACTTTTCTTCATCGCCCCTCCCCCTGAAAACCACAAAAATCTTTGCTAAAAGGCTGTTAAAAAGGTGCCTGAATTTAAGTCCATGGAGTCAAGTAACAAGAGAAACTTCAGGCTCTGTGTAGGCAGCGGCTGAAATGAGACAAAACCCAGTTAATAACAGGCACTGCTTTTCATCCTCAGTACTAACACTTGCTACACGGCAGAAGTCACACCACGGAAGTGTGTGCAATGACCTTCCACGTGAGGGATGTTCATCTTGCTTGTGATGGAAGGGAAGACAAAGGCTTCCCAGCCACCAGTGCTGCAGCAGGGTGGTCCTCTGCCCAGAGCTCCGGGGCTGTGCCCCTGCTCGGGGAGGCTCTGGGAGCTGCAGCTCTGATTTGAGCTGCCCTGACAAAGCAGATCAGAGGTTTGGGGGTGCAGAAGGTATGTTTGCAGTTGGGTTGGGAAAAGGATTTGGGCTTTGCTTTGTTATCACTGGTGTTGCATCTACTGCAGGCGAGGTGTCGGAACTGAAATGCAGCTGAAGTGATTTCTGCAGCTCTCTCTGGTTTCTCTGCACTGTATTTTACAAGCCACAAGGGCTGACTTAGAGATGTCTAGGCAGCTTTTCTGGGCTTTACTTGGCAATTAGGCTGCTTTAAAAGATTTCCCAATTAAAATGCAAGTAAATAAGCCACAACAAAAGGTAAAATCATGTGAAACTAAATTGATACTCATTTGGACAGTAGCAAATCTTTTAAATTTATTGTGTAACTCTGCACACCTTGAGTTTTCAGACTGGCAAAAACAGTGGTTGTCTTTTATCTTATTTGTGAGCAGCCAGCACAACAGAAAGAGAAACTTTATTATTTCTGGGTTTCACAATTGTCTGTGGCCACGGAACACAGAACCTGAGGACTCCTGGTGTGACCTGCGGGTGCTGTGCAGAGGGGCTTTCCAAGGATGTCCAGCTAGCTGGAATGCCTCTGGGTTTTCTTGGCTGTGCCACCAAGTGCTGTTTGACTGACTTCCCTGAGATGGCCTTTTCATTTGTCTCTGCTTTCTGGAGCTGGCAGCCTAGCTAGAATTCCTGCACAAGAAACCTGGGAACAATCTGGAAACCCTGGTCATTTTCCAGACCATGCAATGGGAATGGGACTGAACAGAACTCCACGTGCCTTTGTGCCCTCACGAACTGGTTGGAATTGAGACCCAGCAAACTCTTCCTCCTCTTGAGCTGCTGAGCCCTGAGAAGAGAAGGGAGAGAAAAGGGTGCAGAGATGGCAAAAAGGAGCAAGTGGAGGTGGAAGAGTCCCTCTGCTGAACTGGAGTGGTGGTTTCTCCCTGGGCTGTGGGTCGGGGTGTGTTCAGGGTGCAGCACCAGCCGTGCACTCCCTTCGGGGGTGGTAAGAAGTACGTGTTGGGAGTTTGGGAAAACGGCCAAGCCCTCTGCAGGGGAAGTGAGACGGGGCGGGAGGGAAACCTCGATGATACACTATCTCTGCCAAAACCGAGTGGAATTTCAGAAGACAAAGAAAAAGCACTTTGCCACCCGTAGAGCTGCTTATCAAAGGCCTTCTACACACAATGGAGATGTGAGAACATTTCAAAGGCCAGGCCACAAGTGCTCTCTAAAATTGAAGGTATCGAGAAATGGACATAGAAAAGTCATTTACCAGGTTCTCTGGTAATATCATCGTATGCACTGGTGTGTGTATGTACGTGTATGGGTATGTACAAGTGTCTGTATACTGAGATATAACGTCCACACAGTGACCCCTGTAATGACAAAGGTCACAGCTGCACACCACGCTCACTCAGACAGAAACAACAACAGAAATGGGTGTGGAAAGAAGGCCAATACAGTGCCTGTAGGATAACTCAGAAATCTTGTGTTTATATCTTGCATTTTGCACTTCCTCTGGCTGTTTTGTCCTGTGTCATTCGGCCACGTCTCTATTCAGAGGCTGAAGCCCTTAGGGAAGGCTGCATTTTCTTGGCACTGTGACACAGTGCACCTTTGAAAGTTAATGACTACTATGAGAAATAAATATTCAGTGAAATGATGCTTCCATGATTGCAGCTTCTGCCACCAGTGATAGCCATCAGCAAACAGAAGGAAGCCTCAGGATGCTGGGTGCGGTCTCAGAGGCCTCAGAGAAGCACCCACAGAACCTGTGGGGAGGCACTAATTCAGCAAAGCAATCAGACCCTTGGAAAATAAAAACAGGGAAATCTCCAGAGACTTAACTCTGTCATTCGTGTGTCTACAGACTTGACATCTCCATGGAGTCTTTGATCCTCAGCAATGTCTTACAACTATCTCTGTGTTTGACTTCTTTAATGTATTTAAGTGCATTTAAAGTGTAATATTCATAATCTGGGACCTGTGCATTCACTGATATGTTTCTAGTGGTTACTCCTGGCCTCTGATACGAAACATAGGAGATCAAGTATAGACACTGATTTTGTCATGTAATAACAGGTATAGACTAATTTTGTGTATTTGTTGCAAAATTATACAGTTGCACAGTTCTGTGGTACAAAACACCACACAGTACAGTTCTGGGACTCTATCAAACACCCAGTAAAAGCAAGAATCTGTCAGCAGCCATGAGAAATAATTTCCACTTGGCGAGAGAAAAATTCACCAGATACCTTGTAGAGGTTCATTGCAGCTGGAGCTGAGCAAATAAATACACTTCAATATAAAATAATACACTTTTAATTCATTTGACCAGCCATCTTTTTGAGTAGATGTATAAAATGACTTATCATCTTGCTGTCAGTGCTGACAGAATATCTGTGTAAATGGCCATGGATCACTGAGTGCCACTTATAACCATTCTTACATCACTATTCTGTGGGCATTTAGGGGGCTTTTGATGAAACTTAGAAACAGTCCCTACAACCATTAGATGGTCTGCTATTCTGAGCTCAGTGTTAACAGAGGGAAACAACTTTCCATGTTACACATTGACAATTTCTGGACTTGATGATAAAGTGCAAAAAGAAAAAAAACCCTAACTTCTGTGAGAAGCAAAGAATGTGGAAAAGATATTTTGATGTGAAGGGTGAAAAAGTGGCTCTGCAGTGAGTGCAAATGTCCAAAGCAGCATAGCAAGGATGACCATGAAAAATGACAGGGAAACAACAGTACATAGAAGTTCAAAAAGAATAAAAATGAGGGGGGAGTGAATGGAAGGACTAAAATGAAAACCGTGAAGGTGCAACATGCAGGAGGGTTACAAAGGGTTCTGCTTGTGGGTCAGAGGATTGGTTGGTTTGTTTGGGTTTTTTTTCCTACTGAACCTTTTACATATATTTATGAAAAGTTGATGCTGCTCTAATGGTGATGGATTGGCACAAACGTTGCTATGACATACACAGACTCCTTAGGAGGCCTCAGCTCTGCAGTCTGTAGACAAACTGGTTCAGAGAATACTGTCCTTTAGGTTTTTTTTCCTAAATGTTACAAGTTCACTCCAGCTCAGACATGGGTCACTGGAATGCATGGGTGTTCTGAAGTTCAATTTTATTAATCATCTTGATCCTCCCTCAAGGTCTAGGACACGGTCTGTGCTTTGAAATTCATACGTTCAATACTGTCACTGTTGGGATCTGCCCACTGTGTGCAGAACACCTACAAAAAATGAGAGTTGACCACGACAGCAAGGATCAGGACTAAAAGTGTCACAGAACTGTGCTGCTACTCAGAGAAATCAGTAAGAGAGTCATAACTTTTCAGGGTAGAAGTGGAACTGGTAATAAGGGCTTTCCTGGAATTGAAAAGTGATTCATAGTGCAGGATGTTTTCAAGAGTCAGAAATGTGGGCATGTCTCCCATGATGCTGAATGCTCTTCAGGTTTGCTTTGCTCCTCATCCCCCTCTGCCCTGCCAACACCAGGAGGCCAAGTTTTTCCAAAGGCAGCCGTATGTGTATGGGTAAGTGTGAATTTGGGCACTTCCACTCATACCAGGGTTCCAAGGGGAGTTTTTGATTTCCTGTTACTCTCCAGAGCAAGGTACTGACTCCAGGTAGTTTCGGGGCTAATCTCAATGTCTTCCTGGTTTTGGCATCAAATCAGTGTTGTCAGTTTTCTGTCTGATAGAAACTGAAGGGATTTGAGGAATAAGCAGCTTCAACTTACTTTTAAAATATCAGTGAAATTCTCCCTGAGTGTTTAGAGCCTCTGAAGACATCAAAATGACACATCTTAGGGAAAGCACAGTTAATCCCACAAGAGCAGAACTAGATTTGAAATACTTTGGGTTTGGTAATTGGACATTTAATTTGTTGAGCCTGTGTTAAGCCTACCCTGACATCCTTGCTCTTCCCAGGCTGTTGGTTAGTCAACAGCATGATGTAACGAACTGGATACTAAAACCAGGATTGCCATTTCCCCCCTCCTTGTTTATCTGGACTTGTGCTAGCAATGTACATCCATAATTCTGTGTTTAGTTACTGATTCCCATTATATATATTATTATGTAAATGGTTACTATATAGGTCTAGTCATTGGATTATATATGGTGTTTTGAGTTTTTCATATTTCAGTAGGAAATCCAAGCATGTGCGTCTTGTAATATTTGGGGGTTTATGTTTTTTAAATATTCATTCTTCTGAGGTTTATGTACATTCATTTTCTCTAGTTGGTTATCTCTAAATTCATTATGCTAATGAAATATGACAAAACTTTTTGACTTCTGTAAGAAAAAGCTCTTGATAAGTGGAGATTCAAGCAAGAGATTTTTGTGGGAAAATAATTCTCTCAAGAAGAAACTATGCTCCTGCTAAAGATGTCCAAAAATCTTCTTAGGCACTGTTCACAAAGCAATTTTTGCACTTTATGGGTCACAAATACAGCTTGCTGCTGCTTTGCCAAACAGGTTAAAAAACCCAGACAGGTTGTATCCCAAGGGTGTGCCACACTCAGTGGTGCCCTGGGGTTCCCAGCTGGTATCTGTTTATCATTTCTTGTGTTTCTCTGAGAGAGTTTGAGATTGGTCTGGTCTGCTTTTGAATGGGAGAGTTGTGGTCCCAAAGAGTCATAGGGACAGCTCCAGGGAACAGTCAGCTGGGACGGGTGACAGAACAGAGGAACTCAGAAACAAATGCTAAAATCAAGTGAGAACTGCCCTCACCTTAAGCAGCCCTTAACCCAGAGCTTGATGTGTCCCATTGCATAAATCAGCCTGGGGGTTAGAGCTAAGATTAGGGTCAGGCTTTCAAGAAAGAGTAAACTGAGAAACGTGCAAGAATTCCACTGAGAAGGGGCTGCCAAAACAATCTGAGAACAGGTGGTGGGACATTCCCCTTGGCACCAGGAAACCTGGGCACGTGGTCACATTCCTGGCCAAGTCTTCAGTCAAGAGCTAAGGACAAGCCTAGGACTGAAGCTCTGAGAATGAAATGTCCTAAACATCAAGCAATGCTCAGAAGGAGTTACCAAAGCAAAGTGAGGGCTGCTGGCAGTGTTTTGTCCCCACGCACTCCATGGCCTGGGCACCAGGAGTGTCCTACGGCACGAGGCTCAGGCTGGGTTTAGAATTCCAAGAGAGCAGAGTGGTGGTGGCAGTCAGGGTGGAGCCCAAGCTGAAGCTGCAGCAGCAGTGCTGTGGCTGTAGCTGGAACCCTCCCCAGGCAGCTCTTGGACTGAGGAGTCAGCAGGTGCTGACACTACACTGGCTTGAAGCTCACAGGGTGAGTGAGAGATCCCAGAAGTGTAGTAGGTGTGGCTGAGGAAGGGCAACTCTTTGCTGGATAGACCCAGATGTTTGAGGGCTCAGGACATCCTTTAGGGGTTGGGGTGACTCAATAAGGGGGCCATGAGCTCCAGCCCAAGCCAGATGTGTCATCTCACTGAGTCTGCTTCCCACCTGGGTGAGCATGGGCAGTGCCCTTGGCAGGAGCTGTGCTGCACCCACACGGCCTCAGTGAGCAGGATCCCCAACGCCTCAAAAGCACAGTTGTCTCTGCAGAGCAGTAAACAACCCCCCACCCTGTTCCAACACGTCCACTGTTTCCTGTGTTCAGTAGGCTGTACCCTGAGACAGGAAAGATGATCTCCCAGTCATGGGTTTAGGTGTCATTAAAATGTATGAATGGACACACGTGTGCAAATGATTGAACTCACCGGGGTTTAAAAGGCAGCTAATAGCTGAGAATAATCTAAGCAAGTAAGGTTAGGGGGAAGGTATTGATTTTGTGTCACACAAATGTAGGTAGGACATCTAAACATGAAATAATGCTCCCAGGGCAGTTTTCAGTGTGACTGGCTGAAACAGAAGAGCACAACATATTTAACGATCTGTGGAACGCAGCGTCCTCGAGGTCAATAATGTGTACTTAACCTTTAGGTTTGCCATGTTGTCTGCTTGTCCACTTGGTTTATGAAGTGTATGTTAACATGATTGGGGATCTAAGGCAGTGATAACTTGATCTCTCAAACGTTCACTGCCGCTGGACAAAGCCCTGGTGAACGTGCCCAGGTTTTCCCAGCGCAGCCTGCAGAGCCTGCTGTTCCTCCTTCACAGCCGTGCTGCTCTCAGGGCAAGGCAATGGTAGGTACAGTGTGAACGGTGAGATTGCTGCTTTACACTGGTTCTACTTCCCCTTCAAAGTTTAAAATGAAGATAACCTGCTCCAGCCTTCAGCCTTTGCCAATGGCCTCATGCTTATTCGGTGACACAAATAATGACTAATTCCTTTTAAACACGAAAATCAAATGAAAAATAAAGGCCAAACTTCCATTATCATAAAGTACACTCCAGTTAAGAGGAGACTAAAGATTTTCATGAAGTGATCCATTTTAGACAATAAAATCTAAATTGTATCATTTTAATTGACAAATGAAAATAGCCTTTCTTACATGAAAGCTAAAATCAGGTCTTTATTCAGCCTTGGTGTGTAAATGAGAACTTTGAGTCCCATTTCAAAGAATTACTGTCCCTCTGAAACAGTCTGAAACAAGTTTAACCTGATTTCATGGAGCAAGATTTTGCCTGTCACTGTGGAAGGGTCACTGAATGAGGTATCCCAGCGTATCAGCAGTTCCCATGTAAATAAATTTAGGCTGTGCTCTGACTTTCAGTATGTTCCTGCAGTTCTAATATGAGGGGTTCTTACCTGTCTTCTGAGGATAAATACATAAAATGCAATAACTTGGCTTTGAAAAACTGACTTCAGTTTAGGTTTTGCTTCAGGAGAGGAGGCACTTCTGCTCACTCTTACCGTGCCTTGAAATTACAGGAGAAGGAGAGTGGTCCTGCTTAGAGCTCCACAAACATAAACTATCAAACTGTGAGTGTCCTCACAAGACTTCCTCTGCTGCTCCACAAACAGATGTGGAGACTCATTGCTCTGGGACTTGGACCCACAGCTGAGTTACTGCAGCCCCATAAACAACTGCTCGGCTGTTAAGACAAGGTAAGAACCTTTTCTACTCTTTTTATCTCTTAAAAGGCAAAACTTGCTTGCTTGAATATTAATTATTACTCCTGTGACAGACCTTTCCTCCCTGCAGCACAAGCAAAGAATGCCAACAAGCACCATTACCACAGGTCTTCAAAACGCTCCACACTGATGCAGAGCTGAAGTCTCTGCTCAAGCACAGGAACACCTGAGGACTCTGCAGCCCTTCAGGTTCTGTAGAACTTCATAAGAGCTGATGCCTCACCTGTAACTGCCTTGGTTGCAAATAGCAGAGACAGAGGAAGGTGCAGCCAGCTGGCACGTGCAAGGTGACTGTGCTGGCTCTGTTTCTCAGTATGACTTTATAAACACATATATATGTATATGTATATATGTGTGTACAGCAAACCAACCTTTTCTTCGAGTATATCAGGGTATTCCAGCCAGCACCTCTGCCCATGCAGAGCTCCCATGACCCAGACTGACCTGTGTACTTTCCGCTGGGTGCAGCTTTCATGCTGATATAAGACTAGTTTTGCTTGAGGTTTCTACAGCAGAACAAAGAACACTGTTATTGAAAAGTGGTGAGATTACAAAGCAGAATCAGGGCTTTCTGTAGGAGATGCCTGAAGCACTCAGAATGAGAGAGACCACTTGAAGAGTCAAACCAGGCAATAAACAGCAGTTGTAAAGTAAAGCAGAGGAAGGAAAAAGTGGATGGAAGCATATTATGAAATTATTTGGTGATTTGTCCAGAAAAGAAAAGACACTGATTAAGAAATGTATTTAAGCAGAATAACTGATTGAGACATTCAGACACCTTTGTGAGTCTGGGCCTGAGCAGATGGACTGAAAACCCATCCCTTTGGTGCCCTCTGTGGATGTCACGTGGGGCATGTTCTGCCTACCTGCGCTCTCATGCCTGAGCAGAGCCAGAGCCACGAGACACCCACAGGAGTTCCAATGCCATGCTGGGCTCCAGCTGTTCTCCTGCTGGGAACATCGTGTCTGCTCTGCTGCAGTCACCAAACACACCACCCTGCTCACAGGGGAGAAGAATGCCACAGTGCTGGGGAGTTTGATGTCTCTGGGAAAGCTTTGGATCTTTCCTCTGGGACAGCCACGGTTTGAATATTGAGCTGGTAGTCAATAGCCTGAGGTGTTCTCAGCTCTGCAAGCAGCTTGTGTGTGGCAAAACCAGAGTCAGCAGAGAACCAGCAGAGTTCTGAAGCACCTGCCTTCAGGTCACCGGCCAGCAGCCACCTTGATTTCCATGGAATCACCACATTGTTTTGGAAATGCTGGAGTTCTTTGCTGGCTAGGGGCTCACCAGTGACATGAAATACACACTTCCCATGTGCATTTGCTTCTGTAGATAAAATACAAAGATGTTGTAGATATAAAGAGTATAATGTTGGATTCCCAGCAAAATGTCTTATTTTCCCAACTCCAGATGGTTGGTAAGGAAGAACAGGAATTAATGATAATGTTATCAAAGTTTGTCCTGACATGTAAGAGGTTCTATACAAGCATTGTGACTTCTTCCCATCCCCCACCCCAACCTTTCTAAGCCAGAGTGTTGTCTCTCTGGTTTGTTTTCTGAAAAATTGGGATCAAAGTCATCTAAAATTTTGAGGCTATTTCAGAATACAGAACAAATTAGTATTGCTGCCAGTTTTTGTTTCTTTTAATTTCCACTTTATTTTCATTCTATTATTAAATCATCTATTATTTATGTTTATTAGTAACAATTATATTTTTTTCAAACAAAATTTGTGGTGTAAACTGAGTGTTTGATAACTTGCTGGAAACGAGGCTGTGATCCAATGAAAACTTTTGCCTGGAGGAATGACTGTTTCCATGTGAGTAGTTCTATCAGTTGATTCTTGTATACAAACATTTGAAGGATAGAGCCATAAAGTTATATTGTATGTACATGACGCTGAGCCTTTCAGGGGGATTTCTCTCACAGGAGGACAATACTTCCCCTCTGTGACCTTTCCCCTACAAGTAATCTGTCACTGTATAATTAAATGAGAAAGTAAATAATGTTATTATTTCTGAGCATGGACACAGTGCACACAGTAACAAATCAGATTCAAAGAATAGCTGATGAGGGGATTTGTAGAGATCCTTGATGCAAAGTTTTAAGTACAGTACAACCAGATACCTGCTCTAAATTGGCTGCTGCTGTAATTAAAAGTATAAATGTTTCAAGCCGAATACATCCTATTAGTAAGATTTTAGGAAACAAAAATTTAATTTATTCGCATTCGATATGGTCTGTAAATGCCACCATTATATGCTTTCCTCTGGCCTTTGATTAGCTATGGATTAATAAAACTTTTATACCTTCTTTGTCAGCCTCATTTTGAACTCTGTTTTTGCATACTGTTACTATTAAATAAATGAATTAGTGTCCAGAAATGTGTCATGCATATTACCTAGCAGCAGGAAGCATAATACAGTGGTCAGCTCCCCAGGAGCATTATAAATCCTAACACGCTCGCTAACCTGCTCATGTGGACCTATTAAAAGCTTGATGATTTAGTGAAGCAGTATTTGTGCTTAACAATGGAATTTTAGTTAATTCAAAACAAAGTAAATCATTTCCAATTACAGTATTTGAATATTCACAGGAGCTACACAAGGATGGGAAATGTTTTCAGGGGAAAAAAAAAAAAAGCTTTATAAAGGTTGACTGGAGTTTAGCTGGAGAGGTTGTGGTACCTCAGCACTAAATGAACACCAGTGTTTGTAAAACATATTTATTTGACACAGCAGCTTCACTGGAGAGATTAAGGGGCTAGAGCTCGGAATGGGCAGCACTCTTTCCAGAGGCCATGGAAACTTCTGTGAGCAGGAAGGTTGTCACAGCAGAGCAGGAGCAGGAGAGCCAGCCAGCCCAGGGACCAGGGAGAGCGCACTGCGGAGTGAAGAGAGAGCAGGGCTGGGCAGCAGGACCCGGAGCAGTGTCAGGGTGCCCTTAGGTTGTGTGCCTGTGCCCGCAGAGCCCACAGCAAGGGCTTGCAGGGCTGGGGAATGAGTGAGAGCATCTGCCAAATCATCCTGGGACTCCGTGCAGGGGGACAAGGGCTTGGAGGGAGGGGGCAGAGCCATTAAATGCCTAAACAGCTGTTTCCACGTGTGGCCAATGTACTGTGTATGTACATACATGTGAGCACAGGCAGGGGCATTCACATGTTATTTGTAGGGTGTGGAAGATCAGGTTGTCCCTCCTGAAAACAGGCAGATGTTTTCCAAATCTGCCTTTTTAATCCAGATTTAGAGGTGTGGCTGTGCCTTAAAATATTGATATGCTTCAATAAAGGGGTTTTAGTGCACTTAGGAACCCAATGCCTTTGATTTCACTGGGAATGAGGGTCTCAATTGCTGCCTTTAAATACCACTTTGGCACTTATTTATAACTATTCTGTCTGCGTGTCCCTCTGGCTGGCACCTGCAGCCTCATTCAAAGTCATGCAGTCTAGGCTTTGAGGTACTGCAGCCACTTTTGAAAACAGGACTTGGCCTTCTAAGTTCCGTAGAGCAGTTTAAACCAGGTGTGACACAGGTGCCACGAAGCAGTGAAGCCCCAGGGCTGTGCCACTGCTGTGAACTGACAAATACAGTTGCTCAAGAATATGCACTGGGGTTTTAAAATGCTATTGTGTCCCAAGGTTTAAGCTGCTGAGGAGTTTGTTACAGTTTTCCTAGTGGATTAATCCTTTAATTCTGGTTGCAGATCTTGAGTAGTGTTGAATGCATTTTAGTTTCCTTGTGGTCTGTTGGTCACATTAAATGGTTGGATTTTTGTATTTTCAGATGGGAAACAAGAGAACTCACAGAAGGGAAATAAATTCAGGGGATTTATGAAAAGGTAATTTCTTAAATTTGGTGGGATACAGCCAAATAAAGAAACATCATTTGAAAGCCCAGAACTGCATGAAGAGATCTTATTAACTATATCTCTGCTCAGCTGACTTGCATTGTATGGTGCAGACAGAAGGTGGAGGAATAGGCAAAGTGTTATCCTCCAAGCAGCTTTTATATCTTAATTTATTCTCATGACTTTAGAAAAATGTATTCTGACAACGTTTTCTTTCATGACTGACATTTGCTATCTTCGGATACAGTTCTACAAACCTGTTGCTGTTAATTGGGATCACATTATTCCTACAAGTGTCTGTCTGACTCTTCCAATTTTCAGGCCTGATTCCATTAATAATCTTAAAATTATCAGTATTTGCTCCTTGTGGCTTATTGGTCTCAGCATAATGATTTCCATTTGAAGATGATGGCAGTCATGTGATATCACCTACTTATTAAAAAGTCCTGAGGGGAGAGACTTGGGAACAGATTCATCATTAAAACCAGTGTGTTCTTGCTGAAGTCTGAAATACAAACTGTTGTCCAGCATTCTCAGAAACATTTCCCTGTTCATCTTGGCTGTTCTGTCACTCACACAGCCATGTGCTGCACAGCCAACTACCAATCCTACAGCCACAGAAACAGAGCAGGGCAAGAGCACACGATTTAGGAGAGATAACTCAGTCAGACATGACTATAGAGATGCCACTGGTTATAAACACTGAGGTGATGTTCACTGCTTTAAATACCTGTGTAAATGCCAAGGAAAAGCCCTGTGCAGCTTTCTGCTCTGTTGTTGGTGTCTGGCACTGGAAGCTCAGGGGGATGCGCAGGAGAGGATTGCTGATGGCATTTGCAAGGAATTGCAGCATTTATGGGAGCTGCTGTGGAGGTGTGACCTCACAGGCAAACAGGACAGAAAGGTGGTTGTAGCATTCAAAACAAATTCTACAGGTTTATAAAAGTCTTCCTCTGTTCTTCCCACCCATTTTAAATTTTTTTATCATCTTTGGCCTGGGGCCATCCACTGCAGCAGTGCAATGGCTTGGAAGAGTCTTCTGGTTTTGGGATGGTGATAAGGGGGAAGAAAGGAGATTGTCCTAATGTGGAATCACTTCTGTGGGACACACCTGGTAGGAGGCTACATAGGTTGGAGTGGCAGCTGGGAGTGTGTGGGCACTGTGAAGTCAAGGTGCTGTGCCACAGGAGTTTGCCAACCTTTCTGGAGACAGTGTCTCTGACAGAGAAATGTGTGCTTGAGGAATAAAGTGTCCTGGGCTCAAGAGGGAAGCAGTTAGCACCCAGAAGGAAATGTTTGTATTGATACAGCCCTCAGGCCCAGGGAGACATTTCTTTTGGGAGAATTTTGAGGCCTGGGTTGGAGGCAGAGAGTAACTTCCTTTGGAATCAAGGCTGAAACCAGGTGGTGCATGTGAGACTGAACCTGTGCCTGGGTGCTCTTTAAGCAGTTGTATTGTGACCATATTGGGCCTGAAGTCACCTGAAATCTGCTGCACTGCCAGGAATTCTGAGAACTGCTGAAATATATCTGAAGTAACTGCCTTTTATTCCTTTATATATATGGCCTGTAGTGCTGGATATTTCCTGTGATGTGTCCTCCTTTCCCCTGTTTACAAGTCACAGAACATAAGGAACAGGGTAACCACTATTGGGGGTGGTGGGAAATCTTTGTTGTGGCTCTATCAAGAATTATTTACTATATTTAACTCTATTCTGCCTTTTTAACTGTCTGTTTATGCACCAATCTCAAGCCATTCTCAGCATTCACAATTAGAGCTGTGTAATGTCAGTAGGTGTGATGGTTAAAATTCAAATAAATTTTGAAGCTTCTGCTGAGCCTTGTTTGCTCCTTGGAAACAGGACATGAGTTGGTCTGGAAGCTGCTGAAGGGTGTGTAGTGCACTTTGCAGGAATATTTGCAGTACAGCCCTGTTTCATTTTAATGACACTTCAGTAACATATGGTCGAAGGAGGCAAACACAGACAGGTTAACCCCGGCCTAATGCTCTCCATCAAACACAGCAAGTATGCTCATTATCCATTCATTGTTGGTTCACAGTTACTCTTGATTGCCTAAGAAATCTTACAAATTAGAAAATCCATCAGTCTCTCACAGAACATGAATAACACGTAGAAACAGGAACACAAAATGGATTTCAACATCTTGATTTCTCGTTCCTGTGAGAGCAAAGCTAAAAGGGCTTGCTACACAAATAAAATGGAATAAATTGCAGTTTAGTTCAAATGTGGTGAGGGTATATAGGATTTTGGATCCTGAGTTCAATGATAAAAGATATACTTTTTCAGGGCTTCTAATTACTGAAGCAAAAACTTTGTCTCTACACAATACCTGTTGCTAAGCCAACTGGACCAAGGTTTTAAAGAATATTGATGATAAAGCTTTGCATTAGTGGTGCTTATTCTGGTCTACATGTCCTACATCCACACCCCTCTTGAGCATTAAAACTCAGAGCAGGAATCCATTCTAAACGTCTTCTCATGAACTATGTGATGGGGATCCTCACAACATGCAAATGCAGAGATCCAGCCCTGGTGAATGTGGAGCTGAGGCTCTGAAATTAGATACCCATCCTCTAAACTTTCAGAAATGTTCTTCTTACAGGTGTGTAAGAGCTAAAGCCCTTTAAGAAGCCTACAAGCTGACAAGCTGTCCTACCTTCAGGGCTCTTTGATGTCAGGTCGTTTGTGCAGGCTGAGGTTCATGTCCAGCTCAGTCATCAAACAGATCTTTCTGTGTCTGAACAACCTGGGGACACCTTTCACTTCTCAAGGAAGGAAATATGCTGTATTTCAACATGAATTGGCCTCAGAAACTTTGGAACTTTCCTAGTGCTCGTAGTCATATGACAAATCTGTTTCAAAGCAACAGATGCAAAGGTTCAAATGCAGTTTATTTGTAAAACTAATTAATATGTTCCTTATATATGCCTGCAAAGCTTCAATTATACATTACATTGGGTTAAACTCAATGATGCACATTCCTACACCCACCTCTGAAATGGTTTTTACCTCCAGCTTGTGCTCCAGAAAACATCCTGTCCACCAGCTAAGATGCACATGCTCCTCTCCAAGCTGAGCCTGTTTAAACTCGTTTTTCCCTGAGTATTTAAATATAAATGTTTTTCTTCATAGTACTTTATGTCTATCCATGTATGTATTGTGTGTATGGATGAGCAATGTGATCCCAGCACAAGCTTTTTGTAAAAAAGACATATTTCACTGGCAGTGGCAATGTGCCAGGAATGCTCCCCACCTCTTGCTCTCTGGTCCCCGTGTTTGTGTCTCAGCTCAGTCACGGTGTGCAGGGAAGGGAAACCTAAGCACAGTGCAATGCACATTTACCAGACACCTGCTCTCTCCTGTGTGGTGTAATGAGCACCCAAAATGCAGTTTGGAGCAGTGTTAAAAGAGCACACGTGGAAACACCAAATGAAATGCACGTGCTAAAACCTTGTAATCTATTCCACGGGGTGCTGTTCTTCGAGGGCTTGGTGATTAGAGGTTTGTTTTCCTCCAGCAAACGTTACTTATTCACACCAAAGTCCTGCAGAGAGGCTCGAGGAGGCTGCATTAGCTCAGGAGATGGGCAGAGGTAGAGTTGTGTCTTCTTTGAGGAGACCTCTCACTGAGGTGGTGGGGAACGTCTTCAGCCTTGTTCCTTTGATTATGTGCACAAATAGGTCTTCTGCAGAGGGGTTGACTCGATTCAGTTAACTTGATTGATTATTTGAACTGACAAATAAGAGATCAGTGCAAAGTCACGAGGACAAGAACAATCTGAGATTCAGTTTACGGGAATCCCCCAAATCCTCCCCGGTGGATCCTCCACACCTCCAAAGCGGGATTCCCAGCCGGGGTTGCAAATGCGTCCGTTACAGCACATTGCAAGAGTCGAACAATGCGGCTTCAAAGGGATTTATACAGGAAAGAACCCGTGCAGTTGTTGGAGTTCCAAATTGGTTCAGATCCTGTGAGTTTTCCCTATCTTCCCATGACGAGATGTGGGCTGAGCTGGGATGCAGCAGCTGGAATAAAGCCTGGCACTGAGCTTAGGGGCGTGGCTGGGTGCCAGGTCTGCCCTGCCGCTCTGCTGCTCTGAGGTCTGCGGGGCAATGAGTTGCTCGGGAGTTTGTTGTTGGGTTTTCCTGGCTCATCAAAGAAACAGAAAACCTTCCCTGTGAAATACAAAATGTTTGATGTGAAGTTGGAAACGTTTTGAGAGATTCAAATCACAATTAACAGAAATTTGTTTCCACTGTTGAATTTTTTTTTCTCTGAATGTATCTTTTCTCAAGGTGTGCTCAAGTCACAGTAAAGATAAACAAAAAGTAAAAGTAATGTGAAATGATAGCTGAAAGTTTTTAGTGTTTTTTTTTGTTTGTTTTGTTTTGTTTTGTTTTCTTCTTCCCTCTTTCTTTTTCCTTATTTGAAAGTGTAATATCTCTGCAGTTAGGAAAATGTACTGCTGCCAGGAAATAAATTTTTTCAGACAGTGTTTGAGTATAGTGGTTACATTTCTTCAATTTCAAAAAATTTTGAAAGCTTCAGCTGGAAAAACAGTGGGGGAAAATGAGAGGAAAAGGAGATGAATGTATATGTTTATGTTCAGGGACAATTTTGAGGTATGAGAAAGGGTAAAGATTACTACAAAAAAAAAAAAAAAAGGAAAATCTTTAAATACAAATGGAATAAAAAAATTAATTAAAAAATTGAAATACAAATACTTTTTTGAGAGGAAAAATAATCTGAGACCTTTTTGATGTTTTGCTGATAAAATCTTATTTTTCAGCAGAAGAAGGTTTTATTTTCTCCTTTCTTAGTAATGGGTTGATATGATCTCACTTTTGAGTTAGGAACATTCTGTCATGCCTGATGAGTCCCAGGCTCTGCCTGTCTCTGAATGCCAGTCCATTATGGTTCTGGTGGGCAGCTCTGCCCTGCCCTGAGCACACCTGTCCTGTCCTGAGCACACCCATCCTAAGCACACCTTACCATCCTGAGCACCCCTGCCCTGCCTTGAGCTCACCTGCCCATCCTGAGCACGTGCTCCAAACTTCGGGATGGGTTTGGAGTGCTGGGTGTGTCCTGCTGAGCTCGGGAACTTGCCATGACATACACAGCCTTTTCCAGACATCAGCTGTGTGTTTGTGATCATCAGTATCAGTAACTAAAGGAGCTGTGCTAGGATTCCAAACCTTTGATTCCAGAGCTATTTCAAATTTTGTTCAACTTATAATTTCAATGCACTATTTTTGCTTGGACATTCCCTCTGCCTTGTATGTTTTGCAGCTTGACTTGCTTTTTTATTCCTGTACCTTCTAAAATGTTTGGATATAATGTTCATTTAGGTGCAACCAGCATTCTCCTTATATATATATTTTTTTTAATTTCGTCTAGGTTATTAATAAATGCCTTTTAGCACCTTTTGAAACCAAAAGCAAAATTAAAAAAAAAAATAAATAAAAAGAAATTTGATCTTAGCCTAAAGAAAGTGAGAACCAGTGTTCTTGTATCTGTTGTCACAGTGTAAAAACCATTAGTCAGGAATAAAATTTTGAGAGGCAGTGTCCTAGGTTTTGTCACTAATCTAAAATTTCATTATCTATTGGAAGTGTAAATTTGTGTCTTGCAGTCTTAAAACTGCTGGATACTGCAACAAAAATCATGTGTGTGTTGGTTTTTATTATTAACTCTAGCTTTGAATTAGAATTCCCTATATTACAGCTTGGAGCTAAACTCTGTTTACAAAACAGTATTTACACTTGACTAATTTTGCAGATCAAACTAATTAAATCAATTAAACTGGTGATTAACCAAATGAAGGCTGATTGCAAAAATTAGTGGGTTTATTTTGGAGGACTGGAAGTGAGCTAATTACTGCAGTGATTACTTGAACCTGGAGTACTCTAAATGTGGTATAAATTGAAACCTCATAGTGAATTAGACTGGGAATTCATTACGGTTTAAAGCACTGTTAATACTATTCAGGCTGCTACTCCTGTGGGAAAATTTCACTCAGCATTTTGTATACTGATAAACAATCATTTAGTCTGTGTCCTTTTAAATAACACCGAGCGATTTCACACAGCATTTTCCTCTTGCAGCTGAGTCACAGCTCTGCCTCCCTGAAAATGCAGCCGCTCAAACTGTCCGTGAGGCTCCTGCTCGGTGCCTGATGGGAAGTGTAGTCCATCCCTCTCCGCTCCACCCCGGTGGAACCAGGTGTCGTGTCCTCACCGGGCTCGTCCCGTGTTTGCCATCCCAGCTGTCCCCTCCGGGCACAGGGCAAAGGGGCTGATGCCAAAAAGCACGAAATCGATTAACTGCCTAGAGACAATTTGGTCTGTAAGCAGCAAGGTATTTATTCACAGCGCTGGGAAGCGAATCTGTTCACACCGCACAAACTCGCTGCTAAGCTTTCAGTAAGGGTCAAGGTAATTTATCCAGTTGGCATTCAAGATTACATCATCTTTACAAACAGATTCGTGCAGTTTTATCATTTAATTATCATATTCATAGGAGGTGGGGTTCAATGGGGCCTGGGGTGGAGCCTTCCGGAATCTTCCCTTGGCACAGTTTTTAGGTGGTCGTTCTGACCTTCAGCCTCACTCCAGGGGTGCTCTTCTCATCTTCCTTAAGCTGGACTTTCAACTTTTCCCTGTCAGCTCGCTCACTTGCTGAGTTGTACAAACTCCTTGGCTCATGGCCTTCTCAGTTACNTTGGCTCATGGCCTTCTCAGTTGCCTGCTTTATCCATATTTATGACTTCTAGGTCCTAGGGTACAGTACTCCCAACTTCTATTCAAGGTTTTTGGTCTAGCAAACAGAACAGAACGGACTGCCCACCGCATTCCACAGCCAGGCTGTAACTCTCTAACAAGACAATTAACTCTTTTTGGGCCTTGCTTTTGCTTCAGGGCTGTGCCTCGCTGGCCCTGCCCGTCCCCTCGCGGCTGGCACGGCACGAAGCGATCTGCTCTGAGCGCGATTCGTGGCACTCCGTGGCCGTGGCTGGGAAGGCGGTGCTGTGGATGGGAGGGTTGCAGGCAGCGAGCCGGGTCTGCCGGATTCTGTCAGGTGTAGTGAGGGAGAAATACAGCAAGAAGAAATAAAGCGGGAAGATTATGAGAGATGGAGAAGAATATACTGCTACACCGAGTAAAGACGCAAGGAGGAGGATAAACCACCAGACGGAGAAAAATAAAAATATAGGATTGTTCCTAATGGACTGTTATATTTAATATATACATATTATTTGGTTTTTTAAATCGGTTTTCTCTTGTACTTTTCCATGTTCTAATAGAGTTGGATTGGAGTTCCCTGATGGGTTAGTGTTTGGTGCAGTGCACCAGTTCCTTATTTGTTCATGTTCCTCCCCTTTGTTTCTCATAAGGTTACGTATCCACCCACTCCTTCCCAAGTTGACAAGTTCCCTCCTACCCTTTTCCTTGTTTGACAAGTTCCACCCCTTTTTCCAGACTGTTCCACAGCCCCTCTATAAAAGAGGGTGCTGTGCTTTGAATAAAGGCTCACCTTCCTTGACCCCAGGCGCTTCCTGACCTTCCTTTACCACGTCACCGTAGAACCCCTCCGCTATTGCAGCCCTTGGCGATAGCGGGCCCTTTCCGTATCGTGCTTCCCATCACATGATGGGATTCCTTGCTCGCTGTGTTTGCAGGGCAGGCTGGTCCCTCATGGGTACTTCCCGGGCTGTTTCAATCCCCCTCATGTCGCCAGTTAACAACGGAATATAAATGTCTGCTAAAAATGACCTATATTACAGAGCTCCTTCAAGCACATCTCCCTGTAAGGGGGTTAATGAAATTGCTCAGAATTAAAATAGAAAGACCTCAAAGAGCTGGACTATTATGTAGTTCGTGGTTATTGCCTATTACACTTATGACTATCGTAAACGTGCTTTTTAGCTTGTTTTGTGTGATGTTTCATTGCATCCCCCGCTCAGTGAGGGTTCCGTTCCAGTCCTCATTGCTCAGTCATTTGAGAGTTTTGTTGCACAACAGGCTTTTATTCTGGACAGTTTTGCAGGTTTGGGTTATTTTCTCACACACATAAGCCCAGGTCACCCTTGCTTAGAAACAAATTTCTGTGGGCCACAAAGCAGAACTCCATGTTCCGCTGTCCTCTCAGCTCTGTGCCACCACAGGCACAGGCAGGATGGAGGCCTCTTACAGTGCTCACTGCTGAAACAGTTTGCTGGTGATAAAGAAAAAAAAATAATAAGTGTAATAGTTTTTCTCTGTAGTTGCCTAATTGGAAATTGTTCATTTAATTTTTTTTTTTTTTTTTATGGTTTACATTGAGAGGTGCATTTTTTCAAGGGGAAGTTCTGACATTCAAGAAAAGGATCTAAATCTGAAGGTGTTAGAAAAGGTAGACACTGTTGGGCAAAATGGGATCAGATCAGCTGAGATAAATAATCTGCTTATGGGAATGTCTGAGGAAAAGATCCCAGTGGTGTGTTCCAGTGGGCTGGAGATGCAGGTGAACAGGAGGAAGGACCTCAGTGGTGCGTTCCAGTGGGTTGGAGATGCAGGTGAGCAGGAGGGAGGATCTCAGTCGGCTCTGGCCAGGATGTGGTGTGCTCCAGGGGGCAGGTGTTGCCCACTGTGCGCACAGGGAACACGGGGTGGTTTCTCTGTAGGAAGGCAGGATCTGGCTCTGCATGGAGGGCAGTGCTTGACACTTCATCATCAAATGTCAGTGGGAGATGAGGAAGGAGTAAAGGGATGCAAAGCTCAAAGCTGGCTGCAGGGAGAGAACTATGACCTGCTGTGAAAGGGGTGAGGACTTTGACAAAAGGACTCTGTTCTATGAGAGCTGGGATGTGTTCCCAATTAGTTAGAAGCTCTTAGCACTGGGAAAGAAATGTGTGTTCAGTGTTGTACTTGAGGAGAGTGAAACCAAACGAACGAAGGAAAGGGAATGTCCAGAGAGATTCCCTCAGGCAGGAACCTCCAGGGCAGGGCTGGGCAGGGGCTGGGCAGGGACTGGGTAGGGACTGGGTAGGGGCTGGGCAGCTCTGCCAGGGGTGGGCACAGGGTCCCCCTTTCTCCTCCCGGGCTCCCGGCAATGTTGGAAAGCACACCTGGAAACAAAAGTACTGAAAGGACACAGGAAGGTGGAGTTTTCACTATGACATATCAGTTTCAGGGTTTTATCTGAATGTTTTCTGAGACAAGACATGGGAATAGCAACACAATCCATACCGCGGTGTACAGATGGTTTAAAAAGAAAATTACATTCTGTTGCGAGGTGCTCATTTCTTGAGCGGATTTGTACTCCCATGGGAAACACCTTCTCCAAAACAGTCAGATACTCAAGTCTGGATGTGAAAGTCACATGCAAAATATCTATCTGGGTTTTTTTGTTCTTATTTTTCAGTAAATTTATCATCTTCTCTTGTCTTTGCAAGCTATAAATTTCCTTTCTCATAAAAAGGAATTTTGTTTTGTTTGCAATGGAATAAAAATTATAAAAATGCAGATTACTAGCCGAATGCTTTAAGGGAGGAAGCTGTACTTATGAAGTGCAAGGAAATTCCAATGCTTTCTTGAACACTGTACTGAAATAAAGCATTTTCTCTCTGAGCTCATTTAAAATTCCTCATAAAGCTCTTTAAAGCAAAGCAAACCAAATGGTAGTTTGGTTTTATAAAAGAAGTCAATGCAACTTGTCATTATTTGAACAGCTGCAACTGGCTATCAAATTTTTATTTTCTGATGCAGTCTTTTGGGAGTTGAGTTCTGCAGTGTAAATCTGAAGCAAGTTTACCTGTCTTGAGTAGGTTTGGCTGTGATAAGTTTGCTCCACAATGTCAATTTTCAACTATTCCCCATTATTTAACGCTAGAGCAGAAGCAGAATATCTTCCTGGCAGCTTCAAATGGTTATTATTCATTTATATTGTGTTACCACCTGGAGTGCTCATCTAGACTGTGTATATGTGGGATTTCCACAAGAGCTTAGAAGACAAGTATCTGAAAAGAGAGAAGCTGAAGGAAAGCATTCATTAACCAACACGACAAAGGTCTGTGAAGTAGTTCCAGTAACCCTGTCTAGAGTAAAATTGGTTAAGAAAGAGGTGTGCACACTCTTAATAAATTCATGATGTAAAAAATGCATTATTTTTCTCAAGAAGATAGCAATATTATTCAAAACGTGCTAAAGTGGGCAGGATATCCCAGGAGTAATTGTGAATTATTAGGTCATAGGGACCTCATTGCAAACTATTTGCAAAACTTAATTGGTGTAATAAATAAAATATGCATGCAAATTAGACTACTTTCTGAATTAAAGGAATTTGTTATCCAACATTGCAAAGATTCATCCTAATTTAATAGGTTTTATATCTAGTTTGAGATAGCCTTGTTTTATATTTGTCCTGAAAAAACAGATGATATTTAACTAAACCTGAACTGGCCAACCAGTGGCACCTGATAAATGTCAGTGTGTAATGCAGGGTGTCACTGCCAGGGTGACACTGGAACCCAGCGGGACTCTAATAGGATCTTATTTAATTTAGTACACAGAACAAAGTGGCGGAGCAAGGTGACAGAATGAACAGTCCTATTTGCTTTATTCTGTCTAAAAAGACTCCTTCAGTGCTGAGGCTAAAAATATTAGTAGCTTTGAAAGTTCTGTTTGAAGCCCTGTTATTTATTGATTTATTTTCTCTTCATCTTAGAATTCTAGTGGTGGAGAGTGCTAATGAGTGTAGCTGATTTCATTACCCCAGATATAAAGTAGGGAGCATGTAGTCATGGTACTCATGTAATGACTTCGTATCCTAAAGCAAAATCTGAAAGAATCAAAGGGAAGAATCTCTTAGAATAAATATAAATAGATAGACGTGAAGAAATAGTTAATATTCTCTGTCTAATATCATTGCTAGGCTCGATAACACTGTCTTGTCACCAACCCCAAATCAAAAATTGCATCTGCTTTTTTAAAGCAGTTGACTGAATGAATACAAATGTCTTGCTGTTGTCACTTGGGATAGCACTTCATATATCCCATTTTCTAGACTCTAATTATTCCATTTGTAGACATGAATGCCATTTAGATGTAAGCTAATTCAGCATGGTAACTCAATTAGATTTGTACTGACTAGGATTTATGAAACATCAATGGATTCTTGGTGAGACCAATGGGACTACCAGTTATTTATCCCTAAGTCTTACTGATGCTGCCTCTCAGGAGCTCAATTAAACACGCCAGTGATGAGAATGTTTTGTAACAGTAGTCTTGCACAATTAGACTAAGATTTTTGTAAAGCATAGCACATGTAAGGCAGGGCATCATGTATTATGCAATACAAAGTTCTCATCTGACTAGTTCGTGATGTTGAAGGGTAAAAGAAATTCCCATCATTGCGTTGTTACTCTAATTGTAAAAACCAAAACTCAATTTGAGTTCATATAAAGTATGATGAAAATTCTGCTTTGCTGATTGAAAAAGTAGAAATCAAACTACATTTATAAAAGAGTATCTACATCTTACAGCCTATAAATGGATTTCTCTACTAATGTAGATCCCCTTGGAAACCGTGAGTTCCTTGTGTGGATTTAGGGCTGTCATTGCACTTGACCCTAGGATGGCTTGTTTATTCCAATATTGAGAAATAAATTAAATGCCAGGAATGCTCACTGAAATAGCAGATTTTAAGCAATGGCAAAAGACTACATGAGTAAACCTGCAATCGTTGACATTAGGTGTTTAAACTGTTAGATCCAGGCAATAAATAAAGTACTGTGGAGTCAGTTATAAGTAGAAACTGCATTATCATTGTCAGACACTGTCAGAGTCAGAGGTGAGCGGTGTGGGAGAGTATTGTTGTGCTCTTACAAAGGACACAAATTCTGGCAGAAGAGGAGGTTGGGACACACTCTGCCTTCCTCACTGTTCTGTAGGGTGAGAGAGTGAACTGCTGCAAGGTTGGGATTTTATGTCAGAAAGTGGAAGGAATGGGCAGTGGCTTCCAAAACTGGATCATTTGGGGTTAAAAGTCCGGGCAGTTTTGCACAGAGGGATGGACTGTAGGTCTTGCAAATGCAAACTCAATAACTCCACCAGCCAGGTCTGCTGCACAGCACTCACACCCAGCAGCCTAAATGTGGGCTTGTGCCTGACCAGCAATCCAGATCTGTGCCTACTGCTTCGTGCTGCCTGGTGTTGGGGTTTGGTCCTGTGGGCACCCTGCACCCCATGGCTGCTCCCCTGCTGCACCCCCAGTAGGGTGGGGCAGTGCATCAGAGGGATGAAAGGGAGAGAACTCGTGGGTTGAGGTAAAGACAGTTTAACAGATAAAGCAAAAGCTGCACAAGTAAGCAAAGCAAAATAAAGAATGCATTTACTGCTTCCCATCAGCAGGCACATGTTTGGCTGTTCTCAGGACAGCAGGGTGTCATCACAGGGACCTGTCACCCGGGAAGGCAAGGGCCATCACTCTGGAAGTCTCCTCTGCTTCCTTCCTTGCCCCAGTTGTGCTGCTGATAAGATGTACAGTCTGGTACATCCCTTGGGTCAGCTGTCCTGGTTGTGTCACCTCCCAGCCTCCTCACTGCAGGGGCAGAGTGGGGGATGGAGGCAGCCTGGGTGCTGTGGAAGCACTGGAACATCTGTGTGGAGTCAACACTGCTCTGGACACAAACCCAAACCAGCACCATATGGACTGCTCAAAGAAAAAGAACTCTGTCCCAGGCAGAACCAGTACAACTGCGATTTGGGAATAGGGTTGGTGCTGTCCAGCACTGTCAGAGTCCCTTTGCATTGCCTGTTGTTTGTGGCTGGGAAACTGTGATGGAGGCAATGGTTTGTGGTCCTGCTACTCAGGGTACCTTCAGAAACGTTATCTCATTTGGCTTCTGCCTAAAAGTAAACCCACTTGATAGAGGGTGAACTTCAAACCTGTATTAAGCCTCTGCTGCATGCACTCAACTGCTGCTGAGCAGTGGAGGAAAACAAGCACAGGGACTTTTGCCTAAGAATTTTCCTTTTAGTAGGCAAATTATATATTCTTCCTGCAGATTAGACAATGGCTAATCAATGTGCATTGATAGCGGTCCAAGCATCTCCAAAATCACTTGTGTGTATTAACAAACTAAACCAGCTGGGCAGCACGCTCAGTCTGATGAACTGTAGGTTTTGGCAGGTGTAATGTCCAGGGAAACAAAACAATACTTAGACATTACCCTATACATCGTATTAGGGATGGACAGGTCACACTAATCTGCTGTGAAATGATATTGAATTCTAGGTGCTAAAATGCCATCTCATTTTTTCAGACTATTCTGTCCAAATGCTAAATTTGAGCCTGTACATTCCTGAAAGAGCTGTGCACAAATTTTAAAGCATCGCTGTTCCTTTGCATCCTCTAGTGCTTTTTTCTGGTACTATCAAAATTGAGAAGGAGTAAAGGGAAAGGTATTGGGGGAGCTTCAGGTTCAAACTGATTTCTTGTTCCAGGCTCTCTTGGCTCACAGACCTGGAGCCCTTGCTGAGAATGGTTTGCAGAGTGCCAGAGGCTGTTGCTGTAGGGAATACTGACAGCCTGCGAGGTTGAACACTGACATATCAGCTTAAGTGACATGGTGAGGGCTAAAAAATGAACAGATAGCACAGTTCTTTTACATGGAAGTATTTCATGGGTGGGTGGTGTTTGAAGGGACTGAATGTAGCTGAGTAGCATTGTTTGGATGCTGGTTTGCTGTGCTATGTGTCATTTCTTTCCTCAGACTTACAGTAACATGGTTGTCCTGCACTGTCACTCTGCAGTTCATCCTGTTAGCACTCCAGTTGTGCACCTCAGAGTAGGCATCTACATTTACTGCCTTTTATGAAAGCTATGTGGGTTTGTGCCTAAAAACAGCTGGTTAGAGACTGTCTTCCAATTCAAAAACCATCCTGCATCTTAAATATTTCAAGCCTATCATTCTTATTGAATTGTTGTTTAAAAGAAATACAAAAAAGATACTTACTCACTTGCCAAAGAGTTTTTAGAGGGTAATATCTTCTATCTTCCTGCTGTTGATTTCATATACAGTCAGGACACTGATTCTATATGGGCATAGCTCTCTTCTCACACTGGGAGAGCTCACCATGGCTCCACATCCAAGGTTTAATTCATTATGAAATTAATAATAGGTTTCAGGTACAGCAATATTTGTGCAAAGTAAAATATTACTAATCTTAATAGAGGGTAGTAAAAAGCTTCTGGTAAATGTTCAACGTTTGGAAGATAACTGTGGAATTTTTTTCTCAGAAAGTGTGTTCTTTTTAGTGAAGGTATCCTTGGGAGAAATTAGCTCTAATTGAAAAAACAAACAAATAAAACCACAACAACAAACAAACAAACAAAAAGCCCTCCAAACCTTGTAAAAATAGAATATTTGCATTTTTGTGTTTTGAAATATTTCCTTCCCTGTAGACAGCGTTAGCTGGAGAACGAAGTGTCAGTTGAAACGTTCCTTTTTGCATTAAGCAAAACACTTTGAGCCAAGCCTATTTCAAAACAATTCACAGGGATATTTGAAAGCCTATGTTTTGTTCTCACTGGGAACGAGCACATACTTGGATATTTGTACCATAATCCCAAAGCAGACATGGCAGTTCCCCCCTTTACCGGGCGTGAGTGGTTGCAGAGGCAAACTGGAGTCAGAGCCCCGCTGTGTTAGCTGGCAGGGTCTGTGTGCCAGAGCAAGCAGGGGGGCTGAGTTCCCTCCAGCACTTCTAGCAGGGTGGGCTTCAGGACCCACTGCTAAAAGCATTGCCAGGAAAGGAGGTTTGGGTCAGCTGGCTCAGGGCTCTGCAGTGGTGGCTCAGGGGTTTGGGTCAGCTGGCTCAGTTAAACTCTGCACAAAGTTTGGTGCCTTAGGATGGGGAGAGGAGGAGAAGTGCAGGGGGAGCTCCACAGCATCACCTCAGCCACTGCTGCTGTTGGCAAGCTCAGCGAAGAGGCCAGAGCCCAAGGCTTGGACACTTGGGTGCAGAGGTCAAGGCTGGGTTTAAATGTCCCCCTCTGTGCCCCTGCAGAGATGGTTTCTGTCCCAGGGAGGACTGGGCCACCACAGCCTGCACCTGAGCTGTGGGGATGCATGAGGGGAGCTGCTTGGGGTTTTACTTCAAGAGGTGCACTTTCTGAGGTGAACAGCACAAAAAGAAAAGAGGAGGAACGGAGACACCAAGCAATCCTTAGCCCTCTTTGTGACCTGTTCAAAGAGAAACTTCTGCTTCCCAGCACCCCCCCAGTCCGTTCCTTCCATTCCAACTCCCCATCCTTTGCACTTTCTGTCTAATGGACCTGACCTACATTCTTCTGCTCAGCATCTATAATTTTATCTTCTGAAGGAGGTGAACGTCTCATTTAAGTAGTGTAACTCCTCTGAATCCCAAAAACTGACCCCGAGTTTCCATCAGTGCTTATTTAGTTGCACTGATTCACTCATCCAGGTAATGCACAGGCTCACACACAACACAGCTTTTGTGTAAAATTGCATTCATTGTAGATTCAGAACTGGGATAACCTGAAGATGACATGTAGGTTGTCTTCTCTCCTAAGTCTGGATCAGCCCTGCAGAAGTCATTCCTGACTCATTTCTGTCTACACTGTTCTTAAACCTAAATAATTAAGAGGTACAACATATCCCAGCACTAAGTTAACATTCAGTTTTCCTGCTGAAGTACATGACTAGTTTTCCTTCTTACCATGACCATATCATGGGGAACAATCATTTCCTTAGTAGCAGCCCTTATTTCTTTCCTATGAGAAACCTCTTCTAATGGACAAAACCACTCCAGTTGTTTCAGTCTTCCCCAATGGGATTGGCTTGCTCTAAAGTTCTGTTCTCTCTGGTTCTCCTCCTCTGGGCTTATCTCCATTTAGTCTTCATGTTTCTTATCTGGAAGAAGTACTTGGCATTCTGTTCCTTGAGAATATTCATAATCCTTCCCACCTTGCAGTAAATTTGTAGGCATGCTTTGTTCTCATTCATGTCAGTAGTGGAAGCTCTGACTGACACTGATGCAGGGTTGAACCCTGCAGAACCCAATCTGACAACTCTCCAGTTTGACACTGGAACACTCCTAATTCTCTCTGACGTGATCTTCTGCTCATTTTAAAGTTCACACTTGTCCTGCTTTTGCTTGGGATACAAGTCATTTTCTTCTTAGTATCTGCTGGAGTGCTGTGCTTTGGATTTAGTGGGAGAATAATGTTGATAACCACACCGATGTTTTGGTTGTTGCTGAGTCGCGCTTGCCCTGAATCAGAGCCTTTGCAGTGCCTCATGCTCTGCAGGTGAGCAGGGGCTCGAGGAGCCAGGGAGACACAGCCAGGAGAGCTGCCCCCAGCTGGCCCACGGGACGTTCCATGGCATGGAGTGTCACACCCAGGATGTAAACCCTGGTTTGTTGGTTGGGCAGTGCCAGCTGCTGCTTGGAGGCAGGCTGGCCATCGGTCAGTGCGTGGTGACCAGTTGTACTGTGCATCAGTTCTTTTCTTGGGTTTTCTCCTGTCCCACTCTCCTTTTTTGTTATTATTATGATATTCTTTTTAAACAATTAAACCATTCTTGTCTCAAGCCATGAATTTTGCCTTTCCTTGTCGATCCTCCCTCTCCCAGGGCGGGGGTGAGGAGTGGCTGTGTGCTGTGTGGTAGCTGACTGGGATCAGACCATGACAGTGCTCTCATGGATACTTTTCATTTCCCTGACGAGAATGCCAAGAGAGATGATGCACCTTACCAAAGGCAAGACTTAAAACATCTGCTGTCTTCACCCACAAGACTGGTAATCCTGTTGCAGGAGGATGTTATATTTGTGAAAGCAAATCATGTCAAACTGGCACAGCTTTAGTGTGTTATCTTCTGCTGCCTTATTTTTTAAGCAGCAAAGCAAGGCAAGCTGGTCTGTCATTCCCAGGCTTGTCATTTTTAATACAAGAGCTTTGTGTGCTCACCTCTTCTCCTTTATCATAACTTTAGACTTTGGCTGGGCAGTTTCTAATGTTCCAGTAAGATTGGGTTTATTATCTCTGTATTTGAAAACAAGTAAAATTCAGCAGTGATGTGTCATTGACAGTAACTTCATAGAAAAACAGCCACCAATCACTAGGTGGGTGTAGTAATGTAGCCAAAAGGTTTGTCAGGAAGTTTCCCAAAGCACTCCAGTTGGGCAACAGAAGCTGTAATAGTGAGGCACAGGGAGTCAGTGGAGGGAAAATAATGCTATGGTGTGGCAGCACCAGAGAGCAAGGGAAGTGGAAATATGCATAAAATGCCAACAGATCTGAGTGTAAACAAAAAATTAATTTAACCTTCCAGTAAGTTTGGGTTTAGTTGAATCTAGTGGTTATAATTTAATAGGGCAGGCCACATTTTACCAGACAAATCCCATTTTACTTCCTGGAAATCTTATGCTGGTAGAATTTAAGCAATTTGGACATTTTATTTTAGGATTTCTAGGCATTTTCATATCCAGTTAGGACAGCAAGACAGTTCACAGGAGCCTCTGCAGTGTCCTGGCCTGGACACGAGCAGGGGTGTGTAGGTCTGGTGTGTCCCCTGCATGGGATCCAGCACAGAAGCATTGCCTCCTTTGTGTCCCACATCAGTCCTGCTGCAGGAGGGACGTGTCCCATCTCACTGCCTGGTCAGGGTCATCTGCACAGACATGAAGGTCCATTGCATTTTGTAGTCTGGTGCATCTGACTTTGCTGTGTTTGCTCACACAATACATACGTAATTACCGATGACTTTTTGCACTGACACAGTTTTTTAGTGTTTTAGTATGAGGCTTATAAGCCTGAGCTGCTTAATAAGACAACCTGACTGCATCAAAAACAAAAGTGAGAGTTTATTCTTCTTCATCTAAAAGTTACATTTCTATCCAGGAATAGAAGAAAAGGGTTTTTTTAATCTTCGTCGATGTTTACATTCTTGCATTTTTATGTTTCACTGCACAGGGATCTCAAAAGTACAAGAAAGGACTCTCTTCACACACAATTATGCACATTTCGAAAACTAATACACTCCATTAAAACTATCTAGCAACACACAGCTATAGCTAAGCATCAACTAAGAAGTATTTTATAAAATTGATGAATTCACGCTGTTCTTATCCATTTTATTTTTAACTTTATTAATAGAACCCTTCTCTTGTATCATTCCATGGAATATTAGCAGGCTTCTCCTCTCAGGTCACTGTTGGCTAAGGTCATTTTGCAGATTCCATCGTTATCACTGAGGCCTCTGTCTTGGAATCTGCTTCTGACTCCTTAATCTGAAAACCTGCAGCATGCATGTTCCAACACGTGCACTCCTGCCCCTGCCTGGGAAATTCCTGGTCCAAGCACTGGAGGCCCAGCACCCCTGGTGACGTTCTGCCCGGTGTCTGCCAACACCACCCTGTGTTCCTTGTCCCCCAGGTCCTCCTTCTTTGGCACCCACAGCCCCCTTTGTGAACTCCTGATCAGAACAAGCCCTGCACAGCTCGTGGGGATGTGCTGAGGAATCACAGCCTGTGTGCTGTTGCTGCATCCTGTGTGTGTCAGGCTGCTGGTGATGCTCAGAGCAGCACTGCTGGAGTGGGGCTTTCCAGACTGCTGGTATCAAATCCTGGTTCAGCTCCACAGAACTTCACTGAGATGCAGCAGCTTGAGCTCTGTACCTTTGGCCCTTCAGCTGGGACCTTGATGCTTAAGCTGAGAACATTTCAGATGCCTTCAGCCCTGTGCACCAGATATTGTGCATCAAGGAAGAGGTGCTGCTTCCAGAGACAGGGAAGGGGGAGACAGCAGGGATTCTCCTCTCCTGCTGTGTACAGTGATGCCAGGTCACCTGAAAGTTCCCTCGATTGCTGTTTCCCCTGCCAGCTGAGCCCACCCTTAGACTGCAGCACTCCAGCAGTTTCAGGTGATTGTTGCTCCAATGAGGTGTTTCATGCCTGGAATTATTTCTTTGATGGAAGAAGTAGAGAGCAGGACCAGGAACAGATGGTTGATAATGACATCTTAATTCTAGAGAGAATGAAAGTGGTATTTCATTATGGAGTGGTATATTTAAATTGCCTTCAGGTGTTAGTTTTAGAGAGTAGAGGAAAAAAGAAAAGTTAAAAAGATTTTTAAGATTTAGTAAAAGGGATAGAGTGATACAAATCAGAGCTAGTAATAATGCCCTACAAACCTGTCAGATTGTAGTAATGTGACAAGTGCTTGCTAAAGGGAATCATTGCCCCGTGTACGGTGATGGACTTGTTTCACTTTGATGAATCAACTGGTTTGAATTATTAGAAAAATGAAATGTTTGCTCTGGTTCAGAATTTCCAAATGCCCCTTCAGGATAAAAGGACATGCATTATGTCTTTTTAATAAATTGAGAATCATTTTTGTGCTATGCAAAATATTCTATCTTTAAAGCACTAACACTCTAAAACAAATTTATGGTGCAGCTGACTTTGGTGACTAATAAGCTTCATTTAAAGAATTTCTTTCCTCTTTCTAAACTTCCCCACAAACTGGACTCTTCTTATAAACATGCAATCCTAAAGGTTTGTTATGACTCTTTCAGTAGGCAGAATCCTGGCTGATATAAATGTCGACATAAATTAGGATTAATCAGTCTAATTCCTCTGTGAGTTTATGGTATTTGTGTATGAGAGATTGGGAAACTATCAATTCCAGACCTGTGTCGTGGAGGAAGCCACACACTGACATCTCTCTCTCTCTGGGAAAGATGCCATTGCAGTGCTGTTATTTCTGTTATGTATGTAACCTCAATTGTGTGAAGATGAATAGAGATCCACACACAAACACTTTCGATCTGTTTGTGTGCATTTGAGGAAAAGCTCTCATAGATTTCTTAAAAATACACAAATTAATATTGCTTACTTTTCAGCAGGGGTAAATTAGGGTCTTTGAGACCTTCTTAGAACAATCTGGAGTTAAATAATATGCATGTTTTTCATTTTACTGTGATGAATGCAAAGCTATTAAACCACCTTTTAAAGAGTTGGTGTAATTATCTGTAAATAGTAATGTTACAAAAAAAGGTCAAGTTGTCCTGCCATTAGAAGTTTATGGATATAAACTGGATTTATGTTCCCATAAAATGGGCACCGACTAGCCAGATTAATTCTACACAACTAAACCAACTGTAGTAATATTTAGAAACAATAAAATGATACCAATTAAAGCAATTTTATTTTTTGTGTCATATTGATTAATGGTGCACTAAAATTAACCAAAGACCTTAAAATCAGAGTGGTTGCAGGAAGGCATCCACATCTCAGCATTATTACCAACAAGAAGGAGCAGTTAAGGGAGATGGCCCTGCAATAGTATGAATATTTAATTAATAATTAGTCATGTAATTTCTCCTCAGGAATTATTATCCCTCAAACTGGTTTGTGAATTTAATTATTAGCAGCCTTTTTGTTTCCATGTCCCCTCATTACTGTCAGGATTGATGTAACATAAACTTCATTAAAAATTAAAGCAAGAGTCTTAATTACAAGGCTACCCTGACTGAAGTCAGAATTAGCCAAGTCAGTGATGTGCAAATGAGTGCATTATTTAAGAAACATGCTGGAAGTAGTTATGCTAATGTGGAAGGTTCACAGTAGCAGACCTTTTCACTTGCAGTTGCATATTCATTAAATGCACTATGCAAATTTAATGTAGCAGCCTTAGTAATGCGTTGTTAATTTATTCAGATTTATTGAGTAGGACTTAAAAAAAATGTACAAATTTAATTACTCTATCTGCTAGAATGATATTAGGAGAGATAGTGGAGGTTTAAAATGTGTTGATCTGGATTACTGCAGTTTGATGGAGGATGTAGTATCAAAGGACACAATTTTGATAACTAGGCTTGAAAGAATATTTGATTTACTTATGGAATGATCTAAGAAATCACTAAAATTGCACATGCTACCTCCCAAAAGGAAAGTAAAAAAAAAAAAAGTCTCAGTTGTATTAACTTAAGAGCTAAAGCAGTGCTGAGTCCACAGTCTAATGGATGTAATGATCCTACTGAGACCAGTAAAGGTTATGTATGGAGATCTATGGGAAGCAAAGTGTCTTTGTGGGGAGTTCCCCGGTTGCTCCTGACGGTCAGGTGAACACCAGGAACCCTGGCACGCTGTGACACTGCTGGCAGCACACACCGATGTCTTGGCAGTGGCTGAGAGAAGTTTAGATTTCTGATTTTACTTTACAGTTAGCAAAAAAACCCCCACACTAACACTACAAATTTACCATTGTGAGATAATTCTTACCTAGTATATTTTTTTCCCTATGAAAGGGAAAACCAATAGAATTGCTTTGTAGTATTCACGTTGAAACCTATTCAAAATGGTTTGGACTCTTGTGGAGAGACTCGTGCTGCCAGATGTGACTGTGCTGCCATCAAGAACAGCAAAGCCGAGCTAGAGCAATTCCTTTTCAAACATCTTTGATTCTCCACCTTGTAACAGTTGTCATGTTTTTTTCCCCACCTGATGTGTGATTTCAGAAAATTAATTGCTGCAAGCGTGTTGTGCTTTTTCAGTTACTGACTTCATAGCTGGCTCCCCGTGGAAGTTCAGACCATTGGTGAGGGATGAAGCCTGGACTGCTGAGCTGGGCAATAAAGTGCAGAGGACTCACTCCTTCCTCCTGTGATTCATCCTTGCACATTCCCCTCCACGTGGGTTTGTCTGCTCTGCTCCCTGCTGGGCTGGCTGGACATCACCAGGCTGTGTTTTAGGCTGCTGGCTTGAGAGTTGCCAAGGAAGGGACATCTGTTCCCTTGGAAAGGTGTGATCCACCCTCCCCTGTAAGAGCAGCCACCAGTCCCCACACTTATCTCATTAGTAAAAATTAAAGCTTTTCTGGCCACAAGTCCCTGAGTCTTCAGGTCAAGGTGTCAGTCAGTGGTGGGCACAGGCAAAGTTCTTGCTCTTCTGCTCTTGCCTCTTGCTCCTGCTGTGGTGAGGCTGCTCTCTCTGTTCTCTGAACCAACTGCAGAAAGCAATTGGACTGTTCACATTCACTTTTGAATCAGTAAAAAGTAATTGCTGTTTGAAATAATGCTAAAAGCAATTAAAATAATTTGATGTGCATTCTTAAGTCTTCATGGATTTATCTTATAAAACCAAGAAACCAACCCCATTCCTAACATCTTTTTCACCTTCTCCCCTTCCCTGTGCTTTACTGGTGTAGGCCAGGCACTTCTATTTTCAGCCAAACCTTCTCCTGACCCAGCTAACAAATGATCTTGTGCTGGGATATGGGATGGCAACAGAGGTTTAACATTGAAATCACTGTAGGAGGGAGACAAGGGGCTACCCTTTCTGCCCCACTGCCCCACTGTAGTGCAGCCTGAGGGGTCAGAAGCCACTGCTACAAGGGGTGGGAACATGTGGTTGGACTCAGAAAGTCAGCAGGGTCCTTGTGTGGTGACTATCTTGTCAAACATGAAACTGTGCCTACAGCTTCTCTGCCTGTGTTTAAACCTCCTTCCACTCCTAAATATCATTATTCAAACACCCTGTCCATGTTTTTTAATCTATGCTAGAATCCATCCTGGTTTTACCAGGTGGAATCTGGATAGATCTGTCAATCTCTTTCCCTCTGCTCCCCGGGTAAACAATTGGATCTGTCAGGTGTGGGTAAAAAGCTGACTGCCCAGCCTGGATTTTCCCTTCATGCAGCAAAATCCTTTCAGATAAACAATTTTGTGCAGAAAGTAGCAATCTCCTGACTGCTACATAAAATTGATATATAGAATAGTATTTGCCTCCTCTGTTGTGAGGCGTCTCACTCAGAACACCTAAGCCAGAGTGTGTGGTGCCGTCAGCAGGCTCGTCTCAGATTGCTGAATTACTGACTGTGTGTTCATGGAGCTCAGGCTTTCTGAAGGCTACCAAGGAAAGGTCACCCTCTCTGCCCAAAGGAGGATGTACACAGCATCCTGCTCATTGCAGGGGGGTTGGCTGAAGGGCACACGTGGCCTTGTGAAACCTTTCATAGCGCGGTCTCCGTATGGCAGCGAAGTCAAGAGGTGTGTGTGTGTTTGCTGCAGGGCCATTTCCTGCCCTGCAGAGATTCTCATCTCACACACACTATAGTGGAAATGGCTCTCTTCGAAAATTCACATTCACTCTTGTTTTACCTGCTTATCCAGTCATTGGAAAACATTTTCTGTTAGAAGCACAGGTTGGCTTAGCTGAGAGTTTGATTGCAGTGAAGTCTGAGAGCTGTGCCTTCATCGTGTGGGTGGTGAGATTAAATGATATGCAGCGTATTGCTTGGAATAGTTGAATGATTAGGCACTTACATCTGTTTAATTAAACAATGAGCTTCAACCTCTGTTTAATTAAGGACTAGCTCGTTTCAGTTGAGGTTCCATGCTGGGAGTTATAACACTTCTCTGATTCAAATCCAAGGATATAATAGGAATTGGATGGTCTCCTTTTCATCCTTAATAGCCAGTGGTGCACAGCACAAGGCATAGAGATGATTTGCAGGTGGGTAATGTAGGAATTTAGGCATTATCAGACAAAAGGTTTGTTTAAGATGATTTGTGGCAGTGTGAAGAATGTGAAATCATATGTGTTTGGTGATGGGGGAAGGGAAGGCTAACAAATATCATTCATCAACTCCCAGTATGTATATTCTAGCTTTACCCCCTGGAAGGTCTTGTTGCCTTAACATTATTGCCTCAACTTTGCCTCTTAAGAACTTTGCCCACATTGCTGAAGGCTGAGGACCTTGCACTCTTCAATGTAATCCTCAGAAAACCAGTTTCACCATAAAATAATGCAGATGTGGGTGTTTCAAAAGCAGGATTTGAGACACAGAGGCTGGAGCTTATATTTTCAGAATCTTGCTGTATCCCATTTACCAGAATTCATGAAAGAATATGGGACAGATCTGGTTTTCCATGCCCTGGCATTGCATGCCAGCTAGTGGAC
The DNA here is from genome assembly GCA_013399695.1 of Formicarius rufipectus. Classification (NCBI taxonomy): domain Eukaryota; kingdom Metazoa; phylum Chordata; class Aves; order Passeriformes; family Formicariidae; genus Formicarius; species Formicarius rufipectus. The sequence continues at coordinate 70,720 of VXAU01000929.1, read as the reverse complement.
TTTCCTTTCTCTGTCTTTATTATGAGTTTGAGGCACACAAGCCTTGTTGTGCAAGGAAAATCAAACCTGTATTAACAAACAGGGAAAGAAGCAGCAGCTAAAGAGAGTGCTGTGTAATGTTCTTTCTGTCCTGAACTGTGAAAAGTAAAGAAGAAATTAGTAAAGAAATATGAGAAACACAGAAAGTATTATAAATCTGATGAAGGGGATTCAGAAAAGCAATTCTTGTGATCCAACTTACAGATTGCAGCATTCAATTCAGGGTGGCTGGAAATTCCAGCTTCCTTGTGACTTGGTACCTTGGCTAAGGAAGAAGTGCAGAAAAAAGATGCTGCAGTGAGTAAATGTACCTGTTTCCACTTTAATGGGATGAACCTATACTGGAATATTTGGGGGAAACCAGATTAACCCTCACACAGACACTGAATTTGTTCATCTTGTGTTTATCTTGCATGTCTGAAGTCCTGATGAACCCATAACCTGATCATCCTCCCCAGACACCACGTGAATAACACCACAATTACATCACGTTTAAGATTTATCCTATTCCATGACTGCTGAGACTGGAGGAACCCCCAGACAGGTGAAGTCCCAACTTGGACACTCAAGGTTCCTGGGAGCTGCTGAGTGTCCAGGCTCAGGAGACCATGAAGTGCCCGTCCCACAGCAGCTGCACCACACCCTGTGCAAGGTCAGTCTGTTCCCCTCTGTCAGCTGAGTCTCCAGGCAGCGCTTGGTCCTTCTGCCCTGAAGGCGAGGCACAATTCTGGTAGATGCTGGACAATAATTTTGGTGGATGCCTTTTCACAAATATGACAAGATTTAGGCTTACTGAACTTAAATTTCGAGATAAGCAGTTAGTTTACAAGTAGTTATTTTTTTACTAAGACAATGGACTTTTTTTTTTTTAAAGAAGTATTTTCAAAAGAAGCAATTTAATATGAATAGTTTTAGTTTTGGTAAGTTGATGTGTGTGTGTGTATATACATAGAATCAAAACAATAATTTCTGGTTGGATAATGCCAATCGTATTAATCTCAAATGAGAGTTGTTTGGATTAAAAAGTAGAAAACCCAAGAATGCTGGCAGAGAGATGGTCTCATGCTTTGATAAATGTGATTACTGTAATTAATATGTTAAGCATTGTGCTCTGGATGGGTTTCTTCCATATCTCCCTGCTGTTTCTGCCATCTCCCTCTGGATCTGTGGGCTGTTTCTAGCAGAGATAAGACATGAGGTCATGTTGCTTCATTGCATTTTGTTTGCTGCAGTTGTAGGTTGTAGGAGTAGCAATGCAGTTGGTGCATCCACGTGTAACTGGTCAGACTTCATGTGGTTACAGCCACTGCTGGACCATCCCTGTGGTTTTACAAAGATGATACATTGAGAAAAGTGCAGTTATTGGGTTGTGATGGCAGCACAGTATTTTACTGAGCCCTAAAAATGGACATGGCTTTCTTGTTAACAGCCTTGTGTTTCAGTTTCTTCCTGTCACTTTAAAGCCCTGGGGTAGCCTGGCTCCTGGGCAGGCAGGGCACATAGAGCCATCCTTTGTGGGGTGATACTTCTGCTTTTATGGGTCTTATTCTCTGTTGCAGATTAAATTAGTTTCATCGGGTTGGTGAGTTTGGGCAGCCTCTCATCTTCCTGCCTCTCCCTGTTCTCCACCCTCCACCTCACACACTAACTGGAGCAAAAATTTAAGATCTCATTAGTTTTGCATATTGGTTCACTTCAAACAAATTGAAGCTTAAAAATGCTCCTGATCTTCAACCTATTCTGAAATCCTTTAACCCACTGAAGGCTGCAGATGTTTCTGAGCCATTTGACATCTCCAGTGTCTGACATCCTGTACAAGTCCCATGAGAAATGGACTCTGCAGACACCTCTGACCACCAGGCTCACTGCAGGTTCTCAGCTGGACTTGTGGAGGTGTGTTCCTCACTGTACCAAGGCCCGCTCAGAGCAGGTTCAGATGTGCTTCCCTGCTGATTTACAGCTCCCATGACTGGCCTGTGGATGAAGTGAGGCAGCTCCTTGCTCTGTTGGCTCATGACCTGCCTGTGCCAAGCAGGATGGATCCGGTTGTTCTCTCTGCTGTGCTTTTCTGGCTCTCTGTGCCAGCACTGCCAGTCCATTGAGTCTCACTGAGCTCATCATCTGAACTTCTGTGCAGGGAGTTCCAGGACTTGGCTGGGTCACTCCTGGTGGATCTTCCTGGGCAGCAGATGTTTGTTGCCATTGCACAGAGGGAGAGCTGTTTCTGCTGGAGGTGCAGTTACCCTCGTTCACAAACCACTGTGAGAATCAAAGACCTGGGATTTCTGTCTTTCTAGATGTTGCTGTTCATTAGCAGATTTCAGGGAATTACAAATATCCCACCTTCTCCTTGAAAATCTCTTCTCTATTTAACTTGTATGAGACCTGATTAAAAAAGCTGGGGTCACTTGGGGGCTCTGCAGACAGCTGGGGACCCCAGCAAACAGCTTGGTAACAAATGAAGAGAATTATTTATTTTCTTTAAGCCACCACATCTAATTTCTCTCTTTTAAAAACTCCAATCTATACTTTCTTTGGAAAAATCTATGTTTCTGAGCAATTTCAAGAGTCTGGTTAAGTCTTCTGAGTCATCTTTTCTTCACCTTGTACCAAATGGATCCTGAAGGAGGACTCAGAGAGTTTTGCTGCAGGAATGAGGTGTATCTTCTGCTCCACTGTCAGCCCTTTCTCTCCGTGCTGACTTGGCATGTGAATTGTTAACTCCAGAGAAAGCCTCGCATAGGTGGAGATTAATCTCCTGGTGCAGTTCTTGACAGCACTAACAGGTTGTGATGTTCTGGGATAATGCTGCACCTCATACTTCCTGCTGTCTGAAGTCATTATTTTTCATGTGAGATATGTTGGTCCTACACAGGGATTTTTACAGGTGTCTTTGTATCCCAAGGCAAAGATTTGAGGCCTGGGGCTACTTTTTCTATGTCATTGTCCTAATTCCAGCATAGATAAGCTATTTTGGGGGCCCCTTTTCTGTCAAGTCTCTGGAATTTACAGGCTGTCTCCCTTGCCCTCTTTGTCACACACTACGGCTCTCTTGCCTTAACTGGAGATGATTTGCCATATGGTAAAGTGAGTTTGCTCTCTATTAAATGTTTTTAATTGCACTGTGTTTACAAGAGCTCTGTAAATACTTACATATCTGATGCTGCTAGAAATTAGTTTTATGCTGGGTTTTCTGGGACTATTCCAAATGATGCTGTTCAGAGGAGTTAAATGGCATTTGCTGCCATTCAGTGCTTAATGACAGCAAGCCCAGCTTGGGGCTGTGTGGCATCGTGCTCTTCACACATCCATAAATAAGACTTCAACAGGATTACTGCAAATGATAGAGGTGAGTGAGCTCACAGTGAGGGCTGGCAGGAATTGCCTCCTCCAATAGCACTAGTGAAATTGCTCGTATGATTTAAAGCCAGAAACTCAGCCAATGTAATTAATTTTAAACTCTGTTATTTGCACGAGGATTTTACATTGATTTTTTTAAGTTGTCCCAGTATGACTTCTGCACATCAACAGAGTCTGATTCTGTCAGACCTCTTTCAATAGGCTGCTTGCTGCCCTCTACCAAGAGGTTAATTTGAGAGAGACTATTTCCTGTTCTTGGGAAGCCTGAAATACAAGTATCAGACTTGCAGAAACAATGTTCCTGCGAAGACCCCAGTCACTGCAGTACTGATTTTCATGTGAACCTGGTGTGTGAAAGCCTTCTAGGCATCCTAAATGTCTGCAGAGACATGTTACAGGTGTGAGGTGTGTGAATGCCAGGTGGGCATCCCAGACAGGAATTACAACATAAGCAGCCCCCTCCAAGAAACTGTGTTATGGTGAAGTACAGGAAACCTCAACTGAGTGAAATCAGAGCACAGGATAAACGATTTTTTTGGAATCCACATAGTGTAGTTATACAACTGTCAAAATATTTATTAATCATGTGTGAGTCCTTTGAAAACCTTCTCTAAATGTTTTTGGAGGAAAAATTCAAGTTATCCAGGCAACTAAATCTCTGTAACAAGCAGAGACTATTCCACTTAAACTCCTACTCAACAGACTAAGCTCTATTTTGACAGCCAGTAACTTCTGTGTTGTTCAACCCAGGTACAGGTATTTACTATTATCTCTTTTGCAAGTATCATCTGTCCACACCAAGGTATGGAAGGAAAACCTGTCCTCAGAAACAAGAGGGAAAGGCTTAAAGTGGTTATTATTAGCATCCTACCTTACACCTAATGTCATAAAACCAAAATGGAAGCTCTTGGCTGGGTCTTTCTGATGTGGTTAATAAGCACTGGGGAAAATAAGCAGAAAATCACTACAGGCCAAGGGACTGGCATCTAAGTGGGATGCTTAAGTCTTTGTTGAAATTGAAACTCTTGGGACATGCTGTCCTTGGTTTTAGGTAGCCCGCAATTAGCCTCAAGCTGTCCTGAACTTTTCCACAAGTGTTCTTTAGACACTGCAGACATGAGAAATGCTGTTTGGTGTTCCCTGAGGCCTCCTGAGTGTCTCGAGCTGCTGCTCTGCCCTGGAAGGGCACTGCCCAGCTGGGTGGCAGCTCTGCTGGGAGTGGGGTCACACAGCATGTCCTGTGGAAAAGCGTGTGAGGACCTTCCACTGGTGCTTCTGGAGCCCTTTTGTGCTGCTTCTTTTACATAGGTAGAACTAAAGGGCACTGCATCCTCCACAGACTCAGTACAGCTCTTTATTTGCAAATGGAACGTGCTTTCCCTGTCTACTTATTTTTGGACTTAGAACGTATCGTAAGAAAATTAGGTAGTATTTAATTTAGTGAAGTCTTTGGGGTTTGTGTCACTGTAGCTTGCAGAGGTGAGACAATGATGGGTGGTTTCAAAAGGTAGATGTAGGGTAGGATTTCACAGCTGCCACGGGTACTGGGCATAGGGAGCCAGGGGATGCAAGAGTTCCCTGTGTGGGAGGAGGCTGTGAACTGTGACACCATGGCAGGAAAACGCTGAGGAAACTGAGGAGGAAGAAGTTTGGAATGAAAAGTATTTGGAGTTAAATACTTCTCTGTGTGAGTTACTTTAGCTGCACCCGCAGGCCTGTGCAATTTGAGGATGTGCCTTTGTATAACAAGAGAATTTCTTCTCCCAGGATTTCTGACTGTGAAACATTAGAGCTCTAAAGCACCTTGATTCTCCAGCATCCTTTAAGTTTTAAATGTCTGTCTTTGGGGTATGGTCTTAATAGACTGGGGCTTTAGGACCAGTTTCTCTGAGAAGCAGCACTGTTGAAGAAGGGCCCTTGACACCATTCTGACTTAATGCCAGACACATCTGCTGCTACTTGGACAAAATTGACATTGTCTAGAGAGCAAAGCAATCACCCAGGGCAGCATTACAGAGCATTTACACTTGAGCCATGTTACCAGGCAGTAAATCTTGACCTTTAGGAGTTCAGAGATTAGATTTCCTCGCTACAAGCGCTCAAGATGTTGTCAGGCATTTGTTGCTATTCAAAGCAGATTTCAGGGGTTACCTGTGGGTTTAAATCATGGCCTCAATCATTTTTGGAAGGTTCTTTTAAAGCTGAGTTAGCTTCAAATAAAAACTAGGATTACTTTTACATTTATTGTTAGTAGTTGTCAAGAAGCAAATGTGGAGGGAGGAAGGAAGGGGATGTGAAGACATGAGTCGTTGCTGGAAGTTTGTGTTTATTTCTGAGTGAATAGTTATTTTACAGCATTTGGAGGGAAATGGCTTCTTTCCAATAGGGTCAACAGATGCACTTATTCCAATGGGATAATAAATAAAAGGTTGTATTCAAAAGAGGACTGAAGACAGACATGGTTGAAAAGAAACACCTTCTGAAAGTAGCAACCCCTCAGATAACCACTGACTTACATCTAGACATGATGTTTATTTGCTAATACTGAGAAATGCCTGAGAGCTCACACTTTGTAATATGTAATACACACTTTGTACATGAGCCAAGCACTGCAGAAGGGGATCAGGCAGATGCCAAGGGGGTCAGTGAGCCCCCACTACTATCAGGAATCCTTCCTTCCCATTCCTGGTGATCAGATTTGGGTAGGTGCACAGAGCAGCTAACTGGGAATCTCCTCTCCTTTGTCAGTGACATAGAAAGATCAAAACTCATAAGATTCACTCCTCTCTTTCTCCCCTTTCCCCAAACCATTGGAGTGGGGCTCAAACCCTTAGTTCTGTCTTTTTCCCCAATAAAATTTCTAAAAGAGAAAGAGTTACAGCTAGGGAAAAAAAAGCCAGCTTTCATCCAAACTTTGTTAAAAATAATTCATTTGTAAAATTTAACTGCAAAACCCAGGTACAAAACAGAAGGCTGATGGCTGAAGAGCAATGGGGTAGGATCCTGTTGTTACTGACAGTAAAACATGTTCTGCACGGTGCTGGAGTTCAAATGCGGTGGTAATGCTGGAATGCTTCCAGAAGAAATTCAGCCAGAAGAGTAAAGGGGTTTTGTCCTTTGCTCAGAGCAATGTTCCAGTGCTGGAACACACTCTAAGCCTGTGGGCATTGTATTAGAGAGGGACTGGAGATCACTTGGACAGTACAGACAGGGAAACTGTTATTGAGGAAAGGAAGCATGATTAAAGTGATTAACTGCTATGAAACAGTTCATTACAGAGTCCTTTAAAGTCCAAATCTCCTGGCCCCCAGGGTTTCACTTTCTTATTTTTTTTAAGCCTATGAAGTAAAATAATAGTGATTTTTTTTTTTCCTGGGAAAGGAAGGAAAAGCTTAACAAGTGTGAGGAGTTCAGAAGAGGGTAGAACCCTTTGACTTACTGCTCTTTGAAATCTGTCATTGATATTCTAAAACCTCCTGATGAAATATGCTTCTCCGGGCCTTCAGAGACCAGAACCTCCAGAGTTATTCTGCTAACTAAGCCTCACAACTCTGAAGTGCAGGAATATGCTCAAAGTGTCTGGGCAACCTTCAGCTGAGCAGTTCCACTCCTCTGTGTGGATGACAAACACCTCCCTCACAAGTCCCTGGCCCTGTTACCCCTTCTGTGATAAATAGGCTCTAAAAACAACAGGTGGAAGCTGAACTGGCTCTCTGAAATTGTCTGGGTTTCTTTGGACACTTTAAGTCTCTCACAAGGTGTTAGAGTCTGCCCTTTCACAGCTGGGCTTGCAGTCTATGAAGTCTTGACCAGTGGAGACAGCTTTGGGCATTGGAAGACATAAAAAGCTCGTGGTGAGTCCCATGGGAGCTCAGAGGGTTCTCTGGTGATGCTGGCTAAGGCAGCTGAAGGCAACTGAGCTATTCCCAGTTCATCTCTACTCCTGGCTTTCAGCTTGGTGACCATGTCATGCCTAGCTCTGAACTCCCCCCAGTTCTGCACCCACCTTCGCCACACTGCTGAGACCCCTCTGCTCTCAGCATGTCACAGTCCTTGGGATGGTTGCCATGAGGCAGTCGGGCACTGTCACTTCCATTTTTGTGGATGAGAAATCACATTTTGTTGTCTGTGATTGGGTCCTCCAAGGGACTGGGACTGGCCAAGTAAATGTCTTTTGAGTGCCTAGGTAGAAATGGGAATTACAGAGGCATTCTGACACAGAACAAGGAAAAGGAAAAAGCCAAACAAAGCCAGGTTCCTCAAACCTTCAGCTTTCAGCCGAGCTTGCCTCAGCACCCCGAGTGAAACCAGAAGGACTGGAGTATGGAAAGTGCTATTTTATGAAAAAGCACCAAAAGGCTTCTGAAATATTGACATGATATGTCGTATTTCTAAATACTAAAATGTTTGCTGCTTGTTTGAAACAGTATGATTAATACAGGAAAAGGCCTTTTCATGAAAATAAACCACAGGGAAACATAATCTCGTTGTGACTGACTATGCCAAACCTCTCTACAAGTTTTTGGTTTGACTTGCCTCTCCCCCTTCCTCCCCAAAGAAGACACACTGGTGGTGGTGGTAGGAAGTGCGTGGTGTGCAGTGGTTGCTATGGTGATTATTTCTTGTAATGACTTAGTGTTATAAATGGGTAGGATTTAATGAAGAGCTCCCTCAGGAATCTCTCCATCAGTTGGGCTGAGCACCCCTGAGGGACACCACGGGTGCTGGGCAGGGTCTCCTTCACAGAACCAGGGGAGCTCTGGGGGGGTCAGCACTCCAGAGACCTCCCACGTTTCCTGCAAACTAATTCTGTGGCAGACACGAGTCAATGATGCACAACATCCTAGTGAATGGGGCTGGGCATCTTCAGGGTTCTGCTGCTCTGTACTGAGGGGGGCACACAGTGTGCCTGGTGCAAAGCTCAGCACAGAGTTCAGTTCTCAGGTTTACAAAAGGCTGAAAGAATTCTGTTTAAGATAGAAGGATTCCACCCTCGTTGTGTACAAGTGGTACTTACTGTTCTGAACGTCCATTCACTGTGCAAAACAAGTGATAGCTTATTGTGGGCAATTTGCAAACCTCAAATCAGATGTAAAATATGTGCTTTTAATTTGTGGGGGTTTTTTTTGCTTTGTTTTGTTTTGTTTTTTGTTTGTTTCTCATTTTAAATCTTTACAGAAACTCATTGGATCGTGTTTTTAAAGCAGCTGTCTTTCACGATTTGACTTTCAGTAAGTTTTCTTTTAATTTTGAGACTGGGAGAACTAGTTAACTTGGCTCAGCAGTCAGTAATGTGTTGCCTTCTGTAAGTCCAGGGACTTCAATAAAGGCTGTCAAACAGTACTCAGGCTGCTACAAAGGTGTCAGGAACCAGAGTCAGGTGCTTGTGATGGTAACTCCCTGGTATGGGTGAAGGTTAAGGGACTGGTCATCTTATGAGGCAACATGTGGGCTCTCTGGCAGTTTTTCCATACAGAAAGTGGCTTGGTTTGCTAACAGAGGAGATCCAATGTGGTGTTTATTTTTGAAAATAGTGGACAGAATGGGGGGGGGGGAGGGGAAACAGGGTTTAAAGTGTCAAACGGAGATATGGCTTTAGTTGAGTTTCTTTGGGGCAGTCTCTCAAAGGTGCTTTGTAAGCCAAGGTCAGTCCATATCACAAGAAAAGGTCCAAGCAGCTGCTTCTCTCTGAAGGCACACTGATTGTTAGAGGTCTGCCCTGCACTGAATCAAAATCTCCACAGTCACTGGTTTTCGTGGCTGGGTTTTTTTCTCATCAGGACTCGAGACCAAACAAGCAAGTTGCAGGAGAAGTGATGTGTTGTGAGGTGGCATCAGGCAATGAACCAGTTTCTCCTTTGTTCCTTATACAAATATTTAAGTGGTTGATTATTTGCTATATAGGAACTGTATTATTTTCCTGGAAGTGCTTAGATACTTTTAAGTATGCATGAATCAAGTTGTGCAACTGAGCTCTTTACAACTGTTGTATGTTAATTTGTTTGAAATAAAAATATCTGAGTTATACTTCATGTATTTTTGGTTATTCCACATGCCAAATTTAACACTTGAGCTGGTTAATTAGGAAGTTTTTTTCCCCTAGATTTAAAACCTTTTCAGAAGTGATATTTTAATGGTATATCGAGATTGTTTAAAAGTGACTTTGAACCGACACATTTCCATCTCAAGTGTTTCAGTGAGGCTGTGGCAGAATGGCTGCAGTCTTTGGCTGTCTCTCATTCAGATAATCTCAGTGCTGCTCCCCTTTTACCAGACGTACTAAGAGTTCTTTTGTTGAGAGCCTTGTTTTTCAGACTGTGCTAATGCATCTTTAATCATTCCTCTTCCTCTTTCTTATGCATTTGCTGTATAGTTCTAGGTGGAATTGCCTCTTCAGATTTTTTTCTGTCTTGCAGTGGCACATTCGGGCTCCAATTGTTGTGCTCAGTAGTGCCATTGTCACATTATAATAAGGAAGGTGCTTCATCATGTGTTGTAAAATGAGTTGAAATCTCCAGTAAGGAGCTGAGGGATCATGCTGGAGAAAAACATTCATTTTTATGCACCAAGTCATTACACTGGAGAAGGACACATTAAAGCTGTCAAAGTAGTTCCCATCTGTGGTGCCAGGGTAGCACATTAACGAGTTGCAGTGCATGAGGCTTTCGGTTTTCTCCCTTACAGAGGTTTGCCACATGGATGTTTTTAAATGGGTAGTTTTCTTCTGGGTTATGAGTTTGGCAGTCACGAACAGCAAACTTTGGTTTCAAAATATTAGCAAGTTAGGCAATATTATTTGGTGACTCTAATTAATTCAGTCAGTTCACGCTCTGACTCTTTCACTGCTGCTGCTATAAAATTATGATCTTAGATTTGTCTCTGTGTTTAAGTCATTCCATAGAAGGCAGCAAAGCAATACAGATTGCCTCACTGTTAATCCAGCTGTTCAATATTTTGGTTTCTGTGCTGGTCAGAAAAAGAAAAGGTTTAAGTGAAAGGTGATGAGGGGAACAGATATACCCAGGGACAGAATGACTACATTGCTTTATGAAAAGAAGAAAGGTTCCTGAGCTGGGCAAGCTGGAAGTTTGAATTACAAAAGTGTGACAGTTTGAGTAAAATGAGCCCCACGAAGTCGTTTAACTCATCTTACTGTGCTTGTTAATACAAACAGTTTTGAAGTGTCAGCCCCATCACAACATGTCTTCAAGTCCCTGTGAGGACTGGTGCAAGCAGGAATGGAGGATCTCTGTTGTTTAAACCACTCCTGTGGAACCACACGTATGTGGTTATGGCTTGGCTGATGAGCAAAGAGGTCCCAGCCTTTGCCAGCAGTCCTCCTGTTCCAGTGCCTTGTGGCTGGCAGGGGGATCTGTGGGCTGCTGGCTCAGCTTCCAAAGTAAAGGCCTGCCTGAGATGAGAGCCATCATCTTCTTGGAGTCTTGTCCTTCCAAGATTTTGGAAAGCCTGTTGTGAACCAAAAAATGGGTCAAACCCCTCATTTTTACTCATTTGAAGATTCACCTAATTCCAAGAATGCCTTTTGCCATGTTAGGAGTGCAAGCCTGGTGAGGTGCACCCAACCTTTAAAATAGTGGTGAATTTTAAAAAGGGAGCTGAACACTTTGCTTTCACCTATTTTTCATTTTTGTTTTGTGGGGAGAGAACTCCATTGATTTTGTGTCTCCCTTAAGGGCTCCTTTTAATTTTGATGGATAGAAGCCACTGTTTGGCTCTGGAATGAGTGTGTAGCAGAGTTCCTGCCTTGCCGTTCCACCTGCTGCTTCAGCCCTTCTCAGAGCCCGTGCTGAGCCCTCCCGAGGTGAAAGGGCTTCTGCCAGGAGCACAGCAAAGCTGGTGTGGAGGCAGCTGGGCAGGGAGACTCTCTGCAGTTCTTGGGGTGAGCAGCCCTCAGCAGAGGGGGACAGGCTGGCTGTAGGTGTGTGTCGCAGGGCAGCTGGAGGGGGCTGTCTCTGGACAGAGCTCATTGCCTCTCGCACTCTGGGTTTGCCAGGGAAGCTGCCAAGAATGCAGCCAAATTCAGGGGAAGAGGGGCAGATCCTCTGCTGTACATTGACTGCTTCCCAAAGGTGCTGTTTGTGCACTGTGGCTCTTCCTCAGCAGGTATTAAAAAGCACTTCAGCTCTCTACCAGGTAATTTCTAAATATTTTTCTATTTCTTTCTTTCTTTCTCTCTCTCCCTTTCTCCCTCCCTCCCTCCCTCCTTCCTTCCTTCCTTCCTCCCTTCCTCCCTCCCTCCCTCCTTCCTTCCTTCCTTCCTCCCTTCCTCCCTCCCTCCCTCCTTCCTTCCTTCCTTCCTCCCTTCCTCCCTCCCTCCCTCCTTCCTTCCTTCCTTCCTCCCTTCCTCCCTCCCTCCCTCCTTCCTTCCTTCCTTCCTCCCTTCCTCCCTCCCTCCCTCCTTCCTTCCTTCCTTCCTCTACTTTTTCTTTTTTTTTTTTCCTTAAACTTTTCTTTCACCTGATGAGTTTTGGCTTTCCTTGCCTGTGATGTCTGTATGCCTGACATCAGAAAAGAAAAATCAGCTCTCCTGGCAAGGGATAATTAGACCTTTCCATTGTGCATCTCAAGGTCCTTCTTCAGGGGGCAGAAGAGCAGAAAGTGGACCAGAATAAGGATTACAGTGACAGGAAGAGATTGAGGGTCCCTAAGAGTACTCTAGGCACTAGTAGATGAGAGAGAATTTCCTAAGGACAGGATCAGATATCGGTGGCAGTGGCCACAGTTCAGGCCAGTTTGACCAAAGAACAAGCTCAGAACCCTCAGAAGCAGTGAGATGGATGTGTCCAGCTTTATGGGAAGAACAGCCAGAGGATTGAATGGCAGTGAATCTGCACTGTAGAAAGCAAGCAGAATGAAAGAGCAATTCCTGTGGTGCTGTCAGAAGCTGCAAGTGTAGAGAGAACAGAGTTCGTTTTTTAGATCATGTCCTGAAGAGACCCATGTGGGGATATGATATTAATTGCCTACTTATGGTATAAAAAATCCCCCCCTTGTACATTTGTCTTCCAGGCAAAAGCAGGTGCTGTGGAGGAGGTGGCACTGATGCTGATGGGGAGGGATTGTGCTGCTGACTCTCCAAGGATGGACTGTTTGCTGTTCTCTTTCCTGTACTGCATCCCTTCTGTGTAAGACATGTCAGGACACATCAGTTGGTCAGCAAAGAAGCCCAATCAACAGCAAACGGGGCCATAAATAATGCCCTCTGCCAAGGCACAGGCAATCCTCAAACTGATGGGAACAAGACAATACAGAAATATTAATTGCCTCTTTAAGAGTATAAAACCACTCTGCTGCTTGGAGCAGTGCAGCTCTTTAGGATCTTTAGCTGCTAATGACCACTGGAATCTGAGGGGCTACAATTGTCTTCCCAATTATTTAAGAACCCGAAGCACTCTCTGAGTGGTAAGCATTAAAAGGAAAATCAAAGCAATGTGCTGTATTGTGCTTTAAAATGATTGGTTTATGGCACTGTATTTTTATGTAATTTAACATTTAGAAAACTAAAGACAATTAAATAAATCAAAATAACCTGTTTTCTTCCATTTCCAAGTAAAAAATATTTTGATTATTATTTTGAAGAAATCCTTAAGGAGATTTCTCTCAGAAATGAGGGATCTGCTATTCCTTTATTTCTTTTTCTGAGATAAAAATTTTAAAAGGCTTGGCCTACTGCAGAGCAGAGCAGTGCTGAAGGACCTGTGCTGCTGTTTGTACAGACACATGAATGGAAACTCAAGCTGAGCAGAACCACTGTTGCTGCTGTCTTTCCTTCCTTGACTCTTAGCCGTGTGCTCTCAGGATAACAGCCGCTTGTGGAGCAATTTCCCTGCCTGGGCCCTGGGTATTCCTGCCCACTCCCTCTTGCCCACAGCAGTTACACTCTGCAAAAAGACTCATGACCTTCAAATGACTGACTTACTTATACTCATGCCTTGAGAAAAGGCAGGGGCACCTCCAGTGATATCCATTCCTCCAATAAACATGAAAAACCACATAACAATTCAAGTTGAGAGGAATTTTTGAATGCAGGGCTCGTTTCAGAGCTGGACAGGGTTGCTCGTGGCCTTGCCTAGTGGAATTTTGAATGTCTGTAGAGTTGAAGACTCCAGAGATCTCCCCTGAACTTTGTGCATTGGAAGTCAGTAGCTGAGAGGAGTGAGCAGTGTCCTCACCGAGCACAGACACCCTCCTGGCTGCAGCTGAGAAACCTCTGCCTGCCCACATCGAGGTGAAGGACTTACTGAAGGCACAGCAGAGAAGAAGCATCTGAGCTCTTCATCAGCCCAGGAAACACCTTGGGCCAAGAGGGGCCTGGAAAGGACTTTATGTCTTCAGACATAGTTTTGAAGTTCCAAAGGAAGGGCACTGTCCTGGCATCTGCGTGCTCATAAAACTGAATTTCTCCCGTTTTGTGCCTTTGCAGAGCTGCACCAAAATGCCTGATTTTAGCATGTGTTTGCTGTTTATTCATCACCAGTGTCTGTGATTTGCAACCACCATCGATTTAGGGGGAAAAAAAAAAAGTCAAATGAAAACACATTAGTTAGAGATCTAGTTCATATTTACAGAGCTAAAAGTGATTCTGGCTTTGGAGAAATGAGTGGGTTGGAAAACAAAAAAATTACACTCCTGCAGAAAGATACCAAACACTGAGCTGTTTCTGTGTGTAATGAGGTTGAATGAATTCAGGACTGTGAAATGAATTGCTGGATTTGGTTTTCACCAGCTGGCCAGGCTGGGGGTAACAGCAATTCTCCTGCTTTGTCAAGCATCAGCCAGAATAGAAGTGGCCACTGTTGCACCTGAAGGAGTGTTGGTAATCACACCACATCCAAATGAGTAATTAGCTGAAATAATCATCAGCCTTGAGATGAATCCACACACTTCTTTTGCCCGTGACAGTATCAAGGATAACAGGTGTTGAGAGTGCCTTGAAGGGACAAAGATTAAAGATTATTTCATTATCTGGATTCCTTTAGGCAGAGAAGTCTTGTGTTTTATCCCGTCATGCACAGAAAGGTCTGAGCAGCACCTCATTCTGCTCATGCTTTGGCAATTTTGAAGCTGAGCTTTTGACAGAGAGTGAATGTTGTTTAATCTGGGAGAATTGTCTGTCCTTGAGAATTCAGTAAGTCATCTCTGTGCCTCTGCACAGTCTGCTGCCTGCTCAGAGGCCCAAGGAAAACTGCAAGTAAGGATGCCAAAGCCACACTGAGCAACAGTCTTGCTTTTGCTGAGATGCAGATGGATTAGGAAAGTAAGTATTTTAAGAGTTTCTTTACTTGGAAACTTGCTGATGAGATGGTGTGCATGTTTCCAGCTCATTGTTTCAATATTTGCAAAATGATATGGTAAGGAGTGCTAAGAGTGTCCTGAAAGTCCTCATGTAGGGTTTTAGATAGTTTTGTTCTGTTGATTATACGAATATCCTTATGATGTGTGTCCTAGAAAATGTCAGCTTTTACTTCCCTCCTGGAAGGCTGTGTCAGAAACACCAAACTTTCCAGTGCAGAATAATCCCTTCTCAGCTAGACATTCTGCTATTCCAAATACTCTGAAACTGTTGTAATAATCTGTATTACTGTGATTTTTTTCCATTTCCCAGCAGTGACTTGCAGGAATAATGTCCTCAAAGCTGTCACTACATTTTAATATATTCTTGCAGTGTGCTTTAGCATTTCAGCTATGACAGTTCGTTCAAGTTCAAGTCAGTATTTGAATCCCAAGATGATGTGCTAGAACATGGGAGAGGTGGGATGGGTGGAACTGATGGAAACTGCCTGCTGCAATAGTTCATTTGCATAAACATCTCTCCATTAGAACCTTTACTTTGTTCCCTATCTGTTTTCTTCTCTAAGTCCCTTAGAATTTGAAGGAGATTTTAGCCTAGCTGGTGGGCATTTGGTTAATGATCCTTTTTTAATCTGCTCTCATTTGATTCCTCACCAGGCCAGTACTTGCTCGTTTAGGTGTCATGCACTTTTCTGATTCATTATCCTTTCCTGTTGTTTTTCACTAATCTGTTTGTTCCAGCTTCTTTTTGTGTTAGTTTGTTTTCTGTTCTGTGTTTCTCAACTACAGTTTATGATTCCCCAGAGTTACAGCAAGTCATGTGTGTTCGGTCCCAGCTGGTATGGAATTCTCCCCAGTGGCCTCCTGCAGTTGCAGGGCTGTAAGGGGCTCGAGGTCCACCCTGGTCAGTGTGTGCAGCTCGTGTGCTCCTCAGAGCAGCACTCTTGGTGCTGGTGGGGCAGCTCTGCAGCTCCAGAGCACACCGGGCTGGCTTCCTGGGGACTGCCCTCTCTGCAGTCACTCTGCTTGTCTTCAGGCTGTCATGGGTTTCTGTAGCTGAATTTTAGCAGAAGGGGGGCTTCCAGGATGGTTTCTGTCAGAAGCTGCCAGAAGCTTCTCCTGTCCTGTGGAGCCAAGGACAGCCAGGGCCAGGAGGGACCTCCTGCTGGTGGACAGAGTTGAGCTGATCAAGAATCACAGTCACAGCTCTGGGATAACATAGTTAAGAATTAGGAGTGTGGGGCAGTTGCAATTCCAGCCATGGGATAACAACACAGAGACCAAGGTGGGAGCAGGAGGAGGCCAAGGAGGGACCCCACACTGAAGCAGGGGAGAAGGCCTGAAAGCTATTTCCCCTCCCCACTCTCCCTGCAGCCCATGGAGATCCCTCGGGGTGCACAGACCCCCCTGCAGCCCCTGGAGGAGCAGGTGGATGCAGAAGGAGCTGTTGCCCTGTGGGAGGCCCAGGATGGAGCGAGATCCTGGAAGAGACTTGCAGCCAGGACTCCTGGAGAAGGAGACCCACCTGGAGCAGGTTTTTCCCCCAGCAGAAGTGTTGCCCGGGGGATGGACTCACGTTGGACAGTCTGTCGAGGACTGTCCCCCATGGGAGGGACCCCAGGGGAGCAGGGGAAGGACTCAGAGCTGTGGCCCCCCTGCAGCCCGTGGGCAGGACCGTGGGGGAGCAGGTTGTCCCCCTGCAGCCCACGGAGCCCATCGGGGGGCAGAGACCCGACTGCCCCCCATGGAGTGACCCCCAGGACAAGAGCAATGGCAGCAACAACACCCACCTGCAAACCCCCATTCCCTGCTCCCTGGAACTGCTGGAGGGAGGGAGGAGTGGGAGGAGAGGGGTGTTCTTGGGTCTGATTTATTCCTTACTTTTTAGTTTTAGTGCTTTTAGTTTTGGTTCTTATCTTGTTAGTAATAAGTTTAATTATTTAGCCACTCTGAGTTTGTTTTGCCATTATCTCTCAGCTGTTTTTTTGCCTTTTCTCCTTTTTCTTTTCCCTCTGGGAAAGGGGGGGGCTGGAGGTTTGGGTGGACACCAGGTTAAAACCACCACACAGGGGTTTTCTGGAGACTCTTTGGGAGGACATTCTGTAGCACAGTGAAGGTGTTCAAGCTGGCTCCAGCTGAGGACTCTGACTCCAGAGTCCTGTACAAGTTTGTGCCTTCAGCGTGTTGGCTCTGGGAACGTCGGCAGCGCTGCTGCTGCACCTCACAGGGAGAGATGCTCCCTCCCTCCTGCTGGGTTCAGGTTCCTCTGTGCTTGTCCTCTGACAGTCTATGCAAACCCCTTGCAGGGCTGAGCACAGCTTTCCAAGCCAGCAGAGAGCTGCTTTCCTCCACCTGACATTGTCCTGCCACTGCCTCTCTTCACAGGGGTCAGGATGTATGTCCATGAACAGAGAAAGCCACACAGGCCCAGGGACAGACACAGAACTGGACTTGCACTGAGATGTTTTCAGTGGGACAAGTGTTTCTGCCAAGGAGGCATCAGAAGACAGTGAGGATTAGGCTTGTGAGCAGCTTGAGTCTGAAGACTTTTCCAGTGAGAGCAGTTTCCTCAGGTCTAACTGTCCTTCTCTCTGCATTTCATCCAGTACTGCTGCCATGCTCTTGAAGAGGCTTGTGATTTTTTTTTTTCCTCTCCTTGTTGTTACTTAACAAAACCTCTGGATGATTAATTCAGACTATAAATATTCATCATTAATTTTATATTTTCAGTATGGGTATGTTGTACACTGAGACCTCATTGGGTATGTTGTACTCTGCTGAGAAAAGCTACCTACAATCAATCAATCAATAAATAAACATAAATAAAGCTGGGATACACTGAGCATTCAGAAGTCCTGGAATTTGCCAGGGACTGACTTAAGTGCAAGTGGATGGTTTGAAATTCTAGTACCCACAGGTCTTCCTAAGCAGGAGTTCTCAGCAGTCTCCATGTTCAAGGAACCAGGATCTAATGAAAATATTTTGATATTCAGGAAAAAATTTAAAACTGCACAACATTTCTGCTGAAAAGATCAAAGTCATCTTTGAATAAATGTGATTGCATTTTGCCTTTCAGGAACTTAACTGATCTGTCTTCCCAGAGATGATTCCTCCACCTCTCCTGGGACTCTCCCTCCCTGTCTGTGTGCTGGTTTCTAGAACATGACTTTTGTTTACTCTAATGCTCTAGTCTGATGGCTCTGGATGGCTTGTTAAAGAGAGGACAGGTTGTGCAACCTTTTAGTGCAAATGTTATGAGCAGCCACAGCGACTTTCAATTAATTGCCTGTTGCAGAGTTTGTCCGTTTTATCTGCTGTTTGCAGTCCTGGCATTGTGCTGTCCTGGGCAAGGTTAACGTGACAGAAACCTCAGCCTTTACAGAATACCTTTCCTGAACAGCTAGAGAAGCGGAGTGACCTGTGACACTCTCCCGTTGACCAAGGAACACAGGGAAATAACGCAGGATTGGAAATCAATCAGTGTAAGATCTCATGCTGCTTATTTACAGAGGCTCCTGTGGGAAAATGGAGATACTTCATGTGAAGGTGGGATAATGTAGACCTTCTGGAATGTAGCTTATAAATCCCGTGGTTTAATACTGGTGGAGAAGGTAAAGATACTTCCCAGAAGGTAGAGGAGACAGATGTCTAACCTCTCCCAGGCTTCCTGTAAGAGCTGGCTCCTTCAGGGCCATTGGCATCGTGCAGGTTTTATGTCTACACGCCCTGAGGGAAAGTGGAAATATTTTTCCTCTCTGTCTATAGAATACAATAATATGTTACTCAGAAAGTCCCAAACCCTCTCTGTGATCCCCCAGAATTGCTTTCCTTTGGTATTTATACTCTAAGAGAACAAATGGAGGGGACACTGAGGTCCAGAGGCAGATGGGCAATGGGAAGCAAAGTAATATCACCTGTGCTAAAACCTACTATTTGTGTTCAACACTGACCAAGAGTTATGTGAGACATCGCTGAGCTTCCAGGAGGAGCTGCTCTGCCTGCTGGGGTGTTCCCAGCAGCGAGGATGTGGCCAGGGAGGCTCACCTGCTGCTCCCTGCCTTGGACTGCACTCCCAACCCAACACCTGCTCAGGAACCCGTTTCAAAAACACACAATGCACTTTTCTTTTAGGAAGGAAATTGAGCATGCAAAGAATTAAGGTAGCGCATTGATGAGACTGAAGCTATTTTGAATAAGAACAAACACCCTTAGGCTTTTGGGATTTTAGTACAGAATTTTGAAAAAACATCAAAGGGGGAAAAGTAAATACTGGGTTTGCAGCTATTGACACTTCAAATTCTATTTAACAACAGCAATATCAATTGCATGTTCCACACAGTGTGATTTCCTTAGCAAGATGAGAGTTTGTTCTTCAGCACAGAATCAGAATTTCTGCATTGAGTTACAGCAAATGCAGGAAGGTTGGTCTTCTTTCAGCAGCAGGAACTCTGGTTTCAGGACGTTTGCCTCTGCTGTACCTGAGCTCAGCCCTTCAGTTACACAAGAGATGTATGACCTGGGAACTTGAGGGATTGCAGCCATAGCTGGTGAGCTGCCCTGGCCTTAGAGTGCCAAATGCCTTTGGGAAAGCATTGGAATAATGCTTTGGAACACTTTGGGAAGTGTTTGTTCTCTGCGTGTTTGTGTAAGTGCAATGCAGCAACCTGTGGTACATGTGTTCAGACCTTTAAAAAGAACAAGATGCTTTGGGTTTTTTTAATGGTAAATATTATCAGGTACTTTTCACCCTGATCACTAATGAAAAATTTTGTATCTACTGATGGAATTTAACAAGGTTAATAATGTAGGGGATTTTACAGGTTTTCAGTGAAGAAAGCATCTTCCCCAGGTAAATGCCTTATTTGGGTCTTAGAGGTTTCACGAAAAGTCATTTCCCTTCAACACATGGATGCTTCCACCAAAGGGCATAGGCTGATTTTTCCATGCATTAGAAAATGGAGCACATGGATGGAATTCTGTCCAATGCTGTGTGTAGGGCACTAATACAACTCAGCCACAAAGATGGGCTTTCAGCCCCTGCAGTACCTCTGGAGAATTCACCAGCTCAGTAAGAAATACACATGGAGTTGCTTTTATGAGTTGACTCAAATATTTAGATCTCATTGCATGTCCAGTAGTCACTCAAACTATTCAGACTCAACTGTAATATTGCAAAATAAGTGGTTAGTAATTTTTTTCTTATGTTCTTCGAGATGCCTTGAAGTGCCTTTCAGCTCTAAGCTCCCTGGCAGCTCGGGAAGTGAAAGAAGGAAAGCTGGAAGACTTTGTTGTTGCACCTTCTTCATCCCTCTGGGATGCAAATCGTTAGTGTGGGCTGGAGGAGCAGGAAGAGAGGGAAGAGGAGGAACTGGGCACCCTGCTCAACAGAGAGAGGCAGCGCTGAGCAGAGTGGGCTGGGGGGGACAGTCCTGCAGGCCAGCCGTGATCAGAACAGCTCCCCTGACAAAGCCAGGCAGGGACAGAGAGCACAGCCCTGCCGGGGTGTTGGGGGTGCTGGGTGGCTGTGAGGAGCCCTCACACACACAGGGATCCAGGGCAGGGCACTCATCTGGCACCAGCACACGAAGGCTCTGAGAGCAGAGGCAACAGGAAAGGAAAGGCACAACCTTCTCAAAGCTGTGAGTTTCTTCTCTGTCAGTGCTGGTCATCGGGCTACAGAAACAAGAAATCAGTCAGAGAAGATTTCAGCAGTGTCCAGATGTCCCAGCAGGGTAAGGGAACATCTGCCTGTTTGTAAATGCTTCTTTAATCCATTGTGAAAGATTACTCAGGACTGATAATGTTCCTGAAACCAGAACATTTTATAACTCCGTAGCTGATGCTGGAAGATGAGTGTGACAGGAGAAACAGCAGCTTCAGACTCCACTGGCTTAATTCAGGATGTCCAACATGATCCTAATTAGTCTTCTTGCCAAAGAGAGATCATATCTACACATAATCTGATCTTCAAAATGAGTCAATAGGTAAGGAGACTCCCTTCAGCAATCCTAGAGAAGAAACCTAACAAGCTGTTGGGAGGAATGTCCCCTTATCTCCTTTGTCAGGTGACCAGATTAGCAATTGCAGGTTCCAGTTCTAACTCGGCACAAAAAAGACTAAACTGCTCAAAAATTAAAACCCCCACGTCACAGGGAGTTGTCATTCCTGTGCAGCTGTCTCCCAAATGGAACAAAAACATGAAGCACGTGCTAGCAAAAAGATAGAAATTTTCATTTTGATTGTGGAAAATGTTTCAAGAGGCTTTGCTTCACGTGTAAAATTCTTCTCATCTTTAAACAAAACAAAGCAACATAAAATGGCCCCAAAAAACCAAGAAACAACACAACCCACACGCCTTCCTCCAAAAGAAAAAAAAAAAAAAGGCAAAAAAGCCTCAAAACAAACCTGACACCTTGATTTTAGTAATTCCTGGGGGATGGAGGATGTGTTTGTGGGGGGTTTTCTTTGTTTGTTTGGGGTTTTGTTTTGTTTTATGGTTTTTTTTTTTTAATACAAGACATTGTCATTTTGCCTCCCTTTTTCACCATCCCAGTAATTTTCTGCACACCCTGGAAAACAGTGACACTGGTGGGCAATTCCCTTCACGTCAGAGACCTGTTACTATTTTAATTTGTCTCTGATGTTGTTTGGAGGAGCAAATCACCACAGACTCCCAAACCTCTGTGGCATAGTTTGGGAAACACTTTGAGCAATCGGTGCCTCCAGGAGAAGCTGCTCCGTGGAGCTGCAGCTGCTGGTGGGGCTGCCCCTCGTGTCTGCCCCTGTGTGGTGGTTCTCACCCGGTGTCCACCCAAACCTCCAGGCCCCCCCATTCCCAGAGGGAAAGGGAAAAGGAGAAAAGGTGAAAAAAACCCAACAAAACCTAGTTGAAAGGTAATGGCAAAACAAACTCAGAGTAGTTAAATACTTAAATTTATTACTAACAAGAACTAAAACTAAAGGTAATAAAACTAAAAAGTAAGGAATAAATCAGTATAAAGAACACCCCGCTCCTCCCTCCCTCCCTCCAGCAGTTCCAGGGAGCAGGGAATGGGGGTTTGCAGGTGGGTGTTGTTGCTGCCATTGCTCTTGTCCTGGGGGTCACTCCATGGGGGGCAGTCGGGTCTCTGCCCCCCGATGGGCTCCGTGGGCTGCAGGGGGACAACCTGCTCCCCCACGGTCCTGCCCACGGGCTGCAGGGGGGCCACAGCTCTGAGTCCTTCCCCTGCTCCCCTGGGGTCCCTCCCATGGGGGACAGTCCTCGACAGACTCTCCAACGTGAGTCCATCCCCCGGGCAACACTTCTACTGGGGGAAAAACCTGCTCCAGGTGGGTCTCCTTCTCCAGGAGTCCTGGCTGCAAGTCTCTTCCAGGATCTCGCTCCATCCTGGGCCTCCCACAGGACAACAGCTCCTTCTGCATCCACCTGCTCCTCCAGGGGCTGCAGGGGGATCTGTGCACGCCGAGGGATCTCCAGGGGCTGCAGGGATGGGGCGGGGAAATAGCTTTCAGTCCTTCCCCCCACCTGCTCCAGCGTGGGGTCCCTCCTTCTCCTCCTCCTGCTCCCACCTTGGTCTCTGTCCCTCTGTGGTGTTCTCTCATGGCTGGAATTTTTCAACTGCCCCACACTCCTAATTCTTAACTATGTTATCCCAGAGCTGTGACTGTGATTCTTGATCAGCTCAACTCTGTCCACCAGCAGGAGGTCCCTCCTGGCCCTGGCTGTCCTTGGCTCCACAGGACAGGAGAAGCTTCTGGCAGCTTCCAACAGAAACCATCCTGGAAGCCCCCCTCTGCTACTAAAATTCAGCTACAGAAACCCCTGGCACCCTGCAGCAGGCCCAGGCTCAGATCCTCACTGCCCATGCAGGAGCTGAGCGCTGCTCAGCCCTGTCCTGGTGCCCACACCTCCCTGGGTGTCTGTGCCCTCTGAGGAGGGGCCAAACCCCGGCGCTGCAGGGCTGTGAGCACTTGGGTGTGGAGGGCAGGACAGGAGGGAGCCACTTCCAAATCCATGTGGTTATTGTTTATAAGACACGAGTTGAAGGATGTGTTTTCTCCTGAAACTCTTGGCTCAGCCTCGAAGGGGGGCAGCTCTTCTGTCAGGGTCTCACCACGATCACCCTCCCCCAACACCCTGACCTGGGCAGAGCCTCTTTGGTCTGTGTTTTGCATGTCACAGAAGCAGTGCAATAGGTGCCGTTATTTTACTATGGATAAGCTAAACATAGTTGGTGTAAATGCTTTCAAATAAAATAAAATCTAGGGAATAGCTTAAAGTTATGCAAAGCCTGGACGATTTAAAGAGAGGTATGAGTCATTTGATGAATAGGAAATGTGTTAGGAAATTCTGATTAATTATTAATCTATTGAAAAAGGAGCTAGAATTGTTAATATTTTATATCACAGATATATTTATATAAAATAATTTTGTAGTTGGTTAGAGTACAGCTTCAAACAATCTATAGAAACGAGTGAATCCTCCTTTATCTCAAACATAATTAGCCATTTAAATGTCTTGGGTCAATTTATTAACACTTTATTCATCGGGGTGTAACTTTTATTAGGCTTTATTGCTATCAGAAATTATATCCTACACAAATACAATAGAGATTTAAATGTTCTGTAGAATGAGCCAATGCTTCCTGACTTTATTGCACAGTATTGTAATGAACCTTGACCAGCTGTAGATTTGATAAGTGTAAAATATTACAGCTTGCTGCTAATTTTGTTCCTTTTTAATGACTGATAATCCATGTCGATTTAGTGTGATAGTCACAATCCAATACTGTTTTCCTGCTATAAATGTGATTGTAACAGGAGCTATTAAATGGGTCTGCATAATAAAATTAGTCAGGGAAGCTCTGTATATTGTTTCCAGGTCTTTGGATTTTCATTATAGTCGTGGAACTTGTTAGACTGTAAAGCTTGATGGTTGCCAGCTCAGACAAGCTCTTTTCTACTTCTGTGCCAAGCAAAGGGGTAATGATGCTGCACTAAGAAGTCTGTTCTCACTGTTCTGGAAAATTCATCATATATATAAACATAGGGTATCATTTTGGGAAGAGTGTGAAAGGTGTCACAGGGGAGGAAAGAGGAAATTCCTCTGGGCAACAACTGCACAAGAGCTGCTTAAAGAGCCAGGCGAGGCAGCCGAACACCTGCGGTGGGACAAGGTGCTGATGGCATCTCTGAGAAATCAGGCAACACTAGTAAATCAAATGTTCTCCTTTGCCAGGATGGCAAAGGGTAGGAAAGGATCCTTGTGAGGAAACCTGGGCAGAAACCTCTCCTTTCCTCTGTCACTGTGTCCAGCAGTATCCTCCACCTCCAGATAATGGACTGTTGCGTCCGAGTAATTCTGAGAAACACACACTTCCTCACAGACCTGCTTTTGGTCTGCTTTGATCTTGTCTAACCTGAACCCTTCTGTTCCAACTCCTGGGCCTCTTGGTTTGAAGTGGAGATATTTTTATAAGAGTAGTTGAAATCCTAGCTGTGAGAATAATAAAATAAGCAGTTTCTGTGGCTTAATATAATTTCCTGGAGTTTTAAGTGAATAGTTACGTGATCTCCACCAGATACTTTGGCAGAATAGTAGCTAAAAGCTGTACCTGTGTCTGGGTAGTATCTCAAAAGAATCTATCCTGCAGTAAAGCAGGCATTTGGTGCCTGAGTTCTCTTACTTACTGAAAAGATAAAGGGGAATTCTGTCATTCACATCAGTGTAGACAAGAACTATGTGCACACATCTGCTGCTGATGTTGGCTGAATAAAGACTTCTGTTACCAGTTTATAAGGGGCTGTTTATAAGTTTTCACTGACAAAATAATAGTTTGTACCTTTCAGTACAAGGTAGAAATAAATCTAAAGATTCATAACCTTCTGCATTATTTATTTGCAGTATTTCCTCGCTTGGAAAAGCTCCCCAAGAAAAAAAAATGCAAGAGGCAAGCTGACAAGTGCATGCAGAGAGAATTATTTTAGCCTAAGGTTTACTGAAGCATCTTTGCATTTCGGTGGCTGTGTGATGGAAGCTGTGAGGCCCTTCTGACTTTGAGTTTATGCTTATAGGGATCTTTACATGTCATCACCCTGTCTCTGCATTATCCAAACCTGCTGTACTGGGGACCACTCAGATGTTCTTTCCATGTGCCTGCAATTTCTAGGAAGGCTTTCAATGCGCAGTGTACCACAATAAAACAGTGGTATAAAATAAATTGTCAGGCTCTCTGCAGATCTTCAGGCTGCTGTTCTGGCTGACATACCCTCCTTTGCAGAGGAGTTCTGCAACTGTTTCTGGGATCCAAAGGGATTTCTGCTTTGCTGGCTCAAGCCTGTGTGCTGCACTACTTGCATGATTCATGTGCAGCAGTTTTGGGGAGTGCTGCCTCCTGCCAGAAGGGCTAGTGGACATCCAACAGCACCTGAAATCTTGCCAGCAGCATTGGGAGGTTAAGAGAGTAGTTGGTGCATTGGCAAATTAGTGCATCTATCCATAATTGGGGCCATTTTAATCAGTATTCCTGGGGGACTCTGTCAGAGATGTCCAGTAAGTTGCTCCTTTATGTCTCTAGAGCAAAACACCTTTTGGGTGGGGAGAAGATATTTCCTCTGCTCAGAGTCACAAAGAAAAGGGCACTTACTTCATCAATTTATAATTCAAGTTATTGGAATTAGTTCCTAGTGTCCCATTCAATTTTTGCCAGATGAAGATGTCGCATATAGATTTAACCCTGGTCTTTGCTCCAGCTCAGCAAGCACTCAAATACAAAAGGTATTCCTTGCAAATAAACACTGGACAGATACAAAGAACCACTGTGAGAAACCCGAGCCACGCAATGAGCTCCAGAAAGATCAGACCCACAGATGTGCTGACTGAAGTTTAAGAGACAACTTAACAGATGTACAAAGCTGTAGATCAGAGGGGATATAAAGCAGTTAAACTTGCTTCAAGGCACAATGTGTCACAATCTAACGATTCCGTGCATCCCGAGCCCGACAGAAGAGGGAGCATACGCTGGGCTCTGGCTCCTGGCTGTAGGCATGCCAGGAAGATTATAAAAATGCCATGCTGTGATATGTTGCCCTCCTGCCTGAAAGGCTTCCATTAAGCTGCTTATTTACTGCACCTATTCAGGCAGCAGTGCGGTTCAGAGTGCTACCTGTCTTCTTGTGGGATAAATTAGTTGTGGATATCACAGGATTGTTGCTGCCTATTGTTCAGTCTGGTGGGGATGGGGAGAGATGAAAGGCACGGATCTGACCTTGTAATGTTTTGTGTAAAATAAGAGATGCTTTTTCTTCATAGTGAGTGTCATAGTTGATCTTGGTAGGAGCAAGTTTGGAGCTAAATTAAAAAGGCTAACTTAGTAATGAAGGCAATCATTTTATCATAGATAGATAGATAGATAGATAGATAGATAGATAGATAGATAGATAGATAGATAGATAGATAGATGATAGATAGATAGATAGACAGATACATACATACATGTATACATACATACATGTATACATACATACATACATGCACACAAAGAGGGAAGATACAGAGATATGGAGGAAAGTGCATGTCATAGAGCTTTGTGCTCTCTGTAAATCAGCACATTTAAAATGAAATCATCAAGAGCACACAGGAAAACTCAGCCACTCCCCCAGCTCAAAACGTTGGGGTATTTTGTGGGGGTTTTTTTGTTTGTTGTTGTTGTTGTTTTGGGTTTTTTGTTTGGGTTTGTTGATTTTTTTTTATATAGATATAAATTGGTTTGCCCTCATATTTTTATGGTATATGGAGCTGTGAACTTTAAATTAGTGATAACAGAAATTGACAAGTACAGCATTAAAAGCTAAACCATGCAGCCCTACAGGCTTAATTATGGAGTGAGCAGGAAGACAGACACAGAAAATCCTGTTTCAAAATTTTACCTCACATAATATAAATAAAAGATTATGTCTTCCACTGGTAGCCTGAGATCAAAAGGATAATATAAAATGACTAGCCTGTATTTATTTTGCCTTTATTATGTGTATAGATAAACTATACATTTCTCAATTCCTTGTGTCTTTTAGCTATACACAGAGACACTGAGATACAGATGTAATTATGGATAAATAACTATAAATTAATATATGTAATTATTTTTCATTTCTCATATAGTCATTAGAAAGATGCATTTTCATTGTCAAAACTTAAAAATAGAAAAAATTTTGCTGAGTGTCCTAACTGATAATATGGCAAGTTAAATATAAATTAGGGAAATAAAAATATTGATTGGAATTTATTTTAGAAATTGTGACTCTGAAGGTAAGGATGTTTTAGATAATTGTTAGCTATCAGAGAAAAGTTATGACAGTGTTTATTGTATAAATATATCATAGTATACACATGTATCTTCACCATTTCAGTACCATGTGAGATGAACTGATAATGTTCATTGCTGTTCTAAAAAAAAATCTGCAGTTAAGTTTGGATAAGGCACTGGAGGTTTTCTTTTTCCTGATGAGCCATTGCCAGCTCAAAGCATGTTAAGTGGCTTTGGTGCAGCACATTAGTGAATTTTAATGGCAGCAATAAATAACCATAATTTTGTTGCTTGCTACACCAAAACATGCCTAAAGTCTGTATCAGAGTATCTGAAATGAAGGTCTGAAATGTCCTGAATTTCCAGCTATACATTTTTTATGACTGGCAAAAACTAGACGAGGAAATAAGCTGAAAGAAACAGGTGCAGTGTTCTCCTTCCTTCCCTGATGATTGTGGAGTGCCAGGATAGAACCTGCCTGAGCAGCAATCGAGGTGCAGCCAATGCCATCCTGTCACACCCTCCACGGCTGCACTGAGAAGGGAATCAGGCTCAAAGGAAGAGCAATGCTAAATAAAAGCAGTGCTGGCCCCTTCTCTGAAGGGCTCACTAAGACTCAACCTCAGCACTCCCCGTGTCCTCTGAGTGCCCTCGGGGAGGGTGTCACAGAAACACCAGGCTGTAAAACACAGGCTTCTTCTACCAAAGCAGTGCCCTGACTCCATGTTTCTTTTCTTAGATTCAGGACCATCTCCTGCCAAGCACTGGTTTGAGGAAGGAGCCCTCTTAGCAGGTGGTGGCTCTTCCGGTGCTGCCTCACAGCACTGAGCCCTCTTGGAGTGGTATTTTAACTGGCAATTATTGTATTTGATTGTGATCAATCAGGACGAAAATTGACTTGACTCCTAAAAGTCTAAATCGCTTTATATCATTATTAGCCCTGCATTTCCTTCCTTGTCTCTCCATCTCAGTCTGGCTCCACCACACACATTTGCTGAATAAAGACAGCCCTTTGCAGAAATCAAAGGAAAATGTCATATTTGAACAGTCTCAGATTAAATTTGCTATAGAAATAGAGGATAAATACATGGTATTGTTTTAACCTGTCATTTTTTGTTATGTTTGGAGTTGATAACATTTCAGAAACTTTTGTAAAGAAGTCCTCTGCACTTCTGCTGACTCTCATGGAAGGACCTAAATGATTAATGATAATCACTGGCAAATCTGTCTTAAATGTGCAATTAATCCCAAGCATGTAAGTAGCCTGAGTGCTGTAAATGGAAGTGCTCAGACACTTGTGTACTGACATGCACAAAATCAGTCAGGCACTTGGGCTTCTCCAGCAGGGCCCGATGGAAATGCAAAACCCTTGTGCTAAATGGCCAGGGGCTCCAGAGAATTGTGCAGCTGAATTATCTTCAGCCAGGATTAAAGAGGGGTGGGAGGCTCCTTCAGTGCCAGAGGGACCCACCCAGGTGTCCTGGGCAGTGGCAGCAAAGGCAGGGAGCCAGCACAGGGCAGGTTGTGCTGCAGGTTCCTGGGGAAGGGAAACCACCACGGGCTGTTAATGTGAGCCCAGGAGGAGCCTGAGATTGCTCATTCGAATTGTAGTGGTTTTTATCCAGTGTCCACCCAAACCTTCAGGTCCCCCCTTTCCCAGAGGGAAAGGAAAAAGGAGAAAAGGCAAAAAACAGCTGAGAGATAATGGCAAAGCAAACTCAGAGTAGCTAAATACTTAAATTTATTACTAACAAGATAAGAACTAAAACTAAAAGCACTAAGACTAAGAAATAAGAAATAAATCAGTGCCAAGAACACCCCTCTCCTCCCACTCCTCCCTCCCTCCAGCAGTTCCAGGGAGCAGGGAATGGGGGTTTGCAGGTGGGTGTTGTTGCTGCCATTGCTCTTGTCCTGGGGGTCACTCCATGGGGGGCAGTCGGGTCTCTGCCCCCCGATGGGCTCCGTGGGCTGCAGGGGGACAACCTGCTCCCCCACGGTCCTGCCCACGGGCTGCAGGGGGGCCACAGCTCTGAGTCCTTCCCCTGCTCCCCTGGGGTCCCTCCCATGGGAGACAGTCCTGGATAGACTCTCCAACGTGAGTCCATCCCCCGGGCAACACTTCTACTGGGGGAAAAACCTGCTCCAGGTGGGTCTCCTTCTCCAGGAGTCCTGGCTGCAAGTCTCTTCCAGGATCTCGCTCCATCCTGGGCCTCCCACAGGGCAACAGCTCCTTCTGCATCCACCTGCTCCTCCAGGGGCTGCAGGGGGGTCTGTGCACCCCGAGGGATCTCCAGGGGCTGCAGGGAAAGGGGGGGGCAGAAATAGCTTTCAGTCCTTCCCCCCACCTGCTCCAGCGTGGGGTCCCTCCTTCACCTCCTCCTGTTCCCACCTTGGTCTCTGTCCCTCTGTGTGTTGTTCTCTCATGGCTGGAATTTTTCAACTGCCCCACACTCCTAATTCCTAACTATGTTCTCCCAGAGCTGTGACTGTGATTCTTAGTTGGCTCCACTCTGTCCACCAGCAGGAGGTCCCTCCTGGCCCTGGCTGTCCTTGGCTCCACAGGACAGGAGAAGCTTCTGGCAGCTTCCGACAGAAACCATCCTGGAAGCCCCTCCTTCTGCTAAAATGCAACTACAGAAACCCACGACACAAATGGAGTGATGTCTTTCTGTTTGAAAGTGTTGAGGGGAAAATTAACTAGGTCATGTAAATAAGTGGGGATCATTGGGGGAGACTTCAAGTACTGCAGAACTAATAGGCAAGATTTCAGCAGACTTTTCATTTTTCGTGTGTACCAATGACCTGTAACATCAGTTGGCTGCACATCCCCAGAACAAAGGGGTGGTGGAAAGGGGGAAAGGTGGGGGAAATCCCAGAGCAGTATAAACTAGAACAAATTTAGAACTGGATCATGTGAAAAAATCGGGATAACAGGTGAGCAGGATTAAGGAGCATGGCTACAAGTTTTACAGCACTGAGCAAGGAAGTTACTTTGTCCCAAATCTGCTAAAATGGCCAGCTCACAGACAGCTGCCAGCACGCTTCAGTCCTTGCAGCTGACAGGAAACCGCCTTCAGAAAGAAGAATATAATAGTTAAGAACTTGGGTGGTGGGAGAAGGGTGGAATGTCCATCAGAATGAAAACTGATCAAGAAAATTGGAATTTGGTGCAGATCTTGTGTGTGATAACCCCACAGAATCTTGTGCCCAATTCTAACAACATTAACAGGGCTAATTTAAACATAAATTCATTGTTTACTCACTGTATTGGACAGTTAAACCTTGAGAATATTTTTTATTAATTATATACTGTAATAGCCTTTATTTTCTATATAAAACTGTTCAATATCTGTTTGACAAAAAAATATAAGTGCATGTTAAATCTTCAGTTGAATCAGTGGTTACTGCTTCAAAAAGCCTGTAATTCTGATTGAGCAGTCAGTGGTTCTGCAAAGGACTGAAACACTGATATATTGTACACTTGGAAAATAAACAGGAATGGCTGTGATACTGAGCAGAAGAATGTTTACAGATTTAGTTTGCTTTGAAGGGAAGCTCCACGAGGTTTTGCTGCGTTTTGCAAAACATAGAGTAATTCAGTGAGTTAATGCATATACAGCAGTCTTTACTTAACTTCCTTCTGTGTGGATATTTCCAGAGGATGGCTTGTGTAACCTCCACAAAAGATATTCAGCATATTTAGGTTCTATAGAATTCTGAAGTTAATTGTAGACATTTTTGATAATTTTATTTTACCCTGCTTTGTGCTAACCAGGATTTGCTATTTTGAATTAGATTAGATTAACAGCAAATTAAAACTATTCATTTTTTAATGTAGAAGAATCAAAAACATTAAAACAGTTTTATAGTTCAAATTATTTTAATTCTAATCATAGTCATTAACTTGACAGGATGAGTTCAAAATGACTGCAGAGTTTGTGCAGGAAAGCCTTGCCCAATCAAGGTGTTCATTTACTCACAATGGAGATCAGTAATATGAGTCGAGATTACTTCTTTAGTAAGGTATTAATTATCTGTCAGTATTAACACAAAAGATTAAATTTAATTTATAAAGGTTGGTTTCTTTGAAATATTCCTCCTTGTGTTTGCAGTGTATCTGCAGACACAATGTGTTTTGTGTCTGATGGCACTCGATATTCTCAGTACCAGACCAAGTCTTTTACATTCTCAGTGTTTGCTTTGCTGTGTAAATGTGAAGTTTGAAAAGCTGTTGCCTTCCAAGTGCTCTGTATATAACCAGAGGGGCAGAAGCAGCCCCACTCTCCAATCAGACTCCCTTCTGGTCAGCTGTGTAGCATAAACATTGAAACCAAAATATTTAAAATTCATTCTGGAAAGAAAGCACTACCTTCCTAGGACTTAGAAAAGGCCACTTAAAAGCTCACTGTGTTAAATGACCTTTGTTAAGTGATATCCTCCATTTACACAATGGAATAATTGCATCATATATCAAATGTTTGCATTGGAAACCAGAATATTTTAAGACAGGACTAAGGATCAGGGTGACACGTCCCAGTAGGAAGGAAACAAGTTGTACAGTAGAGAGGGACAAGTGTGAGGCTGGACTGCCCTTTCTGCAATCAGCCATGGTACTTTTTTAGAGCCTCAGAGGTTTCATACTGACCATTGTCTAGTTCAAGGACTGGTGAGGTTTGTCAAGTGCCTCACCTGGAAAATGAAACCAACAGTAAAAGAAAAAAAAAAAAAAGACAAAAGAAGAAAATCTAAAAAATATTAATCCTCAAAAGTATGAAGTGTAAATGAAAAATTTATCTGAGGCTGTGCTTGTCAGCCTGTTCACAATACTGAG
The DNA here is from genome assembly GCA_013399695.1 of Formicarius rufipectus. Lineage (NCBI taxonomy): Eukaryota > Metazoa > Chordata > Aves > Passeriformes > Formicariidae > Formicarius > Formicarius rufipectus. Next base: position 38,872 of record VXAU01000929.1, on the reverse strand, counting down.
GTGCTTGGACTCTCTCACCATTCTAACAGGTTTCCTCATGTTGGGTGGGTTTGGATTGCCAGGGAAGTCTGTTCCCCTTTGTTCTTCCTTGTTCTTCAGCTGTGAACTGGGTCATACACTGACAAACGTGCACCTTGTGCTGACTCTTTTGCAGCTCTGACAGAATAACCTGTGCAGTGCCCTGTCCTTCCTCCGAGGGGACCTCTCAGGGTATGTCGTGCCAGATGTGCTTGGCATGTAAGTGTAGATATCTAAAGAACATTGTCTTGCTTGGTCTTTGTTGGAATGAAACTGCAAAGCTGTGATGTTACAGACAGTGAAATGTTCATGTGCTGGTGCTGCATTTATGTGTGTCTGTGTTTAACATCAGTCATCTCTTCTTCCCTGCAGAACTTGTGTACGATGGTACCACCAGGACCAGAGTGGAACAGAAACATGACTTAGAACAGAGCTTTCCTCTTTGGTAGGCAGAGTGTTTTATACTCTGTAAATAACAAGGGAAGGGATATTGGGGTCCACTGAAAAGGCTGGAACACAGACCTGCCTCCAGAATAAGCCCTTGCTCTCAGAGCTGTGAGGAAAGCAAGTCAGGACTGCAGGAGGCTGCAGGACAACCAAACAAATCAAAACTGAAGAGATGTGAATAAAATAGAGGTGAAGGTGAGGTTTTCACACATTGAGTTGAGAAGGCTGGATTGGCCACGTTGGTCAGTTGGCATCCTTCCTCTCTCAGACCAATTGCTCTTTGCTATCAGGAGTGATCATCTGGTAAAACAAAGAGAAAGCATTATTAATTACTATATAACATTCCATAGCCTGAATTTTTGTTTATGATTAATGGAAGTTGGTCAAAAGGTGGCAGAAATTAACTTATGGAACTCAGAGATTGTTCCAAGTTTCAGCTGCAGAGGAATTAAAGGGATAGCAAATTTGCTGTTATGGTCATGGGAGCTCTTCTGGGCAAACATTTTGTGGGTTGGGGATCTGAATATTCAGGAATCTCTGGGGCTGGTACGTTTGATTGCATATCCCAGGTTTACAACCACTGGCCAGTGTTTTAATTCTGTTTCTCATGTGGTAAGTCATGGTGTGTTCTTTAAAGGGTTCCCTGCATGTGACCAGCCAGCAGATGTTCCTCAGGTGGGACAGTGCACAGCAGCCACTGCCTGCTGGGAGCTCAGAGGCTGCTCAGAAGGGTCCTTCAAACTACTTGACCTGGAAGTGGATATGAAAATTACCTTCTCAGGGTAGTCAAATATTCCCATGGTCTAAAGAAAGCCACACTTCCCTAAACACATCCCTAATTGGTATTCAATCTTAAAAAATGTCTTTCATTAAAAATATAATTTGATGAAGTAACTGACTCGCATTAGATTAAATCAGATTCTATTGGATTAACATGATTAATAGATAAAATTATAATCAAACAGAGCAGTACAAAAGGTGAATTAAGTCATGGCTCATGTTAAAATACTAAATTTAAAAAAGATTGATCTGGTAGGAATATTCATTTCACAGTAGGTATCATGCTGTTTTCCTACAGATAGTGATGTAATGCAAATGAACTTTGTAGTCAGAGTCAGGGCTTCTTCCAAAGGCCTTTGAAGTTGATGAGAGTTGTTATTCCAGAGAGATCTATTTACAATACTTTACACCCACAATGTAAATATTCACTGCTCCCATAACAATAGCACTAAAGTGCAGTGTTGCTATAAGAAAAATTAAAGTCCAGAGGGGGAAAAAACCAGCTTAATGATCTTAGAATAAAAAACCCAAACTTATCCAAAGATGAACATCTGCCTTCTGAGAGTTCCTGTTAGACAGCAGTGGACTACAGCATAGCATTTAGTTGTACATATCTATTAGGAAGATTACTTCAAATTAGGTATGAAATTTGGCCCACCAATATGTAGGACACTGCAGTGACTGAGAAAAGCTTATTCAGAACAAAATAAGAATTCCAGTATTAAACCAACAGTTTTTCTTGAAAGTGAACAATGGCAGAGCAGCAGACAGCAACCACATCTCCAGGTGACTGCAGAGCTGCAGCATTAAAGCAGCATGAACTGGCAGCATTAAGGAACATGTCTGGCTTGTACTTTTACTTTGGAGCAACCAGATTCATTAATTAATGTTTGTCTAGCAGCTAACATACTCCTTTGCTGAAGCTCAATGTTCTCTCCCTTGCCAGCCATGGCACTCTCAGTTCAGTGGCCCCCTCTCAGGTGTCAGAAGCCAACAGAGGGGTGCTGCATAAAATGACCCTGACTGGAACTGCATGAAATGGCCCAGGAGTGGATGATACAGGCAACTAATTGCACTCTGACTCTGGAATCTGATCTAAAGAAAAACTGAATGTTTTCCATCAACCTCTGCTGTATTTCAAAAGGAGAGAGACAGTGCAAACAATTAAACCTGCTTTTAAACTAACCTTTCTAAATTGGCAGCTTGTCAGTAATCAGATCACATTAGTAATTAGTAATTAGCTCAGCATTTTGTCTGTTACTGAAGTTAGTGTGTGCATGGGGTCCACTAAGTTCTTTGAAAGAAAAAACTGATGACCAAATTGAATATAATGGTAAAACACAAGCAGTAAACCCTCACTATTGCATGACAGTATTGATGTTTCAAATTTAATTTGCAGTAGACATGTGTTCATTGAGGCATCTTTGAGATAAGAAAAAAAAAGGTGAATTAAAGACTTTATTATAAGAATTTGACCTCATGAAGATACAAAATCTTTAAGACATTTTTCATGTTCTCTCCTGATTCAACAAACAGAATGTAAGTCTGAGAAAATATATTGAGCATCTCAACAAAAAATAAGTACCCAGGGAGTTAGAACCCAGGGATCTCGTTGCCTACAGAACCCATCCATGGAGCCACTTTGTGTTTGAAATCATGATTATCCTGGACTAGATAAGTGGGGGATGAGGATGCCAAGCAATGTGGAACAGCTGTAGTTGCAAGGAGGTTTCCACTGGCTGGTTGCAGTACCCCAAATCCACAGACAAACCAGAACGTTTGTTGCCTAAAGGAGAATTCATTGTAGTCTAAGTTCTCATGCTCTAATAGAAAGGAGAACAAAAAGTCTGCCAGATAGTTTCCTGATGGCTCCAGGAGGTCCAAATGGCTTAGCAGTGAAACATAACTGTATTGAACATCCTCTAAATTGTTCCACCAGGTAAAAGTTGTTACTGCAGCAGTGACAGGTCCACAGTAGGCTGGCAGTGATCACTGTGACTCCACAGAGATCAGCTGGACTAATGGCACAGGTCCCACTGCAACGGTTTTTGGGAGGCCCTTAGATTACAGAATCAACTCAAGTGCTGTTCTGAGAAGAAATGGGCTTGCTTATTTTTCTTAATTGAGGACAAAGTACTTCCTGCCATTTAGTGGCTGTTGCCTCTGATAGACTGGATTTATAAAATTAAGAAAGTGGAATTGCATAAAGCATAAGCAGTGCTCCATTCCTTCAGACACAAGAGCCTACTTTCAGCAGACATGCACAATTTAGCGTTTAAAAGGTCCACTGGAAGCAGACTGGTTACTATTTTTTGGGCATCCTTGTTCAGCATTAGACACCATAGGCACAGTATTTGCATATTAGAAGACAAAAACAACCTCATTTTGCTTCCAAGTTTACTTAAAATCTCTTGAACTGTTGGCACATGATACTGGTATTTCAGTACCAAAGGTAAGAAATTCTGTGGTCCTTAGGACATGTTTGCAAATAGCTTTACTGGAGATGGAGGGGCTAAGCTGGACTCTTCTCTCTGTACTAGAGTGATAGTTTGGAAAAATGAAGACATTAATAACATTCAGCTGATGTATTTTTGAGTCATTTCACTATTATCTTCTGGATACCCTGAATTTCAGAATGTGTTACCTCTGGGAGCCAGTCCTCACCGACTAAGCAGAGTACTTGCCAAGGAGAACTTTAAATTAAAAGTTACATGCAAGTCCTGGTGGGTTTTTTTAAATGCAAAATGGAACAAAACATAAGAAAAAGGAAGAGTATGCTGTTTCCAATGTCATTAAACTTAGGCAGGACACTTCACATAACTTTAAACTGTTGATTTGAAACCATTTGTTTACTGCAGAAACAGTATCTTGTTATTGGTGAACTTAGCAATGGCTGAGTAGGGATCACTGTATATTGATTTTTTTGTTTTATTTAAGAATAAATTTATATGGATGGATGAATTTGGAACACTGTTGCTTTGTCTTTATCTCTAATTGAGATACTACCATGGACTGTAAGGCTCTGGAGTATAATGATTTGTCAGCACAGGACACAGAGTGGACCAATTTAATAGTTGCTAGAGGGGTTAGGATTCCTACTGCCTTTGATGAAATCTTTTTTAGGTCAGTAACATTTAGAGATACAGGGGGGAAAAAATGAAGTAATTGGAGAGCAACCAGATGGTTTGTGGCTAATTTGGAAAAGTACAGATTATTGTTGTGCAGCACCTCATTCGTTAAATGAGAAGGTCTTAAGATTTTTAAAGGGTAGATTAATATTGATCTCCTGTTGTGATTCACACCGTTTGGTGTGCAAACATCAGCCAGCCCTGATTTTGTCTGCACATGCTCAGTGCTACCCCTGGAACCACTCTGTGAGGCATTACCATGGTGAGTCAGTAGATGACAGCCTCACATGTATATTTTTCATTTATGTTTTCTGCTACAGAAAAAATATTTGCATGTCTTTAAAGCATGAATTCAAATATTACAGAAGTAGCCGAATGGAAACAACATGAGTGAGTGAAGTTTCATAAGCATAGGCCAATCTCTCTGCATTCCCCACCATTGTTTCAGAGCATCTTGCTTTTTTTGCACAGGCACCTATTCATCACTATTGCATCTATTTAAATAGCTGTTAATTTTTAACTTTCTTTACTGTACCATTCTGAAATATTATAGACACACTAGTTAAGAATCGAGCTATGTGTGTATATCAGGATGAAATGTTTCCCCATTCCTAATTAAGTAAATATTATTTTACTCCGATTTATTACAATAGTGCCCAGGGACTCTGAAGGAAATTGCTGAACACTTCGTAGGTACTGCAGAGGGCAACTTTTGCCTCACCAGGTTTGTAGCCAAAATAAGCAAGACAGACAAAAGCTGAGAGTGCCCCGACTGGGAAGGGACTGGGAGGCTCTGGGAGGCAGAGGTGGAAGGTGCAGGAGCACCGAGGCTGCTGCCTGAGCTGAGGTCACACTGCTGCACACACAGAAGGGCTACAGGTCCCAGCTGTCTTGTGTATAGTGAAATATATACAAGAAAATACATTAATGCATTTTATTACATTAAAATACATTAATGTATTTTATCCTTGTGTAATGATAGATATCTGTGTGTAATTTTGTGGTATATCCAGATGTCATTACAAATTGTTACTAGTGCATTGCAACTAGTACAGGAGATTTTTGGGCTCCCATTAGTTTACTTACTTTCCTAAGGCCTTAACCTTCTCTTATGGGATGAAGAGATTTAAACTTCACAGCATCATGTTGTCATTTCCTGGCATAACTGAGAATGTTGTCAGAGACTTTAGGAGAGTCCTTTCCACTTGGCAGAGATGTTTGGACATGCTTGTTAAGAACTGAACACTACAAAATAGATGGTCAGCTCTGGAGGGGATCCTTCAACGAGGGAATAGCTCTAGGAAAACAGTGCCAAACAAGCAACATTTTGCTGAGAGGTTTTCAGAATAACATTCTTGACTTACAGCCCATTATCTAACAGATGTGTATTGATTTACTAAGCCTCCCCACTGTTTCACTGTAAGCACTTAGTTCTCTCATCTTCAGTGTAGAATGTGGAAAAGGAATCTATTAAGAAAAAGTCTCTTATTCCAGCAAAACATGTTGGTGCCCATATTTGTCAAGAACAGTTAAGTATTTCAAAGCTAATTAAAACTTTTTGGTGTTTTTTTTTGATTGGGGTGCTGTGGGCAAGTCTCTCAGCTGGATATAGTACCTGATATATACCTTGATATTCTTTTTCCAAAGAAGAATGTTGCAAACCATTTCATCTTCTCTGTTTTTCCCTGGTGTATCTCAAAGTGATCTTACAAAACAACACGTCCTTCAGTGGCCATGAAGGAGGAGACACCTTGCTACTGTCAAGCTGTTACCTCATTTTCATTTCTTTCTCTAGATGATGTATTTACTGGCTATTGGACTCTTGCTCTTCCTTTACATTATTTTACTATCACAGGCTTCATTTGCCACCTAACAGTAAAGTTCTAGTGGAAAAGCAGATTTGAACTAGTTAGGCCAATCCCTCTGTATCCACAGGATGAAAGACAGGATAGAGTGACATCAGGGCAGGAACACAAAGCCTCTGTCTTTGCTGGGCCTTGGATGTTGTTTCTCTAACACTGAGGCTGCCTAGATTGACATAAAACACATGCAGCTGATTGTGAGGCTGCTTATGGTCAGTCCACAACCCAAGGCACCCACTGCTCCAGAACTCCAAGAGATAAGCCAGCTGCACTCCTCTGCCTCTGAAGATGACTCCCTTAGGAGGAAGGCAATGCCCCAGTCAGTGTACCTGCCTTCCTCTCTCTTTAGAATTTCTCTTTTTACTGAGCAAGAGGCAATAAACAGGAAAGATGAAAATAGGTCGGATTTGGCACAAAATCTGTAGAAAGAATGTGTAACTCTGGGAAGGAATAGTGAGAGCCAACTCTGCTGCAGCTGCAGAGTTCTGTCAGGGTTAGCAACAACCTGGGTTTGAGGGCCGGCTTTTGGCAGTGGGGGCTGCAGGGGTGGCTGCTGTGAGGAGCTGCCAGAAGCTCCCCCTGTGTGTGGCAGAGGCAGTGCCAGCTCAGCTGGCTGTGGGGTGGGCTCTGCTGCCAGGGCTGAGCCTGCCAGCCGAGGAGGGTGTGGTGCAGCTCGGGGACGACTCATTCCCAGAGGGGGGAACCTGCACAGCACCAGGGGCGGCTGGAGAGAGGGGTGAGAGCGTGAGAGAGAAACGCTGCTGGAGCAGAGACTGCCCTGCAGCCCCTGGAGAGGCAGCTGTGCCCCTGCCTGCAGCCCCTGGGAGGAAGATCACCTGCAGCCCCTGGAGCGGAGATCACCTGCAGCCCCTGGGTCACAGATCACCTGCAGCCCCTGGGGCAGAGGAGGCCCTCTCGCAGCCCGTGGTGAGGCAGCCGTGTCCCATGAGCCCATGGAGGTGCAAGGAGGGGCAGAGCCCAACCTGCAGGCCGTGGAGCAGTCCCTTGGCAGGGCAGGGGGATGCCTGAAGGAGCTGTGAGCCTGCAGGATGTGTGCCCTGGAGCAGGGTGCTGGCAGGGCCCGTGGAGAGGGAAGGCAATGCTGGAGAAAGAAGCCAATGGAGCAGGGTTGCTGGGAGGACTTCCAACGCTGTGAGGGGATCCCTGCTGGAGCAAACTGTCCCTGAAGGACTGCACGCTGTGGGCAGTCTGTGCACACCTGCAGCCTGGGGGTTGGGCTCATGTTGGAGAAGTTTGTGGAGGACTGGCTGCCATGGGAGGGACCCCGTGCTGGAGCAGAATAGTGTGAGGAGTCCTCCCTTGAGGAGGAAGGCACAGCAGAGACAGATGTTTGTGTCTCCTCATCCCCTTGAGGAGCAGAACTCTTGCTGTTCCCTGATGCACATCACCAAACAGAGACATGGAGAAGTAACAAGTCATTTTTGAAAATCTTAGCCTTCAAACGTTACATTCTTTCTTACAGATGCGTCAGTTAAAAACACTTTACTTACATATCTATTTCACATTTCTGTAGTGCATCCATGTAAAGTTTCCTAAGTCCAACACGGGGAGCATTCCACACAACACAGGCTTTGAAGGAAATGGGTGCTCGTGCCAGGAGTTCAGCAGCTGTTGTAAACACAGGATCTCTTCTTTCATAATCTGTTACTACTTCCTGCAAAGTTTCAAGCAATTTGCTTTTCTGAACCAAGCAATAAAGCTTTTATCTGTAAAATCGATCTCCTCACAAAGTACAATTGTTCTAATGCTGTAATTACCTGAGGCCTGATCTTCCAGCCCTTGGCAGCCTCAGTAATCTGCCCTCATCTGTCTAATCTTAGTGATTGAATGCAGGAGGAGTCGAGTGATTCCACACTATCTGCTGGGTCTCTACTCAACTTTTCTAAGTCACAATCTGTTTCCACATAGAAGAGTGATCTAAGTGAAGGGTTAACAGTGTTCTGTCTCTCTGAGGTTTGGAAGACAATTATAATTCAAAATGTTTCTTCTAGTTGAGACTCCTTAGGAAAGACACATCCATAGCCTAGAGCTAGAAGTCAAATTTTGCTTTTAAATGCAAATATTTTAACAAGTATAACACACAGAAGCATGAACTATCAATTATTACTACTAGGCATATGTAAAACATCTTGTTTATAACAAAGAGACCAAATTAGGCTAAAAATAAAATAGAAATTTGTAATTGAAATGTTGTCTGTTCTCCTTTGAAACTGCCCATTGTTCTTATCAGAAGTAGCCTTCAGGTTGTCTTGACACATCTAAATGGATCTTTCAATAAGAAAAGATGGGAACTGCCAGTGTTGGCAGACTGTGGCATTTGTCATGCAATGAGACTTCCTCAGAAGGGTGTTAGAACAGTGCATTGTTTACAACACTAGCCTGTCAGATAAGAGTAAAGACTTTGTTTCCCCTTACTTTCATTCTCTAAAGGCCTTACTGGTACATACAAACTGACAGGAGGAAAAGTTTCACCACAGGCAGGATGAATTTCCCAGCCGACCTACCAACACATGAAGTCTGTGGAAATTTTGAAAGTGTTAACTTCACTAAATATTTTGGATCCAAATTTAACTGCATGAGACTGGAAGTGAAACAGGAACAAGTTTCAACAAATGTTGGGTTTATTTTTCAGTGTAGTATTGTCTCAGCCTAAACCAAGTCAAACTCTGTTGTTTGTCTCCATCCTCAGAAGACTTTGTTCTGAGACAATAATACCTTGGAGTCTGCCATGGTTAGTTTGTTTGTTTTTCTAGACTTCTTCTTCTTCTACTGATCTTTCAGCTGGACTGAGTCCTCAAGGTGATTTTGTTGCATCATTCTGTAGACATGATAGCTGTTTCACCAATACTTTCCCTTTCTCAGTAGTACTTGGTACTTTTTGACCAGGAAATAATTGTCTTAATCCTCCTCAGTGCACCTTCAGGATCACACTTGCTCATCCCTGTGGGATGAACACGACTGGTGGACATGTAATGGCACAGTCCCGTGGCTCAGGTGCTCAGGAGACACAGCCTGGTGACAGCAACCTCTGGGAGCTGCCAGGGAAGCTCCTGCAGCCCTGGGACACCCGGGCTGCTGCTGCCCCCGAGTCTGCTCAGCTCTGCTGCAACTCAAGTCTGATCCATCACAGTGAGTGCACTTGGGCTTTGGGACAAATCTTTGTACCAAATTTTTTACCTTGCTGGTATGGAGAGATGTCAGAGTGCCTCGACACCCCTGGGGTTCTGTGTATCACCCCAGCCCCTTTGGTTTGCCTGAGATATTTATAGATGTTATTTCTGTTATATCAGATGCAGTTTCACCCCAGAATTTACAGTGGGTCATAACTGAATCTATTTGATGCTGACAGGATTGACACTGTTGCTTAATACCTATTTTACAAAGCCACTTGTCTAAGTACTATTATTTAAAGATCTATTTTCTGCATTGTTTTACAGTCTCACATATCTCTCTTCTTACCAGTGGCTTCTATGGTTTTTAAAGTTCTGAGGGTTTAGGTGTCAGAACACATGCTTGTCCCTCCAGGCTTATTAGAATAGAAGGAAGTCTAGCTCTACACAAGGCTGGTCTCTAAAAGTTAATTTTTTTTTAGCTTATGTCCTTATCCATCATGAGTTCTAATTCCTCTAGCAGCATACAATTAGGGAGACTTGACTTAGCTTGATTCTTTCACTTCAACTCATTATGTGCATAAACCCCCCAGTAATATTTACTTCTGTTAAAAGAATAGGTCCTTTACTAGGTGGTGTTATGTATTTATGTTGGTCTTACATATGTAGATATTTCTATATTTATTAGACACCATGTATATATGTGTATACATATATGTGTGTGTGTGATCTGATGTCACTCTTTAGTAAAACCCAACAGTGGAAGTCAGACCATACTTTGTGACACTCAGACTTCAAAAGGACATAAAATAGCCTTCACATCTCCATATCTCTACCCAAAGTCTCTTCTTTTTTGTTTGGTTCCTTGCTTTAGAGGGGAAGGAGTGTACCTGAGGCAGTCAGGTCCTTCTCGTCTCTGTGCTGTCTGATGTGTGAGGAGCTCGGTTATCAGATCTCAGTGTGCTCCTGAATGTGGCTTCACCTACTACAAAACCTGCTTGTCTACAAGGAGACAAATATGCCCTCTACCGACGTCATCTGTTGGAGTTTAAAAGCTGCTGTCACAGTATACAATGGAACTGTTTGCAAATAAAGCAAATTAAAATAAACATCTTTTATCATAAGAAAGCAATTAGTGTTGACTCGCAGCTTCACTTGGTTTTTCTCTCCTGACCTTGACTACATTGTGATGGTTTTGTGCTTCCTTGGACAGTTTCTACTTGCATCTGCATCGATTAAACCTTGATCTCATTTATTATCTCAGGAAATGGTCTCAAGGTCACAGGGCTGGAAATTTAATTATGGTGGCAGTATATTAAGTGGCACATTTAAAGATGCTGAATCGTAGTAATTAATTTTTTGGATGGTGGTCTCTAGGGAACAGGTTTTCTCTACACTGGGTGTTCAACCATCCATCATGGCCATTCAGCTTGGCAGCTGTCTTTTAGCTTTAAACTGCATCATTATTCATCTTTTATGACGACTTAAAAAACACTAGACAACTATATCTTTTTTTATTGTAATATATGTCAGATGCTTGTATTAAGCTATACTTCACCTTTGCTATAAAACATTAACAGAGGTTGCTAGGAGCTACCTGGGCTGGCCTCTAAATTGAGACAACAATTACCCTTCGCTGACATCTAGTGTCAAGACATGAGATATAGCTGGAGTGCTGAATCCATTGGCCTGGAAATCCTGCACTTCCCCACTGATTCAGGCTCACCCAAGACGCTGCAGCACTGGACATAATTAGTGGACACGAGGGATTAACTTGGCACACAGTGTTGACTTTGTAGCAGCACTAGGTTATTGAATGAAATGCAGCACTGTCAAGGTCTTAAAAAGCTTGTAATGTTTAATGAAGGAATGGTCATTAAACTTGCTGGATCAAATATTAGGCAAGATGGAACTGGGAGGTATTTAATAAAGAGGCCTGAAAATATGAACTAAATCACATATACTCATTTAAACTGCTGGCTAAAGCCCAGCGTATTGCAAAGTTCCTCACTGCTGGTTTAAGCTAGATGGGATGAAGTGGGAAGGAGAACAGTAAGCAGGTTTTAGCTTTCTGTGTAACTTCACAGAATTTTTTTCTTCTGTATTTTTCTTAAATGAAACACTTGAAAGTTCACACATTCTGCTGGGACTGCAAAAGATGATCTCTAGGGTGTGTGAGGGTGTTAGAGTTCTCATAGTGAACAATACCCCCAGTTTTCAAGTGAGGTGTTTCATGCCCTTTGACAAGCTGAATCTACCAGGACTGAGTCCAAGATGTTAAACAGTGGATTCTCAAAATATTGTTGCAGGAGTTGGTAACTAGTAATATTTTTGTTCACAGGCTGAGATGAAAATGATCTCTTAAAGCTGTTGAGACAGTCAGAGAATGGAATTAAATTCCAGGTACAGAATATTAAGTGTAGCATTTCTTCTGCATCTGGTCACCTCTTGATATCTTTAGACATAGTTCTCCAACAGTTAAAGTCTTTGTGCTTTCAGTATTTGATCTTCTCTTCAAATTTCTGCCGTGAACCCATCCAGGTCTTTATGCTATTTGGCCTTCCTGCAACAGTAATGTATCTTCTCTGGAGATCAGTTAGACCTCTTTTTTGTACCATGTTCTGTGGTTAGAATTATGTGGCCATTCTTGGGATGTTTCACTGCTGTTCCTGTGCAGAGGAGCTGAGGAAGATTAGTTTTCCCAGGTGTATGTGTATGTTTTGGGTGCACCTTGTGTCCCAAGCCAACTCCAGCACGATGGGAGGCTCATCCCGTGGTTCATTCACAGGTTTTATGACAGAATGTGTAAATGCTGGGCCTGTCCCTCCTCCTCCCGTGCTCTGTGCTGCCACAGTTTGAAAAGGAGAACAGTAAGGAGAACAGCCAGCTTGTGATGGGAGGAGTGGAAGGTGCATTTCTGAGGTGAGACACACCGAGTCGTACGGCGTGTCTTGGCTTTACTTGGGTTTGATTTCAGACTGGCTGGTGTGAAGGACATCCCCCAGAAGTGTCACACAATGGAGACATTCTCAAGGCTGGAGTGTGAGAACAGCAGATAATCTGGATCAAGTCAACTGAGTCACATACAAGCCTACACAGAAATGGAAATGATACAGTGGCTTTTTCTGGAGCTGCATATGGAGCTTTGGAGCTGCCTACATCACATCTCATTGAAGAGGTACAGTGAGGTGGGAAGATGGCCAAATCTAGCCAGGAGTCAATTCTAATGTTAAATGTTTGCAAGTATAATGTTCAGTCTGGTTTCCACCTACATTAGGTTACCCACTCCTTAAAAAATCAGCCCATATGCTTGCAAATGAGCTCTCTCCTACTTTTAAATATTGCAACAGAACATAAAAATGGGAATAAGGTATCCTGATCACTCCTGTAGATTATTCTGGTTATGTTCCACGTGCCCTAGTTTGTTGTAAATTATTAAAATTGGATAAATCACATGTATGTACAGTTGTACCTCTGGCCAGGCACAAATCAGGGCTGGCTACAGCTGCAAAAGCAGCAGAGTCAAAATGGTTGTTTTTTCACAGGACTTTCTGAAGAAGAAGCTCCTTCATTCAGAATCCACTGGATTTTGTTAAGAAACAAACATATAGGAAATATGGTGGAATTCCAGTATTTGATGGATATTGGTGGATACTGATACTGGAGCACAGTAAGTTGCACAAGGTTAAAGGGGATATATGGATGGATATTCTTTTTGCCAAGTGTGGTTTCTGTCTTCTCTTACCCCATTTTCATGAAGACCATGTAGACATTTGAGCTGTAACTCTCCATGCTATCGATTGATTCAGAAGTGATTTGAATACCTCTGTGTGTAAATATTGCCACCAATAATTATGTAGGGGAGTATTCACAATGAAATGGGACCAGCTGTATAGGAAATTTGAATTCTGGAACACAGAGAAGAAATGAAATTAGTATAGCTAAGACACCAATGTTGGAAGAGTGAGAGCTGTATCATAAATAATCCACGGGCTGAGATAAGTTTATGCAAGTGATTAGTGAGCAGCTGTGCACAATAAATGGGGAAAAAGAAGGAAAAATCATGAAAGATAATTTCAGAAGAGGCAAACAATACCAAATTACATTTTCACCACGAGCTGCTACTTCCACGGCAGCCACAAAGTACATTTTACTCACATTACCTTTCTGCTGGATTAAGTCACTGGCATAGTGGTTGGAACCAAGACAACAAATGTTCCCACAATTCATTTGAAATGTAGGAGAGGCAAAATTAGTCATTTTGTGTCTTTTTATGTCAACAAGCTCAATAAACCCACTTACTGTTCATGTCTGGAGGCCATTTTATCTTTAATGCTGCAGCAGAAGAGCAGCAGTGATCAAAAATTGTTGTGCTTTGCCACCATTTGTAACAGACCTGCATATGTTTGGTCAATCAGAAGCTCTGCTGAAAGGCTGGATTTATAAAACCCTGGGAGGTTTGGTCCCAGCTGTTGTACATGGGCAGACCCTCCAATGGTGTGTCAGGACTTCTCCTCTCCTTTGGAACCATCTCTTACATTAAACACCAGATCATTCCTGTAAGGGCTTCTTGCAAATGTCTTGTTTCTGTAAAAGTTTTCTTGAAATATCATTTAAGACACGAGGTTTTGGTACAGTTGCTTTGCTTCTGTCCTGTTCTGAATGCTCCTGTTCCAGCCCCTGTCAGTGGAGGTCCTTTCAGATGAGGTGTGCAATAATTGCATTTCTACAGACAAGAACTATCTTTCAAAACTGTTTCAGTGCATCCTCACATGACTGATATCCTCATAACCATCCACCCTGAACTACACTCAACTTTCCTAAATGAGATTTTATTGGAACTGATTATGATTAGATAAATGGGTGACTTCACTAATGTATAATACACTTTTCAATTACAGAGTACGTATGATAATTTACATTTCTTGTTTGATAGTATGATATTTATGTGACATATTCTGGATGAGATCTGCTGCTGTTTATATAACGGCCTTACTTTTCAATTAAATCTGCTTTCAAGTTCTTTCAATATATTTAAATTTTTAGGATAAACAAAGACATTACAAATCCACCTTAATTTACCCTTCAGTGGAATAAAATCTCTTGGTGGATAAATCCTGGTCCCCAAATTTGTTGCCTAAGGAGCCAAATGCTCCTTAGACTCTCCTGGACTAAGAGATGAACGTGATGTGGGTTGGAACAGGAAGTGTCCCCAGGTAAGTGACAGCAGGATCAAAGAGCCTTTATCAAACTGACAGCTGAGAGACTGTCAGAGACCTGGAAAGTGGGAAAGAAACAGTGTTCCTTCTTTCTAGCAGCAAAGCTGATTTATGCCTCCTGGCTTAACAGTGTTCTTTGCGTGCAGAGATTTTGCAGGATGATTCTAATTTTGAAAGAGGTAAGAATTAGAGAATCTTCCCTGGCAAAGGACTTCTGGGGAGGGAAAGAAAGAGAAGCACATGATGTGCTGTGGTTTTTTCTTGCTAACAACCTCTACAATGTTTGATCTCAGCGCCCAGAGACAGCATTCAGTCAGGAAAAGAGAAATTGCCTACAGATCTATCAATAAATTGTATCACTAAATAGTTTTTAACCTGTATGTTTAAAGAAGAAAAAAGCTAAAATGAAAATTGTGAATCATATCTGTAATGAATAAGGAATTTTGAAAACTATCATATCACAGAATTTAATTTTTAAATGGTCAGCATCTTAGAGGAATATATTTTCCTAATCCAGTACAACCTCCCTGAATCCTGTCAGAAGCCCCCTGATGACACAGAGCCTGGAGGGGTGGCTGGTACCCCAGGGGGCTGTGCAGCCCTTCAGAAGGACCTCGGTGGGCTGGTGGTGGGCCAAAAGACCCTTCTTAGGTTCAACAAAGGCAAGGGCAGGTCCTGCACCTGGGGAGGAACAACCCCAGGCAGCAGCACGGGCTGGGGGTGACCTGCTGGGACAGTTCTGCACAGAAGGACCTGAGAGCCATGAAAGGCAGTGGTGCCCTCAGGTGCCCCAGGAAGAGCATTGCCAACAGGTCAGGGAGGGGATCCTGCCCCTCTGCCCAGCCCTGGGAGGCACATCTGCAGGGCTGCATCCAGGTGTGGGCTCCTCAGGACAGCAGGGACATGGAGCTCCTGGAGCAGGTCCAGCAGAGGGCACACAGGCGATTGTGGGAAGGGACCATCCCCTTGTGAGGAAAGGCTGAGGGAGCTGGGGCTGTTCAGCTTGAGAAGAGGGGACCTCATTCCAGCCTATCAGCATCTTCAGGGAGGGGGCAGAGCATGGACCAGGGTCTGTTAAGGGATGCCCAGCCATGGGACAAGAGGAACAGGCAGGAACTGATCTCAGGAAGTTCCACCTGGACATGAGGAAGAACTTCTTTGCTGTGCAGTGACCAAGCACTGAAACACTGCCCAGAGAGGGTGTGGAGTGCTCCTCACTGGAGATATTCCAGAACTGCCTGGACACAATCCTGTGCCATGTGCTCTGGGATGGCCCAGCTGGCACAGGAAGGTGGGACCAGATGACCCACTATGGTCCCTTCCAACCTGACCCAACCTGTGATCAACAAGATTTCATGAAAGGAAATACAGTGTAAGAAAGTTCAGCATAGAGGTTGATTGTGCCAGAAACCCCTGAATGCACCGTAGCAGCCTTCCCCAAAGGATTTAAAGAAGAAAATCCCAAATCCTGGAAAAGCTGTGCAGAGGTGGTCCCTCTGTGTTCCATTGCTCAGCGTTGGTTTCCTTTGGAAGTGGCACTTGCCCAGCCCAGCACTGTTGGCAGAGCTGGCAGGTGGCAGCAGGGGCACTGCCAGTCTGTGTGTGCATACTCATGAGCAGTCAGTGCATATAGTTATGCACACATTCAGTGCCCAGAATGGAGAGAAATTCCAATATCCCCACAACCAAAACAATGAATTTATGCTTGATCAGTATGGAACTGACATGGTACTGATACTTGGCTTTTAATTCTTTGAAGGCTCATACCTGGGGCCTTTGCAGAAGCTCTGCAAAGAACTGAGAACTCAAAGATGTGTTTTTAGGAAACTTTGAGGACTGATAACATTTCTTTTTTTTTATTTCGTTGATGGCAAACAACAGAGGCAATTGGTAATAGATCCACTTCACATTCCAAATTTTCAACTGTTTTGAGTATCCTTCTGCTTCAATCACGCCTGGCACAAGCCCACTGGAGTTAGCTGAGCAGTAGCATTTTGAATATGGACACTGAAATCTCTGAGGTTAAGAGTTTGTTAATAAAACATGTATGTGTGTACTTTTTGCTTCCATAAAATGTTTTACAACTTTATTCCAGTTAATGTCCTTGTAGTGAGATTGCTGCCATGGGACTGTAACTTGTAAAAAAAATGTGAGTTAATGAGAAGCTGGCATGGCTTTTGCCAAGTTACTGAGTTATATTAATAGCTGATCACAACCTACTGTTTTATTTGGACTGTATTTTCTTAGCTACTGACAGATATAGTAATGACACTGATGAACAAACAAAGCAATTTTAGACTGAAGTTAGGAATTATTTTTGTAGAGAAAATTCTTTTTGTTTTTCTCCAGGTAAAAGTTTATTAGTCCATAGAATAGGGCAATGGTTTTAAAATAAAAGAGGGTCAATTCAGATTTGATATATGGAAGAAATTCTTTATGATGAGGGTGGTGAAGCACCAGAGCAACTTGACCAGAGAGTCATAGATGCCCCATCCCTGGAAACATTCAAGGTTAAGTTGGATGGAGCTCTGAGGAACCTGGTTTGGTAGATGACCCAGCTCACTGCAGCAGGCTGAACTAGGTGACCTTTAAATGTCCTTTCCAACCCTAACTATTCTATGATTCTAATTCACCATGATTAATTTGAATGGAAATAGCCAAGTCAAGCTTTTAGTCAGAGGGAGAAATACAATAAATACTTCGGGATTTTGATTTGTTCAACTGGCACAGATCTTTGAGGAGGAGCATCCTTCTCTTTCTTAGAGTTCCTAGAAGACTGAAGGCAAGACACAGCCCTTTAAAGAAGTGTCCTTGTCTTAAAAGTGATGAAACACCACCAGCTGTGTGGTCAGTATTCCCCAAAGTTTTTCATTATGTAGGATGGGAAGCAGGAGCTACAAAACATTAAGCTTTGGGAGAAGCTATGCTATGAAATGCTGGTTTTGAGGCAATTTGCATCTGAATTACAGTTTGAATTATGTCTGCAAATCCCTCCCTTTAAGGTCAAAGGATTGTGTTACAGGAGCCAGTGACTCCAGGCTCCTCTGGTATCACAGGTGGGTGCTGCCCTGCAGAGAAGAAAAGGGGCAACCAACCCAGACCATGGATTGAGAAGCCCTAAAGAAATCCTACAGAAAAGGCTGAATCCCAGCTTTTTTCTCTTGCTGTAAGGCAGATCAAATTGCGAAACTGATGTAATTTTGGACGTGGTTAAGTAGCACAGAACATCTGCATGTAGGCTGGAAAAGATGCAGCTTCATGCACGATGCAGTTTGTGTAGTTAGAAAAGGTGGGTCAGAGGAGTGAAAGCGTTTTCACCTTTGTGTTTGAAAGAATGAAACTGTGAATAACCTGCTCAAGGATATTATGCAAAGGGCTCAGTATGTTCTCTGTAATTCCACTGTGCACCAGAATGGCATTGTGCACCACTGTACAAATGAAACATTGCTTTTTCTGTATTAAGAAGTATTGCTAAAAATACAGCCAAAATATCAAATGTATAGAGAACAAAAAGGATGTTTTGGCATCAATGTACATTCTGCAATCATTTTCCTGGAGCACTGAACAGAGTGTGGATGGGTCCTGTGTCCAGGACTTTTCCTAGAAGCCTTAACAGGCTGATGGTTTCTGAGTGAACAATGATTTGGAGTCACACTGCTGCAGGCTACATTAACTCTCTTGAGGTCTGAAGTCCACTCTGCTAAACAAAGTAGGGGCAGATGTGAGATCAGACCAGGTTACTCAGGGTTTTAATCAGCTTTTTCTTGGAAAACATCTAAGAAATTTCCTGAATTTTCTTGTCCAATCTTTTCATGTTCACATTATTGCTCATTTTTCCACAGTACAGTAGAATGAAGATAATCTAGATACAACCACCCTGCCATGAGGACAAGGGACACCTTCCACTGTCCCAGGTTGCTCCAAGCCCCATCCAACCTGGCCTTGGACACTTCCAGGGATGGGGCAGCCACAGCTTCTCTGCCCAACCTGTACCATGGCCTGCCCTCCCTCACAGGGAAGAATTCCTTCCCAATATCCCATCTATCCCTGCCCTCTGGCACTGGGAAGCCATTCCCCTTGTCCTGTCTCTCCATCCCATGTCCCGAGTCCCTCTCCAGTTCTCCAGGAGCCCCTCTGGGCACTGGAAGGGGCTCTAAGATCTCTCTGGAGCCTCCTCTTCTCCAGGTGCACGTGCCCAGCTCGCTCAGCCCATGCACACAGGAGAGGGGCTCCAGCCCTGGGACACTCTCCGTGGTCTCTCTGGCCTCGCTCCAGCAGGTCCGTGTCCTTCTCCCAGCTGAGGGCCCCGAGCTGGATGCAGCTGCAGGTGGAGCAGAGCCCAGCGGGGTCCCTGGGGCGGGTCCCCTCCCTCGGGGTGTCACCTGCACACACAGCTCGGGGCTCAGGGAGCTGCCTGGGGGGGCCTCGGTCCCTCTGCCCCGTCACACACAAGGATGTCCAACAGGGCTGGTCCCGGTGCCAACCCCGAGGACTCCACGTGTCTTCCTCAAACTTCAGATCCTTTATCTGCAGGTATTGGGGATTCTCTGTCTCAAGCAGGAAAAGCTGAAGGAAGCAAACTGAGGCACTCACTGTGGAGTAGCTACAAATGTGTGTGCTTTTGCACTGGAGATTTGTGACCTGACTCTGGCTCCTCTCTCTGAGCGAGCTCACTGCCTTTCAGTAGCAAACTACTGAAAATGCAGGTAATGTGATTATGAAAAATCAACTCGTGTGTAAAAGTAGACTATACACTTAAACCTGTATGAGACAAAGAAGCTATATGAGTCTTCAAAACATAACCATAATTCTCTTCCTCCTTTAAAAGGACACCACCTGCTATTTAAGTCACTAACTATTCTGATTATTTTAGACAAATTTCAGTGTGCCTTTTCCTTGTGTCTCAGTAACGAGGAGCATGTTTGTTCCAAAACCACCCTACTACAGCTAAATGTGAAAGCATGTGTATTTGATTCATATTGAGCTTGGAGCTTCTTGTACTGAAATAAAACAGGAATATTCCCAGGAAGTAAATACTTAAATAAACAATAAAGCTGATGCAAGTAAGAGGAATGCTGAGTCCACAGAATGCATTATTAACAGCATATTAGTCCCCACATTGCCTGAGACACATAGGCAGTTGTGCATGCTGTAAATAATTCCCTGGCTGTCAAAACAGAAGTGCACAAGGTAACTGAACACATTGCAGGCAAAAGGGCACGATTCGCTTTATTTTCTTTTGAAATCATGACTCATTTATGAATCAATGAAAGCCATTCTTAGATTTCAACAATTAAATTATCACACTTAAAAGACTTCCTTTCAGAGATTTCAAAGTGTAGTTGCTTTGTCCCATTGACTTTAATTTGGTTCTTTTTCTTCTCCGCACAAATAAATTCTTTTCTAGCCTATCTTTTTCTCTATAAGAGCTTCAAAAGCAGCAACCAAAAAGAAATCTGCTTCAAATTAAAATTCTTGAATTCAGGTGTATGAGCATGTAAACAAGAGGCAGAATTTATTTAACCTTCATCCAGCTGCTTAACCAAGTTGAAATTATTGATAGCCCAGCAGCAATGATCAGGATGGAGAGGCTAAATGAAGAGGTGCCTTTTCTTTTCCTTTTCCAGCTTCCCCCCCCTCTCCCCACCCCCCTTTTTTTTTTCCTAAATAAGAGAACCACTGAGCTGATAACAAGACTTGAAATGCCGTGTCAGCTCAGCTGCCGTGGTCAAGGAGCTCAGCTGTAGAAGGGAAATAAAACTGTTCAGTTATGACTGCCCTCCAATCAGTCACAGGGGTAATGATGTTTGGCTTTAGTCAGGTTATATGTCAGTAAATATACATCTCTCAGACAGCCTTTAAGACAGCCTTAAGATCATGCTTATTGTTTTATATAGATAGGGGTCGGATGCTGATATATGGTGGTCATGGGCCTCTGAAATAAATTTCACAGCATTCAGCAGGTAAAGTTAATCTCAATAGAGCAGCATGTGACTGTAGTTTTGATAGAATATTCATCTGACAGTGATGGGGCTTTTTTCTCTGTTAGGTTTTGTGCAAATGACTCAAATGCAGATGGGTTTTTTCCCTGTCTTGATTCTAGATTTGTCACTACCTGAAGTGGCCTGTTACATTTGGTATTTAGTGCAGAGCTGTGGCAAGAGCAAAGTTCAAGATTCCAGTTTATAAGCACCACTGTGTTCACCCTGTTCACTGTATTATGTTCATCCTGCTCACATAGGGACCAAATTCAAAGGTAAGGAAACCTCAGAATTACAAGTACTGGAAAATCCA
Organism: Formicarius rufipectus; assembly: GCA_013399695.1. Lineage (NCBI taxonomy): Eukaryota > Metazoa > Chordata > Aves > Passeriformes > Formicariidae > Formicarius > Formicarius rufipectus. The sequence continues at coordinate 17,993 of VXAU01000929.1, read as the reverse complement.
AATGTCATTTCAGTTGTGTGAGTGGTAATGTGAACTCTATCTCAGAAGCAAATTACTGAGACATTCTAGACTAAAAGCACTGTGAACTGGAATCTTACTCTAAAATCCTACTATACACTTAGGCAAATATTTTTTCCATATTTCTTCTGATAATGATCTTTCAGTTTTCACTTAAGCTTACTGCTAAGGGCTTTGTATCTATTTGCAAATATTGGATGGCACCTTCCCTTACTGTAGCCTGACATTAGACTTAAAATTCTTCTAGTAAGTCTCTCAATAGCATTTTTATACCACAAATTGGACTGTCAGAAAAGGCAGGAGGTGCCTTTCTGGCAGCTTCTGCTCCTGCTGTCTTCTTCACAGACACCCCCTTGTTGTGAGGGAGAAGGTTGTGTGCCCTTACAAGGTTGTGAGCTGTGCTGGAGGTGGTTTGTGACTCCAGTAGGGTCTCCCATGCTGGTCAGGACTCAACTGAAGGGTCAGACAAAGTGTGTCCTCGGGCAGGATGGGCTCACCAACCATCCTAGGAGAAGGACAACTCTAACTCCAAACCCAGGCAGATGGAGCTCGCTTAGCCCTGTCAAGCCATCCATCTAAGAGAAGGATACTCCAACCAAACCTACATCCTGAGGACCCCGCTGTCACTGTCCAAGCTCATTGGGCCCTGGCAGATGAACCTCAGGAGTAAAGGGTGGGGTTAGTTCTGGGCACGCTGTGCCTCACCTGAAAAATCCACTGTGCAGGCTCGAGAGAGCTCCTGCTGCTCTTCAGCATCACCACTGCAGAGCAAGAAAATGCAGAAACACAGTCCACGTGCACCTCATGTACCACCAGTGCAATTAGACTAGAATTTGATAAAGCTTTGTGTAGTGTCTACTCTACAAGTAAAAGGAGCTTTGGTCCTTAGAGTATAATGTAGTGTCCATTTTTAATTCATCAAAAATAAGGCTGTAAGCCTGAGGTTAAACTGCCCTGGGGTGTAGCAGCCTTTAATCCAGATCTAAAATAACAAAGCTGGTTTAGTTCAATGTAGTAGCATTTATCAGAGCAATGGCTTGATCCTACAGTTTTATTTTGTGTTTTAATTGTCAGATATCAATTGAATTAGTGGAAAATTTGTCTGGATTAAGACCAAGAGCGGGAAAAAAAAACAAGTAATATCTAGAATTGCAGGCAGATGTTGTTGGTAAGTTGATTGTACATTAAGCTTTCAATGCTAATCTTTGTTGCTGTTGTTTTCCTAGAGTTTTTTTAAAGTTATTGCAGTCAATGAGTAAGTTAAACTCAGAAACTGTAGTATTCATACTACAGCTGCTTATATTTGAATGCTGACCCAGGTCCTGAAAGAAAATTATTACAATGTCAACATAAACATAACAGATTTTACCTTTTAAATCTGCCAGGACAATTTTTATGAGACTCTGAAATGTTGAAGGTTTTTTTAATCTCTTAGTCCATATTCACAAAATGAAAAAAAATTTTCCTCGTATCTGACTTTCCTTTAAAGAAGATGCTCTGATGTTCTGCACTTGTAGAGCATTTTGTAGGCAGGTTTCCTAAGACATCCCATGTAGTTAATGGTCCTTCATAAGCTTCTTGATACAAATGTTATCAGCTGAAAAATTCCAACTATTACCAGGAATCCCATAGTTAAATGAAATTCTTTACATGTGAAAACTGAGTAAGAAATGAGAGTTCATGTTCTCTGAACTCTAAGCAGGCATGAAATTATTCAGACTTGTCATGTGATCATCATATGTTAACTTTCCCCTGTGCCAGGAAACTGCTTAGGTGGGTATTTCAAGGCATCGGCTCCTGTGAGCACGTGAACAATGACCCTAATTATCACTCTTCTGTCTTAAATAAGGCAGGCTGTGTCTGCATACCAATTCCGTTTGGGGAACAGAGATTGAGCCTCTCAAAGCAACATTTTTAAAGGTTTGTATTTTCCTCATTCAATCTACTAAGTTCCGTCAGAGAAGGAAAGGCATCTTTAACTATTTCGGAGCAGTTTGTCAGGGATTGCTGTATTTTAACTCCTCCTCCACTCCTAGTCCAGTTTAAAAAGCAGTAAGTTACAGGTCCCTGAAATTTCTATTATAGATTTTACTACTGGCCAATTCTGACTGTTCTTCTGCTTAATATTTGATCAGTGTCTGGAAAAGCTCTCATCTTAAGGGAACATTTGATCAGTAATGAGTTGGATACTTCTTGTCTTGCTGAGAGTTGGCTCTTTTAGCCATGCTTTTAATGCTATGAAATTGCTTCTGTATTTTGCAGTAGTGTAACTTATACTGAGCTTCAAAAGCTTTACATCCACACAGGGCATGCCTGATGTCAATGTTTTCTTATTTATTTTTTATTCACCTTTTTCTAATTCTATGTATGCTATCACCCAGTATCATAAGCAGTTCTCCTAAATGCTCATTTTTCAGACTTATTTTTTCCTTTTCTCTTGTTTTCCGTCAATATAAAGAAAAAAAAGGTAAAACAATTCAGATATTAAAATTAGATCTCATTTAGGATGCCTCTAAGCTTAAAAAAGTTTGAAAAGCTCCTGCTACTTTATAATGATTTAATGAAAAGTAAAAAAGATTTCTTGATGTGGAAAGGGATCAGTATGAATTTTTTTTATATACTGATACAACAAAGTCTCAAGAAGGAAACACAAATCCTTCAAAGGACCTTTTACATCATGGTGTTTTCATGTATGCCAAGATTTGTTCTGGCATGGTATCAGAAAAAACCCAACTCCCACCCCTGTCTGTAAGTGCCCTGGTTGAGTGGTCAGGGCTGACTGTTACTCCTGTGCTGCTCCAGATTCTTCACTGCCACAGGATCATCTACAGGAAACCATAGAAATGACTATGTGCATTTCCTAACAAATTATTTTTGAAGAAGAAAACGAAAAGTTTTCCCTCTGTTTTTTGGAAAGTATAATCTTTTCTCATACAAAGGTGTCTTCAAGAATTACTAAAATTACTCTTTACCTGCTAATCTAATTGTTAAAACTCCTAAGGTAATTGCTTCTTATTTCATAGTAGGGTACCCAAGAACTTCACTGATGTCCAGAAAATTGAAGGCAAATAATCAAGTGGTAAATTACTAAGTTTACATAAATGAGCTGGTAGTAAAAGTTCAAATTTACACAAAAAATATTAATTCAGCATTTTAGTTAGGCTGATAAATGACATCTTAGACATCACTGTGAATGGGTTTCTGGGTTAAGTTTTATCTACTTACCTTTTCAGTGAACAGATTTTCAACCCTTGTACATAAAGCATATATTTCTCTTACCAGTTCTTAACAACCTACAGTTTATTCCTATATGGGGGGAAAAAAAAAAAAAAGAAAAAGGAAAAAGTACTTCATTAATGCATCCCCAGAATTCAGACAGCCTTTAAAATGTTGATGTGGTGTTTTTTGTGTGATGCAACAAGGGCAGGCTTTGTGCCAGGACTGGAAGGTGCTCGGGGAGGAATGGAGTTCAGTAACTGTTGTAGTATACACTTCCCAACACGTAGCAGACAGCAACTTGTTAGCTGGTTAACACAGCAGCTCATCTAAGCAGAGCTGGCTGGAGCCAAGACACACGTGCCAAACAACCTTCTGCCAACCTGTCTTGTCCAATGCAGTGAGCTGATGCCAGGATTTATCTCAGGAACATGAAGATGTCAAGCTCCACCATGAAAAGGAGGTATTTTCATGGGTTACTCTACAAATTCAATATGACATATTCACTTTTGCCCAGTAACTGCTGCAGAATATATAAAGAAGGTTGGCTGATGATGCTCAGGAAGCACCTCCTAGGCTACCTTTGCAACCAGAATCAACTGTACTACAAGACAGTTTCTGGGTTTGTTTTTTTATATCTAGTGGTCCATGGTGGTCGCAATAGATTTGGCTTTGAAAAAGCATTATATAAAGATTCCAAATTGAACAGATCTCATGGAGCACTGACAAACACAACTAGAGAGAAATTGCATTCTTTACTACATGGCCATCATTGTGCACATAAGTGATCTTTTGGAATTTAGTGGGATACCCTCATAAAAAAAAGTTTCTAGAACTGATCTCTATTTTTCTTGCACTTGGTTGCTGAAACATAGAAGTATTTCTGTTAATTAAGATGAATTATTCTGATATTTTCCATAGGCTCAGATTCTGAAGGCAACTGTAGCATTAGTTTCTGAGCTATTTGTCTTGCCTTATAGAAGGTGTTTCATCACTGTTGGAGAAGCTCCCTGTGTAGTTCCCAAGGAAGCCTCCCAAACATTTAAATCCCCTATTGGAGAGGACATGGATTTAACTGTGAGTCAACACACTTTTTAAACCTTACTACAAAAAAAAAATAAAAAAATCCACAACTTCTTTTTTAATCAACCCTGGTCCTGAGTATGATTAACAGGAAAATCTCTCTACAGCATTACAAGGAATAATTAAGCTGTAACTGTAGTCTCTGTTTGCCAAATGGGAAACAATATTTTTACCACAGGCTTCCCCCACCTCAACTTTATCCATCTAGATAAACATAATTAAGTAATGGATGATAGTTTTGTTAGCATTTTATTACATGTGTTTGCAAGGGCATTAAGAATAATCATAAAATGCGCAACAAATATTATAAGTATTGAGGTTTTCAGCAATAGAAAACGTGACTTTTTAAAATCTGGGCTGGAAACATGTACTCCTACAAATTAACTATTCCTCTATGCAGAACAGCAACTGAGATGCTCCTGTCTCAGTTGATTTACATACACTAATTGCCAGTTCCTTTTGAGCACTGAGTGGTCACCTGCTCAGTTGTATTAACAGATGCGTATTTTCAGATAGCACTTATTCACAAGTTGTAGGAAACACCACTAAATTCACTTTAGATTTTAGCAATGAAATTGTATTATCCTTTTGTTTAGGAACCTGCTGCTTTGCAGAATGACAGTGAAGCTGTCAAAAATTGCAATAGTTTGTATGTGAATATTATGTAAATATACATAGTTATGTAATGGTGAAAGTTTCAAATAGACAAGAATGAAAATGTTTTTCCCCTGCACTTAGACTAAGTCACATGATCAAAACGTCTACTTGAGTCACTTATCTGGCTGAACCTTTAAAGCAGACTGAATTTTTCACATGCAGAATCTACAGGAATAATTCATATTTACGGCTAAATCAGTCCAAAGGAACATCTGACCTGGCATGTGTTTAATTCCTTACAGCTGAACCTCCCCCACTATCCATTTCACAGCTTAGTTCCCTGGCTCATCTGCACCTCCTCAGTGCACAGCAGACAGAGCAGAAGACAACAGGCTGACAAAGGCAAGCCCTACAGAAAATGAAGAGTGAAAAAGAGTGAAAAAACTCATCCACAGTACAAGTGGCACAGCCTGTCTGGTCTTCACAACTCCATCACGTGGGAACCCACATCACTGCGTTGGCAGGGCTGAAAAAGGGACTCAGAGCCGGTGGGGTGAAGGCACAGAGTGGCCCTTCTGCTTCTCAGCTCCTCAAGCCAACATTACACGGAGTGAAGGCCTTTGTATGAGGTGACCTCAGGTCCTACTCACCAAACAGATGTCCCAAGTTACTAGGAGGTCACAGTAAACCCCTCAGTTTTACAGCACAGAACTGATGGACGTTCTGACTCCTCCACTTTCTCCTCGACTTGGTAAGAGCTCTTCAAGTCTGGGGCAGACAAACCCGTGGAGATCTGAGTTCAACTTTAGGTACACACTGGACAAACACACAGGAATTCCATATGCTGCTTTAATGTCAGCATGGAGGAACGGTTTTGGAAAAATCATGTTTTTAGATTTTAGAGTCTCAGTTTTGTACCTGACTCCTGAAGACAACGACATACCTTTTTGGAGCTGTTTGTTTTGTTATAGCAATATTTGCCATTTAAGAATTTCCCGATTTTTCAAAAATAGAAACACCACAACCACACACATTTAAGGAACTCTTGATTCTCTACATATGTAGTTTAATTTTCTGGGAAATTAAAAGAAACTGCAAGAGAAGTAGGGTTTTTTACCTCTGTTAGTTCTTTGTGATTTGAGGAGTATGAGAGGTAAGAGGGCCTCAGTGCTCTTGCCAAAGGTATGAGCTTGTAACATATGATGGAAAGAAGCATTAATACCCTGACATAAGAAGGTGACAAGTGCAGACCTTAGAAAAAGATCTTTTTAAAGACAAGCACACTTGCTCAATTGGATATTGAAGAGACCTAAAACTCCACTACAGGAATTTCAAGTGAAACCTCAATTTATTCCTGAAGTTAGTGATGTTCAGAGTCTGAACATCACAGAACATCAACATGTTCTGTGGCCAAAGGTCCTGAATTCTGCATGTGCCGTGTTTCTACTGACTCCACTGAGAACATCCTGTAGTCCAAGGAGCCATAATTAAGAGAGAATTGCAAATGACCCTACAGGACAACTCTGAATTTAGGATATTATTGTGGGTAGTTCTGCACAGTTTTGACAATAAACATGAAGGAAAATAGTTAATAATTGAATCTCATAGACATAATTAGTTCTCTTTTTACTGTGTCTGTGTGTCTTTGTAACAGTTACTTATTACTGTGATATTTCTAATGTTAATTATTAATAATTATTAGCTTGAATATTACTTCATCCCAAAAAGGGGTGTAAAAGTGCATCAAAATGCCTGAAAGCATTTATGCAAAGATTATGTATGTCCTCCCTTTTTCACAGAAAAAAAAAATAAAAATCCAAGACTATAAATAACTTTAATAGGATCCAGAGAGCAATTCATGACATCAGTCAGTTCTGGGCTGTCCTAACTCAGTATCACTATCACTTAGCTTTTTTTTTCCTTTCAGTGGGATGGGTGGAATGCTTACAACAATGCAAATCTCACACAGAACCTCCGAATCAAAATCATCGAGGCTGGTTCATGATTTGTGCTCAAAACAGATGAGATTTGATTCTGGAGAAGTTTCATACTGATTTTTTTTAAATACAATTCTTAAAGCAAAAATTTTAGTGGCAGAATTTATAAAGGGCAAAAGCTAAAAGTATTGTTCCTTAGGAGTAGGTGTATTTACTTCACACATCTCTTTAAATATCCTTCATGATGATAATGTCCAGGCTCCAACAATTACAGCAGTTGATTCTAAAGTTCTTTAATGAGAGAGAGTTATGGTTGTCATTTTTTGTGTTTCCAGATCTGACACTACTTTGAGGTGGATATCTGGGGCTACTGACATTGGGCACTAGCTTTCAGTGGAATGAGATTATTTAAAAAAAAAATTATATATATATATAACATTTTGGCTTTATCTAATATTTGAACAGTTAAAATCGAAAGTCCCTCAAAAGAACCCCAACCAAACCCCACAACTGTCTATGTGTCAGTGAAGGCACTATGGACTAAGATCAGAAAATACAAAGAAGAGAATGAAGATGCTTCTGATTTGCATAGACATTCAGATGATGTTTTCGGTTTTGTCCTTTGAAATGCTCATGTGGTAGTGGAAAGGCTACAAATCACTCCTGTGAGCCAAAACATCATTTGCTACTGTTAGAAGGCAAGTTTAAGAGTATCACAACTTTGGTGAAATTTGAACGCCTTCCACATTCGATTTTTTTAATAAGAACTGTAAATAACAGGCCATTTTGGAGTATAATAAATGATCCTTTCCAAAGTCTAATGATAGCTTACTTTAGTTACAGCCATTCTTTCAGAGCAATAGACAGCTTTAAAAAAATCATTCTTGCTGCATACACGTAATTTTAAGGAGCTGGCATAAAGTTTTGGAGCAAGTCCATTCATTTAATTTATACAGATATGACAAGTACTGGGAGTTTCTTTGATGACCTAAATCTCATCTCACACAGGAAGCTGCCTTATCTTCTGGTGTTGCACATATAATTCTCTTCACAGGTATTTCATATTCTAGAGATTTCCTTTCTACTCAGGGTATTGCTTATCCTCACTGATCAAACTCAGCAATCAGAGGGTAAAGACTTAGTATGCCTCTCATGTAGTATGTTTAAAATAAAAAAAGATTATAAAAATTAATAAAGCATCTATTAAAAACTTTGCTCTGAATTTGAAGTCTCTGAAGAATCCTATCTTCTAGATACTTATTGGAGCCCTATTTATTTTAAACTTAATTTTAACTTAAGCACCAATTCCTATTTAATCACACAGTTTCAGAAGCTGCAAATTTAAAAACACAGGGAGATTTATGGTATCATCGAGATATCAAAATAACAAGCCATATTATTAGCATTAACTGCAGCATTGTGATGTTCTTTACCTACATGATAGCAGGTAGCTCTTTTCAAGTAAACTGAGGTGAAAGTGTTCTGAAAAAAATAGAGAAGAAGAAAAGTCAAGTCCCTTCCAAAGAAATACATGCATCTTTCTGCCTCTGGTGAGGCTGTCATCTTGTGTTCAGACCAAAACACAGAAAGCAGAAGGATGAAAAATGCCACACAGATTAATGTGTCATGAAAAGAATTGAGAGAATGAGCTTCAGTTTGAAACCACAAATATCTGGCTGGGAAGAAGAAAACAAATGCTCTTTCATGGTGACGTTCTGACTGCTCGCCGGTCCTGCTCTTACTGTAGTTACAACATCTCCCAGTGCATGAGCATGTTAGATGGACATCAAGCCATGCAAACCTCTCCAACTAGAATGGTGTCTGAGAAAAACAAGAGCATGAAAATTGCTTGTTCTGAGTGGGCATTTTCTTTTTTCTTCAAATTTAAGATGTGATCAGATTTATTCTTGAAAACAAAGGTGTGACATTCTCGCTTCCCAGCTTTGCTCTGCAGGCCACCCACCAGCTGGCACAGCCTATAATGTCCTTTGGCACCAACTCATTTTTTTACAAAGTGTAACTTCTCATCATAGCAGAAAAGATGAAAAGCTGTTTATGGAATAAACAGCAACAAAAACTAGCCAACTCTGCACAGCATAATGGGATTTTAATGTATTCTCCTTGTCGGCATAGTGTATTTCTGTGATAATTTTATGTGACAGCATAATTAAACTGGAAAACAATTCCCATTTCCTATGTATTTTATCTATTTATCATCATTTATTTCTTTACTTTCTCGCTCTGCTATAAATATTATTGTAAGGAGAGTTAAATAAGTTAAACCAATGCAATTACTTTTGCAGATTGAAATTAACTTCATATATCAATTTATACTGGTTTGTATACGGCACCTACTATTTGCCCTGTACAAATAAATGCATTTGGTGCAGTATATTTATACTGTCACTATGGTTTCTGTGTTTGCACTCCTTTTGACTAATGTTCTATATGTTAAAACTTGACATTTTAACAGTATTTTCAAACAATTTCATTCATTATCAAATAACCATTTATTACATTCTGGCAATTTCAAACCATTTACTGGACCCTCTAGACATTGCTAAACAATGATTTATCAAGGAGTGTGCAAATTTTAGTGCTTATCACAGCAAATACCAAAAGTAACATTAAATACTGACTTGACAACAGCTCTGACTGAATTATTTTCCTTTTTTAACCTTGATGAGTCATATTTAGTAATAGCAGTTTGTAAATGCATTGGATATTGAGGGCAATATTCTAGATTGCTCCATTATAGAAGGCTCTTCCTGGTTGGCTCATTTCTTTTGCATGCCTGGGGGATAAATTGTGGACTGTGGGACATAACAGATGCAGCTCTTGCTGTCTTTTTAGTTCCATTTTCTCATGGTGCTTATGATGCCCCACTGTTGTTCTGTGTGACAGTGTTTTTCACATTTTACTTGACCATGAATTTTACAAAACCCACCTTGAGTGAAATCTGTTTATTTGAATTTTGCTTACCTACAGTGAACAGCAGTGATGCAAAGGATTTTCAGGAAAAATCTCCTTAGGAATGTTCCAGCCAACACTTAGGACTGATTTAATTTTGTATGTGGACACTTGGCCACAAAATGCTGTGCTTCTGACTCTGTTCCTTATCTCCCCTATTTCTACTGAATCTGAGATCCACAGTATGTCTGTGAGAAAACAGACTGACACCCACAGATGGTAATGAGGTCTCTGGAAGCACTTAGGTTCAAACTTTACATGGCAACATCATTCTCAGAGATCTCATTAATCATTGCAGAGTTCACACATTCAGCTCAGTGTGAAGTAAATTGAAAGGTTTTAATATTCCAGAGGATATTCATAGAAAGAGTTTCAAGGACTTGGGAGTATTCCTCATTTGTGAGGTCCATACCCAGACTATAGCTGAACAAATATCATTAACGCTGAATTTAAATGATCCCTAAATCAATAGTTTGGCATTGTTGGTTGATACTACAGTATCATTAAATAGCTCCAGAGAAAACCAGGGCCTCACTATGAAAAACTTACAGTTTAACATCCTCCTACACAGAAGAATTTATAGTCTACATGGCTTGTTTTTGAATTTGGGTAACAAGGAACTGCAGCTTAGATTTTGATCTTCCTTGGCCAAGGGCCCGAAAAGAGCAGAACTGAAAAATACACAGATTTTTCTGTATATCAGTCTTAATTTCAAAGGCATCCAAAAGGCTTTGATTCATTATCTCCAATTCAGGAGGGTTTATTAGGATCTCTTATTCTGTTACTGCTTCTATAGTAGAGCCAGCAAAGGCAGCTTTCGCTCCTTAACCTAATAATGCAGTAATTCAGTTTAAATTGCCACAGCTTTCAACTGCTACTGATGGGATGAGCTGTAAACTGTGGCAGAGAAGAAACAGGCATTTTCTGGTTCGGCAGCTTGTGTCATAGTCTGGCAGCCTCTGCCAGAAAGGTGCAGCCAGGCTGGGGAACTTCAGCAGTCAAAGTGCACCACCTCATACTGCAGAGAGGAAATCCTGATTGCTTGATGAAGGTTTCACTACCCCTAGTCTAAGCACTTTAGTTATTTAATTTTTTGCTTCCTTCCATTTCTGTCAGTCTAAATGACAAACCCCTAAGGTTTTCAGGTATGTTCAGATCCAACTCTTGTTGATCCAGGAATTGATCCTGAGATGACTGGTTTTGTTAATCCATTTCCAGCCTCCTTTTCTCCACTGGTCTGCTTACTGGGCGCTGGTTCCTTGATTTTTCACTGGCTAGACTGATCATTTGGCTTCTTTTTCACTTATCCCTATGTAATCAAGTTTGGGGGATTTTGGGTGTGGGTGTTTCCTTTGGTCTGGTTTTGGCTGGTTTGGTTGGTTTTTCATGGTAGACTGTAGGTTACAATCCCTGGGGCTTCAGCAACCATTAGTTATTAAGTGCCAGAGATAAGGCCTGACAAAGGTAAAAAATGGTTTTCGATATAGTCAGGGTTAACAACACCCCCTTTTAGAATCCAGAAGCGGAAAAAGAGCTTTATTATTCTGTGTGGTTAGCAGCCTAGGTGTGAGAAAGTCATCAAGGCAAGCTCTTTGCTCACTTAAGGAGATATTATACAAAACATTAAACCCAATGAGGGTATCTGTCAAAATCTAAGAGACTTCATCTCTGCTGTTACCTACCTTCCATTATGGATTAATTTGACACTAATTGCAAAAATGATTTAATTTAACTAATCTTCAGAAAATACTGTTTGGAAATTAAAATTAATGGCTAGGATAAAATCTAAGTATTCTACCTGAATAAAACCTTGGACATGAATAGCCAGGGACTGATGCAGAAAGCTTAGATAGGAATTCCTTCCAAAAACGGCATTTAAAATGTAAAGCAGTAGAGAACCAAAAATTAATTTAAAGAACCTGACACGTACAAGCGGAGGAAATGTCAAAGAAATTGTGTATTGATGGAGAGGGATGGAAAAACCCAAATGTGAAGCATTTTAGCTCAAAAGATAACTTTCAGACTGTATTTTGTTAGATCTAAAAACCTAAAGAAATTGCACGTATTTTTAATGATAGAATTTTAGTTATCTGAAGATTTATCAATTATGCAGTGGACAAATCAGAGAATGTGATTTTTTTGAAGTAAGCTTGTAGTTCAAAAGTCAAACTTGTACTAGCACACTAATGCCAGCTCTGTGGTGTTCTTCCAAGTCCCTGTTTCCGACAAAGGCACTGTGTGATGTGCTGGGTTTGCAGGAGCAGCAGATGGCACAGACCCCTGCAGGGTGCCCTGGCAGCTGCCCCAGGCAGGAGAGCCCTGTCCCAGCGCCCCAACACAGAGCCTCCCTGTGCAGCACTCTGGGGGAGGTGACAGCTCCCACAGCTTTGTGCTCCTCCTGCTCCTCTCCTCCTTTGCATTCCTCTCCCCTGTCAAGTTTGGCAAAGACAGTCTCCCTTGCCTACTGGGCCTGCCTCGTCCAGGAGGCTGGAAGAGTTATGTTCTGCAGCAAAGAGTATTGTTGCCCTTTTCCTTAAGTTTGCATTAAGGAAAAGGGTGACATCTGAACATCTTCCCAGTGCCACCAGACCTGCAGTGCAGCACAGTGGGAGTTGTGTGTCCCAGCACAGCACTAAAGCCTGCTCCTCTTGTGCTCCTGTGTGCTTACCCAGTGTAATGAGCAATGTGTGGAGCTTGCAAGGGAGAATGGGGCTGGCTCTAACACACAGCTAATTAAGACATTACAGTTAGCTATTTGCTAGGCTGACTCAGGGGAGTAGTAATAGGATGTGGAGCCTTCCACCTGAAGTTCAGCCATTCTTGCCCCCAGATTCCCAGGCAGTGACCAGTAATTTCTCACTAACCCTGGCACAAGCTAAATCTGACTCTATTCGGGCATGCTGGATGAGTTCAGAGCACATGTCTGCCGACAAGGAATGTCAGTGTCTCTGATAATTAAATTTCAAAGTGAAGAACCCCACTGCTGCGAGTGAGCAGCACAAGTAGATGTCTCCCTGTGGCATTATTTTAACTCCTCTCTGTTATTGTTGTTGTTGTCTCCAAACTCAACAAGCTATCATAAGCTGTCACAATATCAGCAGATACAGATATAGGTTTTGAAGACTACAAATTGACCATTGTTCTTAGGTTCCCCTGCAGGACAAACAACTAATAGGAATACAACCATAAATGTTGGGAAAACATTCTTAAACACCACCAAATCCAACACCTAAATTATAATGAGACTCCAAGAGGCCCCTAATTTCATGATCCTACCTGCACTGCCAAGAATGTAAAGAATCATTGGCTCTTGACATCATTCTCTTGCCAAAGGGCAATTACCTCTTCTGTATGCATTGCCTTAATCATGTCAAGTTGTGTCCCACAAATTTGCATGTCTCCCAAGGAAGCACAATGCATTGCCAGCAGCCTGATAGGCCAGATGAAAACAATTTCCTGGTGTGTGTTTACCTCGGCTTGGGCTGCTTTAACTGTAGTTGCTCTGCAAAACAGCACAAATTCCCTCTCTCTAAACTGTGCTGCATCAGGGAGAGAAGGTGGAATAAGCAGAACACGGGTGGATGCATTGTCCTCACCAGAACTGGGCAATGCTTTCTAGATTAATGAACTGCAAATCAGCTACACAAATGAAACCACATGCTAGATATAACCACAGTCCTCTGAGATGGGCCTGTTGTCCCAGACAGAGAGGGAGGGAGGGTACACACATCTGCGTGATGGGGTGTAATGAATGCCAGCTTCCCTACTGCCTCACTGGGATGCACGAGGATGACAAACTCTCTGAGGAACAATTCCTTTGACTGGCTCATTGAGGAGAGGAAACTTGTCACTCTGCCAAGAACAAAACTGCTTCTGGGCTTAGTTTTGAATTATATAAAGTGAATGAGTGAAAAATGTATACACATTCACTTCAGACCCAAGTCATGAATAATTAAAAGAATATATAATTGTACCCAGTTATCCCCTCAAGCTCAACCAGCAAAGATATCTTCTGTCCATGTAACAGGGAGCTTCATGTGTTTTGTGGTTTATTTTCAGAACCTGTTAGAAGTGATCTGAACCAAGTATCTCTGAATGCAAGCAGGAATAACAGCCTGACCATCCGAGCACACAGAAATGCAAATGGAGAACTCAGCTCTTTCATATGAAGGAAGCTGCAGATTTTTTGACTATGCACAAATATTTTCCCAGTTTGATGCATCCACACTAGAGATTGAATTTAGACTATAATATGATAAAAATTACTAACACAGCAATACTGTAGACATTAATATGGCAGTGCAAATGGCAAAGATCAGACCTTTTTTGCAAGGCACAGAAGGAATATTTACTATGGCAAAAATAACTATGCAAAAAATGACCTCGGAAAACAAAGGTTATCTGTACCTATGTGTAAGTGCCTCCTTTTTCTGAGACAGGCAGACTTGCTAGTACAAACTAAGGAATGTGAGTTAACAGTACACAGCCACACATCTGTCTGCACTTCTACTGGTGTACTGGAATTGTCTAATGGTACTTATCTGGAAGAGGTAGATTCAAGAGAACTCCTATTGCTGTTATTTTTCCACATTATTCCACACATAGTTCCCTCAGTTTCAGACAAAGTGAAATTAATACTCACTTTTCTTGAGGGCAAGAAATTAGCAAATAAGGTATTAATAGCAATGCATTTAGTACCTTTCACTTGCAGATAGAGAAATCTTATTTAAAGAGTAAGGTAGAACATCAATAAATGCTGAGAACTAAACGATGACACCTCCCCCACCAACACAGACATAAAGATTCTCATGGCTAACACGCTGGCTCCTGCTTTCTCTCATACCAGTTAGGCTGTTTGCAGCCAACAGACTGTGATGCTCTCTGATAGAGAAAAAATAATACAAAACCTCCAGAAAATCATACACACAGAGGATGAACAGATTCCCATTTGTATGTAGGTAATAGCTATGTCCTTGAAATGGCAAAGGTCTGGGCTTTGGTTTGACTCTTAGAAAGATGCAAGTTCTTTTTATTTTTGTACTTCTCCAGTTGAATTCCAAACACAAGTTCTTCACTCAGACCTGACTTAGAACTCCGTTTCTTTTCAACAACAAGGTATTTTTTCAGAGACAGAAAAAGACAAAAGACTGGGGAGGGGAGTGGGGAAGGGGCATTAGGAGATGTGAAGTGTTATTCCACTGCAGCACTGTGGTGGTACCTGAAGTAGCTCAGGGAGGGAGGGAGAGGGTACACAGGGACACGGAAAGACTGTGCTGAGGGTCACTTTTGGATCAGGAATTCCTCATGATATACAAGGACTAGGAAACCCAGCTACTGCAGAGGGACAATTGGTTACAATAGACTGGCTTTAAAGAGGTGGTGATAGGAATATCAGAAGTGGAGCAAAATATTTCACATGTCCTCCTGTCCACATATCTGAAAGCTGTTACTCTATAATGTGTTGGTCTTGTAATTTTGTATCACAGGTGTCTAAGACAGGAGCCAAATTATTTGCATGGACTAGAAAAGCAGAGGCAAACTACAGGCCAAAGTCTTTACCATCAAAAAAGGGCAAAATAAAGTTGGGGGAAAGAATCCCACAAAGGTATTTAAACTTCCTGGATAGAGAAAATAGCAAGAAGGAGTTCTATACAAAGGCAGCCTCTACATCCAATTCCACAGAGACAGACATTCAAATTAATGTTTTCAAATGCCAACACTTCTGAGCTGTTTCTTGAACCAATTCAAAGGGGGGTACTTTTCATCTAGCTAGTGGGGTTTTTTATAGATTACTAGAAAATATTTTTGTAATATGTAAAATGTTAAAAGACTCTTAAAAAAATAATGTTTTGTATTCTGTTACTTTTGATGACTACTTTCTATTTAAAGGTTAATTGTGAAATATGTCAGATCCCAAAACTGTGACAGTTTATTCCTCCCACGTATAGAACAAATTCATGCAACAGAGCATTGTTCCTTCAAGCCTGTTCTCTTTGGTAAAGCTTTCGTGTCAGAAAATGCTTATATTTGCAATTGTCTGATGTTCAGAAATGGAATTATTCAACATTCCCTCGCAGCTGGCTCTGCCCCCTTGTTGGCTCGTGTCCTCGGCTGCATGTGAGCCCTCGATGGATTCCCAGCTCTGCTGTGCCACCCCGTGCCAGAGCCGGGAAATGGCTCGGCTTTGCTGAGCACTGTGACCCGAGGCTGGCGTTGGTGTCCTGCAGGGGACAGTTGTGTATTTTGAACAGCTCTGAGTTTATCCACAACTGAAGCACATTTAGAAAATCATTAAAATTATTTGATATGTCACTTCATTTTCCTTAAAATGTTAATTTTCTGGAAAACCCTCAACCTCATAGTAAGTCATGGTGGCCAATTATTTATTACTGCTCTGTTGAAAGACAAGGAAAATTATCTGTTGAGTAATGACATCATTCTCTACATAAATTAACCTCATTTTCTATTTTATCTATAGCAGAAAAGAGCAGTACTGATTCAGAATCTGTATTCTGACAATTGGCACACTTGTGTTTATTGATAAAACACAAGGGTTCGGGTAAGTTTTGATCCATGTTAACTGAGAGGCCCATAAAAGAGAACTGTTGTTTCATGTAATGCAATGTGCCCCTCTAGGAACCCCAGCCACCCTTGGCTTTTAGAGTTCAGCTACACCAGCCCATCCCTGAACAATTCCAACTGCTCAGCAACACCAGCTCATCCCTGAACAATTCCAACTGCTCGGGGATACTCTGAACCAACAGGCTGAGATCTCTCACCAGTCAGTCTTCAAAAGCTGGGCAAGTACCTCACAAACTGATCACCAAAAATCATGTCCCTTAGCATGGAGTATTTGGTCATCCTCTTGCATACTTAACTGTACAAACAAAAGCCAGTGACAAAAAAAAAGGTGACAGGATACATCTTTTCCTTTTTGCTGTTTTACTGTATTTCTCCTGCCAGTAGTTACATATCCTTTCTTTATGTTTAAGCTACCTCTGCCTTACATTTGTAATTTTTATATGATCATCTATACAGGCCTCAGGCCATTTGTTATGCATGATACTTGTTCTTTATGAACATATTCTCAATGCTCTAATTAATTTACCTTAATAATTGTGCTTTTTACTTGTTATTTGTAGATTTTATCTTTGCTGCTTGGTCGTGCCTGTGCTTTCTTTTCTTCTTTAGTGGCATTTCAGTTTGCCATGTTTTCCTCCATGTTTTTTCCACACTCTTATGTCACTTTTTAATTCTTTCCGCACTTCTCCACATCTGTCATGTTCTTTCCAATTCATTCCAAGTTCCTTCAGTACCCTACAATAAAAAAAACCTTTGTTGCTGCTACGGCATCTATCAGGCAATAGATTAGCTGTGATTAAATCAGTAGCTGTCTGTATATTATAACAGAGTGTTAGTGGCAAGTTCTAAACCTTAGCAAGACCTGACTTCCATCCTTACCTCCTCCTCCTGGTGACTACCATTACATTCTTAGGCACGTGAACAGTATTTTAGAAACCAGGTTTGTGTGACCTGTGCTGTGCCCACGGTGTGTGCCGTGGGTGCTGTATTTGCACAGGTGAGTTTTACCTGCGGACGCCAAACCGGGTTTTGCTGCACAGCTCTGCCAGCAATGCCTCACTGGGGTGAAAAACATCACCCACCCAGACCCTGAGGAGAACCCGAGGAAAGAGGGGGCAAGACTGTGAACAAGAGCATGTAGTGACGGGACAAGGGGAACGGGTTCAGACTGAGTAGTTTTAGGTCAGACACGAGGGGAAACCTCTCGGCTGGCAGGGAAGCTGCGGCTCCCCCCTCCCTGAAGCATCCCAGGCCAGGCTGGACAGGCTTGGAGCCCCCCGGGCTGGGGGAGGTGTCCCTGCCCTCGGCAGGGGTGGCTCTGGGGGGGGCTGCAGGCCCCTCTCCCAGCCCGAACCTCCTGCACAAGGTTCTGCTGCTGCTCCTGGAGCAGCCGAGGGGGCGGGCGCGGCCCTGGGGAGGGCCCGTGTCCCTGCCCCTGTCCCGACAGCGTTCCCTCTCCCGTGTCCCTGTCCCGACAGCGTTCCCTACCCCCTGTCCCTGACCCGTGTCCCCTGTCCCAGCCCCGCTCGCTCGGATATCACTCCTGACCACCCGGCCCCTCCATGGCCTTCCTTCAGCCCCCCATTGCCC